>JAJJXE010000009.1:1800000-1969872 GCA_022432365.1 Hypoxylon sp. FL1284 | reverse complement strand
TACTAATTATTAAATTTTACTTTAAAAAATGAATATTTAATAATATATTATTTTATTTTTATATAAAATATTTTAATTATATTATAACGTTATAAAATTTATTTAATTATTTATATTTTAAATATATTAATTTCAATATATAAAAAATTATTTTAAACTTTTTTAAAAAACTATAATTTTAATTAAATATAGATTTTTAAATTTTTGAAAATATATTTATTTAATTAATAAATGAATATTATAAATTAAAAAAATTTTAAAAATAAAACTTAATTAATATTTTATAATAAATTTATATATTTAAATAATAAAAATTTATATTAATAATAATATAAGTTTTATTAAATATATTATTTTAATAATTAAAATTATTTTATATTTATAAAAAGTTTTTTAAATAATTATATAAAATAATTTAAATTTATTTTAAAATAATAAAAGATTTTAATAAATATTTTAATAAAAAAACTTATAAAATGTATTTTTTTATATATCAATATTAAAATAATTATACAAAAAAATAAATTTATAATTAAAAAACATTATTTTTAATATAAAAAAGTTAATTATTTTTTTTTAAAAATATTTAAAAAAATATATATATATAAATAAATTTTATTTTAAAATTTATTAAATAAAAATATTAAATTACTTTTATAAAAAGTGTGTTTTTAAACAAAAATTAAATCTAATAATAAAAAAATTATAAAAATTAAAAAGAAATTTAAATGATTTTAAATAATAAAATATTTTAATAAAATGTCACGAAATAATTAATAAATAACATACGTTATAATGTTAAAACGTGTATTTATTTTTTAATTTAATATTAATATTAAACGTAAAATATATATATATATATATATATATATATAAATATATATAAATATATAAATTATTTATTTTATAATAAAAATAAACTTTAACCGGTTAATTTTTAATAATATTATTAATTTTATTTATTTTAAATAAATAATTACGTTATTAATTAAATTTTAATTATAGCTTTATTTTTTTAATGTAATATATTTTAAAAACCACGATATATTTTTTTATAGCTTTAAAAATATATATAAACCATATATATTATAATAAACAATTTTCCTTTTTATTTTATATAATTTTTAAATCATTTTATTAATAATGATAATATATTTTAAATTATATATAATATTTAAAAAGATATAAAAATAAATGATTATTTATTTATTAATATTAATTTTATATAATAAATTTTAAAATAATTATAATTATTTATATTATAAAATTTTAAATTTTAATATATTAATAAATATAATAATTAATTTATTTAATTAATTAATATTTTATTAATAATACATTTTTATATTTATAAACGAAATATTATTAAAATATTTATTATAATAGATATATATTTTTTAAATTATTAAAAAAACATATTGTAATTTTTAAATTATATTATATTAAAAAATAAAATTATAATTAAAATATAATTAGTAACGTGATTATTTATTTAAAATAAATAAAATTAATAATTTTATTAAAAATTAATCGGTTAAAGTTTATTTTAGTTATAAAACGAATAATTTATATATATATTATTTTTTACGTTTAATATTATTATTAAATTAAAAAACGAATATACGTTTTTATAATAATATTTATTATTTTCAAATAATTTAAATTTTATTTAATAAAATAAATAATATATTTAATTTTTTAAAAATTAAATTAATAAAATAATTTAATATTTAAAAAAAAAACATTTAATTAAATATATATATATATATATCATTATAAATATTATAATATATATTTATATAAAAATATAATATTGAATTAAAAATATAAAAAAATTATATATTATAATTTATTTTTAAATAAAATAAATTAATATTAATAATATTAATTAATTGTTTAAAAATAAAATTAAAATAATTATAATTATATTATAATATAAATAAATAATAAAAAATTATATAATATAATAATATAAATCATTTTAAAAATGCATTATAATTATATTAATATTTTTAATAAAGTTAAATTGAAAAAAAATTTGAAAACGCGATAAAATATTTTTTTTATATAAAATATTTATAAATAAATTTTAAATTTATAAAAAATATATGAAAAAATACATTTATAAAAAGTTTATTAAAATAAATTAAATAAATTAAATATTTTAAATATTATTAATTTTATTTACAATTAAATTAAATAAGAAATTTTAATTTTATAAAATTTTTTATAAATTTAATATTTTAATTAAAAAATTTGTTATTATAGTTTTATATAAAACGTATTTAATTTTATTACGTTAATATAATTTTTATAAATTTTCATTTTTTATTATTATAACGTATTTTTCGTTTATATACGCGATTTAAATTATAATAATTATTATTTATTATTATTAATGAAACAAATATTAAATTAAATTATAAAAAGTTATTTTTTTATTAAAATAAATATTTATTAAATATTTTATTATATTTATTTAAATTTGAAATTAAAGAAAATTATAATATTTTATATTAAATATAATTTATATAAATATAAAATACATCCGTTTAAATTTATAAATAATATATTTATAATTTATTTTAATAATTTTTATAACGTTTATATAAATAATATTTTCATTTATTTATTAAATAAAAAATTATATATTTAATGTATTAATATAATTTTAATTAAATTAAAAATTATAAAATTTCAAATTAATATTATTAAATATAAATTTTATATAATTAATATAAAAATTTCTATTAATAACGTTATTATAAATTTTATTAAATTAAAAATATTATAAATAATAGAAAAGATATAATTCTTTTTTAATCTTTATAATTTTTATTAATAATTTATTTATAAATATAATTATAAAATATAATTTTAAATAAATTTTATTAAAAATGAATTTACCGTTTTATTAATCGATAATCTATTAAAAATATTTAATAAATTAAAATATAAATTAATATTTATTTTAATATTATAATATTTTAATTTTTAATTAAATATTTAAATACTTAAATTATAAATATAATAATATAATATAATTTAAATTTAAAAAATTAATATTTAATAATTTATTTTTTTAAAATTATATAAAAAACGAAATATAATTATAATATATATAATAAAAAAATATTTATAATTATATATATATTATTATATTTAAAAAAAAAATTAATAAATAATTAAATAAAAAAGTTTTTTTAAATGATTATAAATTATAAAATTTTAAAATCTTTTTATATAAAATAATTATTAAATTAATAACAAATTATATAAATAAAAATATTTTTATAATATAATTTTATTATTATATATATTATAATTATATTTTATTTTTTATATAATTTTAAAAAAGAAAATATATTAATTAATTTATTATTAAAAAAAATAAAAAATAAAAAATAATATAAATTATAATATTTTTTTATTTAATATTTATAAATGATAATAGATTTTATAATAATATTAAATATTTAATAATAATTAATAATAATAATTAAAAAATTAATATAATATATTTTAATTTTAAAAATTATTATTAATAAATAAAAAGTAATTAAAATAAAAATTATAAATATTTTATAATAAAAAATTCAGTATTTTAATTAAATAAATTTATTAATAATATTTAATTTAAAAAATTTCATATTAAAATGTTTATTAAAATATATTTATATTTAATAATTATATATTTTAAATAAAAAAATATGTATTTAATATTAACTATATAATATTAATAATTAAAAAGATTTAATAATATAAATTATTTTATTATTAATTATTATTATTATAAACCATTTAAAAGTTTATATAATAAAATTTTTCCTTTATTATATTTTTTATTTATATTTTTTATAATATATTATAATAAAATTTATATTTATATTAATTAATAAATGAAAAATAATATTTTAATTATAATTAATAACTTAATTATATAATTATAAATAATATTTTATTTTAAAATGATCATATTATATAATGTTATTAAAATATATTATAAAAATTTATATGAAATTTTTAATTTATTATAATTTATTTTTAATAAAAAAAAGTTATAACTTATTATAAATATTAAATAAAAACATTTAATAATAAAATAATTATATTTTATAAATTAAATAAAAATTATAAATAAATATATAAATTAATATTTTTAATTATTTATTAATTATGATATATATATTATTATTTTATAAATTAATAAAAACTTTTTTTTATAAAATTAAATATAATTTTTTATATCGTTATTATATAATTAAAAAATATAAATAAAAAATATAAATAAAAAATATAATAAGATTTATAATATATAAACGTTTAAATAAAATAAAAAGTTCAAATATTATAAATTATTTAAAAATAATAAAATTTAATACGTTTAATATATTATATATATAAAAATAAATAATAATTTAAATAAATAAATATTATAAAACATTAAATTTTAATATTAATAATAAAATATATATTTTTAAAAAAAAATTATATTAATAAATTAATTAAATAATAAATTAAGTTATTTTACAATATAAAATTATTATTAAATTATTAATATATAATATTATGTTTTTTTTATTAATATTTTAAGAAATGAAAGTTTTATTATATTTTTATTTAATTAATTATATAGATATTTTAAAAATTCATTATTAAAATAAATTAATAAAAGTTTTATAAAAAAAATTATTAAATTATATAATAATACAAAATAATAAATTAAAAAGATTTTCTTTATAATTATATTATAAAAAATTATAATATAAAATATATTAAATAAATTAAAATTTAAATTTTAAGTAATATATAATTTTTAATTTTAATGATAATATATATTTATTTTATTAATTTTAGAAATAAAATTTAAAAAAAATTAAAATTCTTATTATAATTATAATAAAAAACTTTATTAAATATATAATAATTTATTATCTTAAATTGATATCGTTTTATATTAATCAATATAACTAATAATATTATATAAATTTATTAATATATTATTTATTAATTTTAATATATATATATATTTATATTTTTTATATATTTTTTAACGTTATTTAAATATTTTATAATTTTTTAAAATAATTAAAATATTAAAAAATAATTTAAAAAATGACGAAAATTTTATTATTAATTATATTTTAATAGTATTATTTAATTTAATTAAATTTAATTAAATATAATTAAACGTGTAAATATTAATTATAAATTTAAACTCGCGATAAATTTATATTATTAACCTTTTAAAATTTTATTTTATTTTTTATTTAATCAAAAATTATTTAATAACATATTTAAATAATTATAAAAAGTTTTTTATAAAATTATTAAAATATTTACTAAATAAATATTAAATTTATAAAAAATATATTTAATATATTAAATAAAAATAATAATTAATTTATAAATAAAAAAAAATAAAAAATATTAAAAATAATCAAATTTATATATAAAAACGTTTATTTTTTTTATAAAAAAATAATATTATAAATAAAATAATTAAAATAGTTAAATAAAATTATTATATATTTTAATAATTAATTAATTAAATATTATAATTTAAATATAATATTTATTATATTATATTTTAAATTTAAAAAATTCAATTTATAAAAATTGTTTTTTTATATTTAAAGTATAATTATAAATTTAAATTGGTAGCTAAGGAATTAATATAATAAAATAAATGGTTTTTTTATATATTTTATAGTTTTTTATAAAGCGTTTTAACGCCGAAAGGTTTTAAAATAATAACGTTTTTAACTTTAAAAATAACGAAAATAATAACGCCTTACATTTTAAAAATAACAAAAGTAATAAAAAATGTTACGTGATTTTAATTACCTAATCGGTTAAATAAACCTTTTATTCGATTGGCTTTTATTTAGTTATATTAATTACATTTTATATTAAATCTTTTTTTTAATTTATAAACCATTAAATCGTAATATAATATAAAATTCTTTTTTTAATTTAATAATAATATTATATATAAATATATATATATATATATATAATTAAAACATTTTTTAATTAATTAATTTTTAATAAAATTATTATTTTTATTTATTTTTAATAAATAATTATATATATTTTTTATAACTTTTATATAATTAATTTTTAAAAAAAATTATATTAATTAAAATTATTTTTTTAAATAAATAATTTATAATAAATAACTTAAATATATAATATAGAAAAAATATAAAACATTTTTTAAATTTTAATATAATATAATAATTGAAAAGATAAAAAGTTATTAAATACGCGCGCGGCGCGTAAAAGAAAATTTCGAGCCTCGAAAAGCTTTTGAAGTCGGGCTATTGTGCCGCCCCGGCTTGGGAAGGGGGGGGGGGCTGGGGGGCCTCATGTGTTCAAGTAGCAACAACTCTTCCAAACCGGGTCTTGTAAAGTTGCGATTAAATTCATTTAATTCGTATTAAAATGACCAAAATTACTATTCATAAGGCCTCGGATACTACTCTATCATCTAATGGATTATGTGACTTTATTGGCTGGTTTCAATTGATCCTTTCCTTGAAAAATAACCAGTTAACTAACTATATGCCTAGCCGGTGTATGAGCAAGATACACTGCTGGACCCGGAGGTCGAGCACGACGTCAACACCTGGTTGTTTTGCTGGATGTCAATGATGGTCGCGCCGTTGACTCCAGTACCACTGTTGACGGATGCCCCTGTGAAAGTCACACTTCCAAAATCGGCAAAGTTGACAAGGCCGCCGCCGCTTGAGAAGTCTTCGACAATCCATTCCGCATTAGTCTCGCACAAGGCGTCGCTCTCGCCAGAGAAGCTGTGTGAGACCCTCTGCCCCGTCGTTTCGTTCTCGATGACAGCCGTGCCGGCGGACTTGCTAGAAGCAGTAACAGTCTATGTGTCTGTCAGTATATGGTCCCACGGTGTCTATGTTGGCTCTTCGCATGGTGGAGAGAACAAGGTTCATATTTGGATGAGTTTCCTCCACTTACCATCGTGATAGTGTCACCAGCACTGATCGAGATGCCGGAGAAGTCGTAGGCCTACTTTATGTTAGTCCCAACGCTACCTGTACCATATCCCTGCCTTTATGCAACACTCTCTTCGGCTGGGGAGGCGAATCCGCACTCACGTAGTCAGGGTACCACTCGTACCACGCATCAAAGGACACGGAGGAACCTTGGACGGTGAAGTCAACGCCGGTCTGCAGGATGGCGGTCTCGCAGGTATCACCATCGATACCGACCCAAGCAGATGCGCTGTAGGAAGTTGACGAGCTACCGCCGGAAGGAACTTTGGGCGTCGGCACAACGATGCTGCCGGTGACAGTCTCGTACCCGCTGCCGATCAGAACGGCGCCAGCCCAGTTGGAGCTGTATTGGGGGTGAGCGGTACCGTTGTTGTTAGCGATCCCAAGCTCGCCCTCAGCGGGCTGGAGGGTGTTGGAGGCACGGTTAGCCCTGGCGGCGGCACGCTCGGCGGCACGGGCCCGACGCATAGCTGTGCCAGGCGCAGCAACCACCAGGTTGGCGCAGAGGAGGAGGCTGGCAATGGTAAGAATCTGCATTTTGAACTGTACGAGGGAGAAAGTCAAGCAGAGACAAGGCGGATGGAGTATGTGTGCGTTGGACAGGACGGGAGATGAGGGAGCTGGGACTTGGAGATGCTAGTATGTAGACGAGAGGATATCAAGGAGTATTATATAGACGTAGCCTGGGCCCTGGTGTGATAAGGAAAGCAGAGAATTCTGGATGATGATAGCGAATTGATAACCCGTACGTAGTGTCCGAGGGCATCATGACACCCGCGTGAAAGGAGAGATGGTGTGGTGGGAGGTGGTGGTGACATGAGAGGTGAAGACATCGTCGCATGAAAAGTAAAGGCACCTTCCTGATGTATTTAGCAGCGCCGGCCCAGCTGCGCGGCCGCGGCGTGGAAGATGGTGGCAGAGACGCATCATCTGCCCCTTTGACTCGTCTCCCCCGAGCTTGATATGCCCAGCCCGAAGCTAGACATGAAGGGGGACGGCTGGGCATGCCAGCTTACACCAGCCTTTGTTCCATGCCAGCCCGGCCGGAGAAGGCTGGTCCAGGTGAGCGACACCACCCCCGAACGAGTATGGGCCGCGGGTCGAAAAGCTACGCTGGATAGACGCCGGAATGTGCCAAGACGCGGTACGGCAGCAGTGATAGGCCGAGGCCAGATGCGTATACCTTGGCCATGGGGGGAAGGTAGCATTCGTCAGGCCGGCTCCTTAGAGGCGTAGACGAAATGTGCTGCGGGAATGCGAGTCGATGAGTGGACGGCGGCGCGGGAGATGTGATGGCGGCAAATGATAAAATAACTCGTGATAAGGGAAAGGGAGGCCATGAGAGGAACAAGTTCCAATCGGGTGAGGCACGTACCTACATGAAAGATAAGCATCGGGATGGGACGGGTTCCTCCGGTACTTGAGAGGGACTTGTTTCAAAGGTGGGAGGCCACATGTGATGTGCCGTCTAAGACGAAGGGTGGTCAGGAGACGGACATGTAGCTATCAACCTGGGCTCGATCCCAGGAGGCTGGGTCACTCCTATCCTAGCCTACCTGGGGTACCTACACGTACCCATCATACCGATATCTACCTACTCCTACCTACACTGCATGTATGTATATAGTCAACCCGCAGATCCGTGGCCCGCAACGTCGAAACAAGCTTTGCTCACGTTCTGCCAAGCTGTCGTGGGAGGATTTCCAAGCAGCGACGAGACGAGCCAAGCTTGCCCAAGACGGCTGGCTTCTTTCTCATCCGTCATTCATCGCGTGCGATGGATTCTTCTTGGAGACGTAGCAACATGGCGGTTCAAGTACGTATCTTGACAGAAATCATAACGCGAGCGCAATTCGGTCCGACTATTGGATTTCGAAGCAGACACGCCACATAATACCGTTATGATATTTTGCGTACCTATCGAACCCCGGACTGCAGCTAGGTCGCATCTATCCCGGACTTATAGAGCAGCACTTTTAAAGCCAACCCTCTCGAAACATACTATATACGTTTTTTCGTAACTTTTTTTTTAAAAAAAAAAACGCGAAACAGGCTTTATTACATATCATTACCGTTATTATTATTATTTTCAAAAATAAAAAAATAAAAAATAAAAGAACTCATTAATATCGTAGTTTGTTTTTTAATTATATCGCTTCACCGAACCCGCGGCGCGTTGCGGTAATGTTTACTTGTATTATCACCGTGCGATCCGGGCTCTATACTGAAAAGGCAGGTCAGTATCTATCTAGCTGCCAGAACATTCTCATAGTAGAGCCGTGGAATCTGAACCTGCGCGCTTATACGAATGTTCGCCGACATATAACTTGTTAAGGTGATGGTATAGCTTCCATAAAGTCGACTACGAACCAGATGAAGCCCCTTTACCTTCCTATTCCGAAATATTGCCTGGTTTGTAGATTCGGTGACATTGCTTCGCATTGCAGGTTCCCTTACGCCTGGATTGGCCGAGACTTCCGAGCCTGACGAGAAGCTTTAGGTATCTACGGATGGAACAAGAAGGTCATGGCCCTCGCGAGGCTACATGCTCGTTATCTCTTGTCTCTGACCAGACGATAGGTCCGGTTGACACACGAAACGGGGTAGTTCATCAGCTCCTGGCCGGCACACACACTTCGCGATCCCTGGCGGCAGCTCCCGTTGTCGAGACATGTCAAGATGCGAGGCGAGCAGGACGACGAACATGGGCAACGAGGCCAGCTCAATGCAATGTTAACTACTGTAACGTATCCAGTATACTCAGGAACCCAGACCGCGCTCATACCACGTCTTGTCTCCGAGCTAGCAGCAGTAGTGGCAGAAGCGATGCCATGCTGCGGGCTGTGTATTGTCTCTTCTGTTCCGTGGTTTAGGCCGTATCGCTGCGCGCCTACCCGTCATCCTTTTCGATGCTGACACCGGTGTTGATGGAGTCAGACAATAAAATGTCAAGTGTCGACGACCAGAGAGCTTGACTGAAGTAAAGCTGCTTACCGACCCCGACTTCCTCGAATGAATTATCCTTGGTCTGCAAAGGCCGTTACGAGGTGCGATTCTCCGTGCGCTTGGCGTCTTCCACCGCCTCGTCTCATTCACGAAGCGCCATACATAAGTGACCAAAGCCCAGTTGACTCTGTAAAACAAGAAAATTGTCCCCATCCTCCGCCCCGGTGTTGTCGGTGGCAATGGGGCTGATCTGAGCGGACACCAAATTAGACAGTGACTGCGTTGGCCACACCGGCTAGAGAGGCGAATGGGTGAAATGGCCTATATATGCAGTGTAGAGCTGAAGATTGACATAGGCATGCTAGCTTTCAGTGTCATCGTATGGAGATCGGCGGCCTTAGCTTGCTTACCGACGGCCTTGGAGAAGAACTCGTTGCATTGGAGCTCTCCATCCCCGCAAAGCCCAGGCACTGGCACGCAAGGATCCTGGTTGGTTTCCTCTCATTTAAACCAGACCCAGCTTCCGACGACGTGAATCGTTCGTGTGCATACTCTTTTGCTCACGGTTATCGGCTCTGTCGGTCTATACAACTCATGATTGGGCATGCCAATCCGACTATTCGACATTATTTTGAGATTACCAGCTGGTGCCGGGGGGGAGTCCCTATAGGCGAACGGTGCCAATGAGTGTGTATATTGAATACTGTCTCACGGCGGCACCATCTTCGCCAATGACCGAGGCTCTGCGACCCCTGAAGCCTCTGCAGGCTTCTAGCGACTCGCAGAGCCCGCAGCCCGGGCCAGGACCAATACCTAGATCTACATCTACGGCAGGGCCGCCGAAGAAGCGTGCTGTCTGCTCCCAATGTAGAATCAGAAAGGTAATCGATCACACGGGGAGAAAGAGAAGAAGTCCAGAAAAAAGAGAAGAAAAAAAAGGAGGAAAGAAAGGTTGGAGACAGCGATGATGTCGGCGTAAAATAGCGGTACAGTACATGTGAAATACCAATACTGATATTCTCTTGCCTCATAGGTGCGATGTGACGGAAGCGCCGACGTCTGCCAAAACTGTGATCGGCTTGGTTTCGAATGCTCGTTCCAGCAGCTGACGAACAAGTCTCCGGGCCCGTATGTCGTCAAGTTTCCCGAGCGCCGCCGTCGCACGCAGGCTTGCATTCCGTGCCACGCCAAGAAGATGCGCTGCCTGGGCGAGCTGCCGAGCTGCTCCAGCTGCGTCCGGCGAAATCGAGTCTGTGTTTATCCCGGTGCAAGAAGACAAGGCTCGGCAGCTGACAGCTCTACCGTGGCTGTCGGACTCGACGACAAATGCTCCGAGGATTCACCCCCTGACCGCGAGGACCTCGGGATGGTGTACGCGGCACCGGGGTTGGCGCCCGATCCGGGGACGGCCATGTCCTTGATATCAGATTACTTTGAACATCTTTACCCTCTCCCGTCCTTCGCCTTCCTCCACAGGCCCACCGTCCTCCTGCGGTGGAGGGACGGGACCATGAACGAGACCCTAAAGCTTGCCATTTGCGCCATCACCTCGCTGCAGCTCCAGCGTAGCTCGCTATGCCACGACCTGTGGGTCCAGCAGGCCGAGCAGTTGACCCTGCAGCAGATTGGTCGGGCGTCCATCTTCCACCTCCAGGCCTTACTTCTCGTGATCCGCTACAGGATCGAGAGCGGCGACTTTCCTACAGCCTTTATGCTTGCCGCACTGGCTGCGCGAACGGCCCTGGCTCTTCGTTTGAACTATGAGCGTCCCGAGCTGCCCGAGGTTGCGCAGGAGGCGCGCCGCCGGTTGTTCTGGGCCGTCTACCTCCTCGACGACTTCTTCTGCGTGGGCCTCAGAGAGTTCGAGCTGTGCCCGGAGGAGACCATCCATCTCCAGCTACCTTGCGACGAGGATTACTTCGAAGCCGGTCAGCATGTCCACACCGGCTTGCTCCGACCTGGACCCTCTGACAACGCAGCCATTCCCGGTCTACGCGGCGTATTCCTCCGGCTAACGTCCATGAGACGGGCTGTCATGAGGCAAGTAACTCTCCCCCGGGCCCCCAAGAAGTCTACGCATGGGACTTATGCAGTACCGGATAGGTTTAACCGCCGAGTCGGGTTGGGCGAGGAGCTGTCCTCTACCATCGGCACGAGCATTCGGCGGTTTGAAGAGGAACTGAGCTCCCTCAAGGCCAATCTGAGGCCGCTCGAGCAGTACTCGGTCCCTAATCTGACATCCTGCCCATGGCAGGCACAGTTCATCATGCTGCACATGTCCTGGCACCAGTGCCACTGCGACCTGTACCGCTTAGGCTTGGACGGCTATAGCGAGGCAGCGCCCTCGCCGATACTCGCGGCAATCCATCCGCGGGGACGGATTGCCATGCAGTTCAAGTGTTTCGAACATGCCGAGAGCATTATTCGTATCGTGTCTGACTTTTCCAGCCACGGCAACGGCGAATGCCTTCTCGAGCGCGATGCCGCAGTCTGCGCATTTGAGAGCGCGCGTCTCGTTATGTTCGGCTCTCGCACACCAGGGGCAACTTCCAGCCTGGACCTGGCTATCAGCAAAGCGAGGCTGTCGCTGGACATGATTACCAGGTTCTTCCCCTATTCTGCCTCGACCCATCTGCTAGTACGTCGAGAGTCCGCCTCGGCACGGTTGATTGAACAGACGCTAAATGTTTGCAGAGGAAGGACCTGGAGCGGTTGATAGCGAGCTACTCGGTACGGCTGGCCTTGCAGACGCAAGAAGCTCCCTCAGAACCCGACACGCCGTCAGCGAGACCTTCGACAAAGGTCTCGCAGTACGCAAGCTCGCGCCAGCGTCTCTCGGTCCAGAGCTTATTACTTCAATCGGATTTCGTCGACGATAGCAGCGAGATCGCCGGCATGACGCACGGGGCCGGGTCCGAAGCTGCCACCGTGAGCTGCACACAGCCCAACGCCAGAATACCTCACTCTGTTCCGGGGTCGAGTAGCGAGGTAGCCAACGCTCCTAGAAAATCAGCCTGGGGCACGACAGGCCAGCCGTACCCCCCGAGTGGCCAGACACAACAAGTCGGTTCGTGTCTAGATGCTGGACAGGAGGACGCAGGACTTATCTTTAACCCCTGGATGGGATTCGCCGGCAGCGAAGATATGTATGGCGTATCAGGGCGGCCTCCAGACGAGGAATTCTGAATAGCTGATATCGGAAGCTAGCAAGTATAAAAGGAGAGGGAATAGAGGGCGCAAGTCTCACGACGAATAAGGATCACGGGGATAGATTAAATATATATATATATATATATATGTATGTATAAATAGACCACGACTCCTGAATGCGTATCCTCTAGCTTGGTGCATGGTTGTTAACGAGCAGCCGCAGTCCAACAACCCTTAATTGGCCCACCCGGTCGTCGAATGGTTTCTACCAGAATGCTCTGCTCTATCTCTATTCCCGCCCATTCGACCTTCTCCTGTTGCCGTCTCCAAAGAGGCCAACGCCTTCTATCTTCTATGGCTGCCAACGTGCTACTATCTTCTTCAGCTAAAATCACAATCGCCTGCTAAGTGCTAACTTCGGAGTTCCAGACTGGCGTTTGCTGTGTCATTACAACACATTTTGAACCCATGATCTTCTCGTCTCGCCGAGGAAACCGTGCTGTCCTTCGATAGCCGGCGTTTGGCAATGGTGCTCGTCAAATGTCGTCGTTCATCACTTGGCCGTTCACTGCCCGTCCCGTCACTGCGCAGGCTTGCCACCTGATGCAGCGATCGAGTGACCTCGTCATCAGTAGGGCTCTCGACATCAGCGTCCGACGTGTGCAAGTCGCTCGTTTCAAACTCGGTGTCGTTGCCAGGTGCCTGTTGGGGTGAAGTCATGGAAGCTGTGTCGGTACTGGCCAGATCTCCCCCGCCATCTTTGCTGGGGGTCGTGTATATCGTGGCGAGGGGACTCCCGATGTTTGGAGCTTTTGGTCCGGGTCCGTTTGTCTGTCGACCTCCCGGGGGCGTTACGGGCTGGGAGAAGTCGAAAGAGTCGGCCTCCGTGGTAGACGATAGAACAGGACTTGTTTTGGGTCCAGCTTGTAATAGGTGGCCTCTGGGGAACCGTTTGAGCTTGATCTTCGGTTTTGCCCGAGCGTGTCGCACAGACATCTCGAAGCGTTCCTCCTCATCCGTGTCGTCGTCTGTTATCCTATACGGATTCTCATTGGCAAGCCCGTGGTGCGGTAGGTGCAGTAGATTGCTTCCGCTTGACCGCCGATGGCGCTGTCTTAGCTTCTCCTTGGTAGAGAGGGACTCGGCCTGCGCCGAAGACGACCCAAGCGGTTCGTATACGCTCGTCAATGATCCCGTCGCCATCCTTCGTAGGTCGGCCTGGCTTTTGCTAAACACAACACGGGCTCGCAGTGCATGGACTGCGCGGTCTAGAGCCAACTCGATCGCGCAGCGGTCACGTATGCGAGATAGCTTGGGCCAGGTCGCGCGCTCACCCAGCAAGCACGAGCGAATCATGAACTCGGTCGTTGGATTCTTTAGGACTTTCGGCAGATCCCAGAGGCCCATGGCCGGAAGGATGTTGATATCACCAGAGTACTTTTGGCTTAGTATCGACCGCAGCTTGCTCACCAGAGTCGGAAAGATGCCGATCTCGGCGAGAAATTGCATTCTGTGCAAGGCCTCGCTCTTGGCCAGGGTGGTGATGGTTTGGAACCAATCCGAGTCCTCCTTATACATGACTTGGTGGCGTGCATTCTCGGGCGGATATGGCGCGTCGTCTTTGGCGAGAAAAGGAACGACGTGGGGGTTAACTTGCGAGACTATGAAGTGGTTGACGTTGAACATCTCGGCGAGTCTCGTCATGGGGAGGTCATTGTCGACCGAGCCATCGATCCACATCTGCGGAGTGGGGTTCCACGTACTATGCTCGCCCGTCATGGGGTTCTTGATTAGGAGCGGCGCGGCACTGAAGATGAGGGGCACCGAGCAGGACGCCGCGACAGCAGACCAGATCATGACGTTTGGTGCCGTGACGTAGTTGAGGAGCCGCGGAAGCTCGTATATGGACGCCGAGGAGACACAGATGTTGCATATTCTCCTAGTGCGATTGTAGGCCTCCTGGAAGGTGATGTCGCCGAGCAAATCACGCATGACGCGGGTCAGGTGCTTGATGTCGGACCAGCTGCCTTCGGTGAGCAGCCTGCGAAGGTGGCCCAAGACGCCGTCTTCGTTGCCTTCCTCCTCGAACACAGCTAGATCGCCATGCGGGAACTCGTCCAACAGCTGAGGAATCTCGTCGTCGGTCCTGGAGCAAACCACGGAGCAGACGATGGAACCGGCCGACGCGCCCGAGATGATGCGCGGCAGTAGCCTTGCGTCGAACATAGCCTTCAGAACTCCGATGTGCGTCATGCCGAAAGTGCCTCCGCCGCTGAGGAGAAGGGCGCTGCGGCCGAAGCTCTGCCGAGCGTACAGCATGGCATCTAGGAGATCCTTGGGCCCCAAGTCGTCCGGGAGGTGGCGGGAACACTTCTCTACCAAAGTCACGATGGTCTGCAGGGTCGACTCGACGTATCGCTCAATCAACTTCTTGGTACCGCAGTGAGAGTGCCGGTAGAGGTCGATGTTGCCCATACCACCAAGATCGCGCGACAGCGAAGTCCGGATGAGATGCATCATGGCTCGCATGTCGCAATTGGCGCGGGCGTCGTCGAGCTCTCTCAAGCGCGCTCTTAGAAGATCGGGGTTGTAGTCGCCGGTTGACGTCTCCGACTTCCATTCTTCGTTACCCTCGAGTATGTCCAGCTCATGTGCCGCGGCATCCCACTCCTTGTGGGACTCGGCGCTCTGTAGCCGGGCCGACAGGACTTGTTTACGCTCCTCCACTCGCCTCCTCTCTGCCCTCTCGTCGTGGGTCAGGCCGTCCTTGAGGTGGAGGAGGCCGTCGAGGACAGCAGACCGGGAGGACGGCAATGTTGTGCGCGGCTTGCCCCTTGGCGGGTCGTCGACGCTGGGCGGTTGGATCGAGGTTAGGGACGGGAGGAGATCTAGAATATGCGCCATGATGGAGGTTCGAAAGGAGGCGCCGTCGCTTCCACGGTGCCAAGTAGGTATTGCATCCTAGGCCATTCTCTCCACGTATGCATATGCGCTTGTGCCGGTTACGACTGGCCAGCAGAGGAGGGCACGGAGCAGACGGGGAGAAAGAAACACAGATGCTGATCTCGAATTGCTAGGATAAGTATGATGTGGCGCGAGGGGTGTGAGTCGCGGTGTGAGTGAGATATTTCTGCCTGTTGCCGTTTTTTGCAATTTTATGTTGGTTATATTAAATGAGAAATAAGGAGTCGAAGCGCATCGGAGGAAAGTATGTAATGAATGAATGAATGTAGCTTATAGGGAAAAGGAGCACCGGTTATTGGCTCTTCGTAATGGTAGGCAAGCTAGGCGGTACCCTAGACTAGGCATGCACCTAGCCAGCTCATAGGTAGGATAATCAAAAGACACCTGTATGAGGCAGGCAGTAAGTAGGTAGGATAGAGGGCTATGACTTGGAACGCATGGACGCTCAAGATGAGGTCAAGGATAGGACGCTCCGAGAGGTTGGAAAGTTGCCCTTTGTGTTGTCTTCGGTTCGGAAAGACGTCACAAATGGCGGGACGACGCGGAAGGACATGTGGAGGTGGACATGTCAGCATGTGAGCAAGACTAGACAGATCAGATGCGCAAGGAAGGCTGTCAGCAGGGCAAGCGCAAGGCAACGCAAGGCAAGGCAACGCAAGGCAAAGGAGCGGGGGGAGGGGGTTGTTTAGCTGACCCAACCAGCTAGCCTACCTGTAGATTGGTTGCATATTGCATACGGAATTGGTGTGGGGTTCATGCGGGGTGCGGCTGGTGACTACGCGTAGGCACACATGTGCAGGCATACATGCATGTACTTTAGGTACCTACGTGGTGTAGGTTTGGTAGACTGCCCACGAGAGAATGGCAATCATATCTCGAGTTTATTCAACGAGTATAGACAGTCTGAACTCTCTCAATACCAAATCTACCTCCTAGGTATTACATATTGTAACGCCACCCCCGACCTCAAGCATTTGTTGTCAGACTAGATGCAAACGAGAAGACTGCTCTGTTGAGCTCGTAAAGGACCCCTTCTTCCACCCAGAAATGTCCCGCTCCCGGAACCTCGACGTGACAGAACTGGGATCCCTCGGCGCTGCTTAGCTGCCTAGCCCATTCGTGTGCTCTTTTCAGCGACAAGAAGCTATCCTGATCCCCGTATACAGCTAGAGTAGGATCCCTCGTAAGCTTCGCCTCTGCTTCTGTCTCCTCCTGTCCCGCCTCGCCTCCCTCACTCGTCGCCGATGAGGGCCTGCCCCTCTTCCTCTTTGCCCAGCTTGATAAGAGGTTGGGCAAGTTGAGCGTTGCCAAGCCAGCTACGATCCCCAATGGAGGCGACACGGCCAGATACGCGCTGCGGAATCTGATTAGATTGTCAAGTTTTCCTAAGCACGGCACTTCGCGCTCGGATTCCCTGTGCAGGCCTGTGACATTGCTTTCATGCGTCCTGTGGATCAGCTTGGACCGCGAGAGGAGGTCTTTTACTCCTCTCCTTATCCTTTCTTCTCGGTCGGGAGAATGTGCCCTTGGCCTCTCGTGAGCTTGCTGTGGCGAGTCTTCGTTACCGCCGATACGCATGCCCAATGACTTCCGTGGCGAGGCAGGGGCGGTAGTAGCCATTATAGTCTGTTGCTCCGCCAGGTGTTGTGCCCGCAGTCGGATATCCGCAAAGGCAGTGTGAATAGGAGGAGAGGCGAATTGCGATAGGAAGGAGGCGAGAGGCGGCAGCTCGATCGTCACTATTGCACCATACGAATAGCCGGCGAGTAGCAGTGTCGGAAGAGGCGAGGAACCGGTCGCAGGAGAGGATGGGCGGTCCGACAGGTGCAAATAATGCACGTAGTAGACGAGGAAGCTGGCAATCGACATGTAATCGGCGCGTTCGGGCTTGGATGACCACGAGGTACGGCCTTCAGAAGACGAGGCCCCTCTGTCGTTTCAACGAATTCGTCAGTATGGGAACATTATGCGCCTTTAGTCCACCAATCGATGCGATGCAGACCTGAAGTTGAATGTCGCGACGACGTAGCCGACTCGAAGCAACGTGCTGGCGATTACGGCTACGACCGGGTCATCATAGCACCCTCCCAGAGGCGCATACGGGTGCGCGACGACGGCGGCGTTTCGCTGCCATGGCGATGGAACCGAGCCGGCGAGACAAGGCGGGTGGTAGACGCGACAGTCAAGCTTGGTGCCGTCATGTATACTAGGGAGCGTGAAGCTCAGGTTGGGCCGTGGAAGCATCATTCAGTCGCCTCGGGTGTGAGAGGTGAGGCATGATTGGTAGACTCGGCAAGCTGTCGACGAACCGCACTGAACTACCACATGACGAGCAGCGATGCTATAAAGTTACGGAAAACGTAGGGAGAGAGAGGGGGGCTTAGACTAGAAGACTGCGCAATATTTGGGGAGTGAGACGGGGGGCGGGCACGACACTTCTCAATGGAGTTACATAGTATCTTGAATGTACCTTAGACAGGTAACCTCGAGTACTACATATGTGTACCTGGACAAGCTATATGTACTTACATGTGAACTACAGGTATCGGAGGTATTCAGCGCGCACACACCTCATGATCGTGATAAAACTAGTTTGCAAAGGCGTCATGTTCAGAATCAAGTAAGGCCTCTTCACAGGCCTAGCCGTGGCGAGAAAAAAGAAGAAAAAAGGAAAAGAAAACATAAAAGAAGATAGAAAAATTCTTGGAAATTCTATACATACGCGCTTCTATATAACCTCGTCAGAACCAACTCCAATGACCATATCTCGTGCCCATGTAAATACATACTTGGTTTACAGGTAGGTATCTCTGAAAGACATTCGCATCCCTCCCATCTTTGCATAGCCCGACGCTCTTCGAGGTCCCCCCCTTGCTAGGACCCAGCAATTCCTAATCCTACCCTCGAACCGAACCTTTCCCTCTGTGCCCCGTCCCTTTCGCGGTCAACAGTCGCCCTCATTCGACGTCCCTCCATTAAGCCTCTTAGTCCTCGTTTTTGTAAGCCGATAACACTGCTTAGCTCGCCGCTCCAGACCTCCCTGATAGCTCCGCGCTCGCTGTCTCCGACCTCGCTACTCCACTCGCTTCCAGAAACGCTTGTTGTCGCGCTCAGCTCGTCGGGGTCCAACCGTGTTCCTGACACGCTCGTGTTGATCCGCAGGCCGTCGAACCTGCTGGCTGCCTCATCCGTGCTAGACTGCGACACTGACATCGACCTGCCGTGATAGGGGCTGACGGCTCCCCCGGCTAGAGACGAATCGCCCGTCATGTAGAAGTTCGGATTCATACTACCATCGATCCCTCGTCCTCCGCCTGCAGCCATCGCCGTAGCGTTGAAGACGGCTGCCGCGTTGCGCGAGTCAAGGCGAGCATGGAGACGCTCGACGACTGCCTCTAACAGACCGTCTATCTTGTACGGCCGCGCAATCTGCAGCAGCGAACACAAGATCTGGGGCGTACAAAGAGGCGACGACGGGAGCGGAAGCGCCGATGTGTAGAGAAAGTGCAGCAGAGCCTGCACGGTTGGACACGTGTGAGGAAGATACAGGCATCTCGGTCGAGAATTAGGCGGGAGCGACGCAGGCGTCGGCGCCGAATTGATGGTGCTGAGGTCATTCTGGCTGCTGCCACCCGACACCGACGTGCCGGCGGTGCTAGGCATCTTGAGTGACGGGGCGGAGGAAGGGTTGTTGAGCGTGCTAGCCATCGACAGTGTGCTGTCGCCAGTGCTCCTATTCGACTGCGTAATTGTTATGGTGGACATACGTGCGCCTGCCTGGCCCGACATGCCCGTCCTCAGTGTTGCCGAATCGCTGCCGTCCTGTGTGGCGGCGCCTTCGCGCAGCAGCTGCACGAAGTATGGTCCCCACCTTCGCGCAACGATGCGCGAGTTGATGGGTATGCGCTCCCCGTGGAAACATAGGATGTCCATGTCCGCCAGCTCCCGCAGCCCGAGCGCCTTTTCGCCCAGCTCTTCGGCAGCCCGGATATGTGATCTTCCCCCACCGGTCCAGCCAGCCTTCCTACCTATGCTGAGACCGGGGGCCGTAAATGGGCTGCTGGCGGATACGAAGCCGGACAGGGGACTTGTCTTCCGGGGGTTGTCGTAGAAGCCAAACGCTTCTAGCTCGACCATGCAAACATTGGAGAAGTTGATCCGGCGGTGGTTATAATCGTCAACCAAGCTACGTTTGCGGTTACCCAGGATCACGAAAATATTCCGCCTGTTCCATACGACGCCCCTGTTCCAACTCCCCTGGCTGAAGACGCTTCCCCCGGTGTCAATGCGGACCCAGGTCAGATTTCTGAGATCCAGAGCCCACAAGGCGTACTCTTGCTTCGAGCTGGTGAGATATGTGCCGCTGACAACAAAGTACGTGTCGATGATGCCACCGTTTGGAAAGCGGAGTCCGGGGGGAGAATAGGTTCCCGACATGGGTTTTTCGGAAAGCGAGCCGTCCGAGCTCCGGATTTGGAGCTCAAGCTTCACGTCCAGAAAGTTGTAATTCGAGTAGACAAGCATCGACGAGCCCGGCTCCCTGGCCTCCTGACTGATGGCGCTCTCCTGGCGCGAACTACCCGTATTCGTCTTGCCGATCTTGGCTGTCACGCTGGGCGGTAAGGGCGCCACCACGCTGCGATAGGCACCACATGACTTCCCAAGCGGCTGCGTCGAAGTCCATTTCAGGCTGCGAAGGTTGAAGACACTGATCTGTTCGATGTAATGATTGGCACCGTCCTGGCCACCGACCACGACCATCTCGGCGCCCCCCGCACCGTCTATGCTGATACCGATCCTCCCTTCGTTCGGGTTGCCGCTGGACGGGTTGTGTTGGAGGGCAGATAAGGGCGCCTTGTTGGACGAGAAGGTCGCAGACGAAGGCAAAATACACGCGCAGTGAGCATAGCGGCCCTGCGGAGCGTCTTGCGAGGGAACATACGTCCATTTCCTTGTCAGGACATCATAGATGTATATGTCAGACATTACGGTAACCTCGGGCTGCTGGTCTGGCGAGGCCGATGACTGGTTAGCGATGGGTGACATGCCGCCGTAGCAGACCATTTTCGTGTCCCCTAGAGCGCACATGGAATGAAAGTAACGAGGCGGGGGGACGTCGCCCGTAGTCTCCAGTTTGCTCCAATGCCTCCGAATGAGATCTAGTTCGTACAGGTCTGAAGTAAGAGGCGCCGGCCGACTTCTCGACAGGATTCGCCCACCAAAAACATATAGCTTGTCCCCCAATATCGTCGTGGTCGCCCCGACCAAGGGATGAGGCTCTCGGCCCGTGGTTCGGTGGACATTGCACATCAAACCGGAGAGGTGAGCAGAGGAGCCCGAGGTGGCCGGGGTGCCGACAGCAGTACCGAAAGCCGGATTTCTGCTGCCACTCGAGGGGACAGGGGGAGAGGGTCCGGCCGAGAGAGGGCCGTTGCTCCGGGGGGTCAGACTATCTTTCTGGCCGTCCCCGCCGTCCGTTCTGAAGGAACTAGCTACGCTGCTTTGACTACTACCTATGTCGGGACCATCATTGTACATCTGGTTCGGGGGGGCAGAAGTACTCGAATCCATTGTATTCGTCCTGCTGTCCATGATTGCTTCTTCGGTGCTATCGGCATCGACTATTCTGTCCAAACTATCTGGAACTGGGTCGGGAGGAGCCAAGCAGGCTCCGGGGCTCGTGGGGGATAACGAGGGAGGCGGCGGCGCTGGGAGCGGTTTTTCGAGGCTATTCTGCAGACTCAGGCTCGGATTCTTGGCATGCTGCGGAGGTAGGTGTCTCTGCAGAACAGGCGCCTGATCGACCTCAGAGGTTCCAGTATTCGCACTGAACTTTGAGGCCAGCCTCGACGGTGTTCTGGCGAATTTCAACGACTCTTCGCGAGTCGGGATCGCCTTTTTGATGCCTCTGTAGACGTCGGAAAGAAGCTCGGATGGGGACTTGGAAGGGGGTAACGGGCGGTCTTGATCATCCGGATCACTGTCGTCGAACAAAGACGGGATATCTTGACGGTCTGGTAGACCAGGAGTTAGACTAGAACCAGGCGTAGACATTATGTTAACCCCCCTCCCTCTCGAACTCTGAGGCTGAAGAGAAAAGCTGAGAGGATGAAGACGGACAGCCTCAGAATTAGACGCGGTGCCAGGATTCAAGAAGTTGGACGAGTACTACTCTGCTGTGATACAAGGGCAGGCAGCCCGGGAACAGGGCCCGAATAACAGTCTAGGAGGGACAGTGCGCAGATGGCATGTCAAGGGGGTTGGTGGATAAATAACATGGGGCATTTCCACCTCGTGACGAGAAACGGGGGAGGGGGAGAAACGATGACCACTGTGGCGAAGGCGAGCTAGAAAAACCACAGAAGCGGCTCCGCGGGGGGGCCAGGGGTGCCATGAGAGAAATTGACCGACATGGCAAGCATAGAGAGTCGAGGTCATGGTGGCAGGGAGGAAAATGGGGAGACGACGAGTGCGTACCTTGGTTGTTCTTCAGCAAGGCTGGAAAGGGGCTCTCGGTTGACGTGGTAATTGGCAATATTCCGTCCACGACGCGTCTTCCCTGTCGGCTCTTCTCAGCACTCCGGGACCCGGGAACCTTTGTTTGCACAAGTACGGCTTCGTCGTCGTCCTCTCTCTCTCTCCCTCTCTCTCTCTCTTCCTTTCTGGCCCCTTCAGCTTTCGTACACGGACCCTCTCCGTTTCGAGTTGACTGCCGGTGCCGGGCGCTTCAGGGGAGCCTTGGGCGATGACTGGCAAGATCAGGTGTGCTGTCAGGTGTGCTCGTACTGTAGCGCGCGTTGTAGAGGGAGGGAAAAAGGGGTCGAGGCCAAGTTTGAGGTTGAGGAGTAATGTCGATTTCCTACTCTGCGCGTGTGGAGAGGAATCGCCGAATTTGATAGGAGGTCTTTTTAAAAAATGTCCTCCCCCCTCGTTTCAAGCTGGCTGTATGCAGTAAACTGCCTGTACTGCCCGTATGCAGTATGGCGCCAAGCCCCCATGGGAAGCATTGACGAAAGCGCTAAGAGCGCTGACAGGCGAGAACAAGGGGTCTCCTTACCGCCTGGCTTCGTGATCTAGTCCCGATCAGGTAGGTACACATATTGCATTATGCACAGTATACAAGGTACCTATGCTCTACCATCTGCACTTTACATACATGTCTCGCATGTATAGCCATTAACATTGAATAAAGGTGTCACCCGGTAGTTGGTACGCCACGTTCTCTGCAAGGTCCGGGCTGTTTATATGTTTCTGAGGACCAAGATTCGCACACTTCTGTTTCGTTTTAGCTTGGCCATATGTGCCTCAGATAAGATATACAACGTGGCCGCGTGGTTGGGAAGGCTTCCTCTTATCATATACTCGCGTTATGTGATTAATGCAACGACCCCTATTCTACCTGTTCCATAAGGTTTTTGATCTTGGCAAAAGGGTGAGCTAGTTGGTTTACATGGACAGTTTTTTCTTCCTCTTCTTCTTCTTTCAACCTGAGAGTATCGACTACGGTTTACCTGATAGACAGGAGAACAGTTCATACCTAGCCTGAACCCCAGAACGCTACCGTACTCTCCTCCAACACCCTTCGCTCCTCTACGAGACGGTAGCCTTCTCCTTGGGCAAGGGGGTGAATCGGAGGTAAGGCTTGACCTGGCGGAATTCGGGAAACATATCCTTTGCCTGCTCGTTCTTGACGCTGGGGTGGACGATAACATCATCGCCAGGCACCCAGTTGATAGGCGTTGTGATCTTGTGCTTGTCGCCGGCCTGGAGGGAGTCGACGATGCGCAGGACTTCGGCCGAGTTGCGACCGGTAGAAGCCGGGTACGACAGGATCGTTCGGATAGTCTTCTTGGGGTCGATGATAAAGACGGAACGGATGGTGAAAGCGATGCCCTTCTCGTCAACGTTGGTGGTGTCTTGGTAGTCGATCCTGCGCCGTGTCAGACGCTACCTCTCCAGTTCCAGCTCCTGAGAGTGAATGGTCATGACTTACATGTCATATTGGTAGGCAACCTTGCGCTCCTTGTCGGCAATGATGGGGAAGGCGACATGGCCGCCCGTAACCTCGTCGATATCTTTGATCCAGCTCTCGTGACTGCCTCGTGTGTTGGCAGACAGCCCGATCAGCTTGACGCCTCGCTTGGAGAACTCAGGTTCTAGCTTGGCAAAGGCGCCCAGCTCGGTGGTGCAGACGGGGGTGAAGTCCTCGGGGTGGGAGAAGAAGACGACCCAGCCGTCGCCAACGAACTCGTGGAAGTCGATGGGGCCCTTGGTTGTCTCGGCTTGGAAGTTAGGGGCGACAGAGCCCAGACGAAGACTGAAGTGACAGGTGAGCCAAGTGGCCAAGGGTCGACGACGCTCGTAGCCTGAACTGACGGAGAGGGCTTGTGATTACTTACGGTGCAGGTCTCGAGTCGGCCATTGTATTTGCAGTTGCAGGTATGAGGCTGGTGGGGTGGGTTACGGTAGATGAGAGAAGGGATAGGACGCTATTTCAGTGCGTCTCGCAGTGAGGGGTATCTTACGAGTGATGGGAGTGAAGACGGGTAAGAGGAATGAAAATTCGGCTGAGGCCCGGCCGGCGAACGACGTCACGTATTTAATAGGCAAAGCTACCGGTAACCTTGTGGTCTAGAGCTAGCCACACGACCACCCGCGCTGGGTTCGTACGTACTTATGTAGTGTGTATGTACCTAGGTAGGTAGTGCGTATGTACATACATACAAAGGTGCGGTTCGTACGCGGCAGGGATCGGGTCGTTCACGAGAGAGAGAGAGAGAGGGCAGCTGAAGGACATACACATGTAGCAATGGAAGACGATGGATTCTCTCCAAGCTTCCTACGTAGATCTACCTGCCCAGATAGGTACTCTTGCGGCTGTCGAAGCCTCAACGGTCAACCGACAGGCTGCTTTCGGCCAATGTCGCAATATATCGACTGTGTTGTGTGTATGTGTGTTCTGGGTAGTCTCTCAGACGACGTGCCCCGCGACGGGATTCAAGTCCAAGACACATCCAATTTGCGCCCCTCACTAGACTACATGCAGCATGGCGCGCAGATTGCGTGCTGCAAGGCCTTTCTGATTGGCCGTCGTCTGCTGCTCTTCGGCATCATGTCATTCAAGCCCTACGATGGTATCATTCATACCCCGGCGCCGCCCGAGCTCTTATACCGGCTCTCGGCCAGCAAATATTTGACCACGGGTGTCGGCTCCGATACTTCCTGAGGTACGCACTATCAATACAACTTCTCTATTAGCTCTCCGTCCTCACCTGTGATGTGTTACTTATACATCGTCGTATGTATTTGTATTGCAGTAGAGAGTCCGTACCTTATGTACCTACATGTAAGTCCTTATATGCATGTGAGCTGCGGTCTCGTACTTTCATATCATAGTCTTGGTTTGGGCAGTACCTCAGGTAAGTAAATGTTCTTTGGCATCACCATGCTTCACTTTCACATATATATTCAGAACTCTTGTATGCTTGACTGTGTCTTATGAGTCCGCTGAAGTTTTTGTGCAATTTCATCAAAATAGCAGGTGTTTTAACATACCTGAGTAAATGCCCATATGAGTACTACTCAGGTCATAACTTGAGAACATTGAAGTTGCCAATGCGTATTTCTTAACCTAGAGCACTTCAAGTACGAAGGTAAGTAAATGCAATGGGCTAGAGATGAACCAGGGCATATACCTAGATAGGGATATACCACGGTGCTTGTAAACTCAACATGTGAAATATTACACATGTAGGTACCTAATCCAAAGGTCGTTCTGTCAAGGCATACAATAGTTGGCTAAATGCGCCCAGGCATTTCCAGATATGCACATGAGATTTGTAAATTTAAGTATTACCTTGATTAAGGACACATGGCTTCCGAGGGGGTTATATACCATGCTGTCACACAGACAGTCACCACCCGTGCGGAAAAGGGGCGGCACGATTGACCCTAACTATCTCATGGCCCATTGCCCACACAGGAACCAGGCTGCCGAATACCTCTATCGAGATGACAAGACGATGCCGAACAGCTCTCCCCAGAGAGAGGGGGGGGGGGATAGAACCATGTTCCTGGTCTATCCAAGCGCCGCGACCAAGTTCCAGTGCCCTCGGACTAGTACCTGTAAACCATCAGCGGGCGGTTCTTCAACAGCATGTCGTGTCGGGCGAAACTCTAGGGAAATGTGCCCTTCTGGATCGATACTAACAATGTTTCTCGTCCCGAATATTCTGCTTATTTGGAGCCTTGCTTTCGAGACGGGTACCTGTCTCAGGCGTCCACGTGCTCACGCGTGCAGTCATCGCAGAGACCGCTGGCGTCTGACTCTTCCTCTCTGATCAGGTCTCTCTGATCACACTCTCCCGTGTCACCAAACCTCTCGCAGTCCTCGATCTTGACTTCATCGCTAGTGTACCACTACGACAAGAACAGTTAGCTTCGCAGCTTGTGAGCAGGGTTCTAGCGGTGCTTTTCCTAGCCGGCTCTGGCTCACTCCGTCGAAGCACACGGCACCCGGGCACCGCGTAACACGCTTCTCGGAGGATGGGTGCAAGACGGGCAAGAATGTGTGGAAAGGGCATACTGCTCCGCACTCCTCGCAGTACCACTTCAGCATCAAATACCCGCACATCGTCAAACGGGAGAATTGCTGACGATCAAGAGATACTGGTCGTCCAAGAAGGGGGAACTTTGGTCTGATCCCACTTCTGAGAGCCCGGGAGCAAACTTTGGGTCATGTTACTCAAGGAACGCCACAGGCTCGCGGCCCTTGCTTTTTTCTCTCTCTCCTCCGGTCTGTGATATTCGCGTTGATATGCAAGACGTGGTCGTTGTCAGGAATACTGACCAGGCCAACGAAGCTGCTGGACATCGTCCGACTCTTGCCACGTGTGCGAGCCAGTACGGCAGACATCAGGCGTTTGGCAAATACCTTTGACAAATATTTTCATGGCTTGGACGCACCCGAAACTAATGAAAAAAGAATTCTATATAAGGCGACACCGGGTTTCACCAATAGGCTGCAGGGGCGTACATGGTGAGTTCATAGGCAATTCTCTGCTTCTCAATCTATTGGACGACGATATCGGGACAAGCATGAGCCTTCTGATTGGCCCAGAAGCCGTCACGTCTCCTCAGGCTGTACGTCAGGTAACATTTAGAGATGCATCTACCCGAACCAACTTTTGCCGCAACGCCGAAGCTGCATTCCGAGGCATGGGTCCGAGGAAGCCCTGTCCTTCCGCTGCAGGCTGGCGCGCTGAGCTTGGGCCCCTTCGCAAAACCCGACACGAAGAATCCTGCTGGGGGGTTCACTCCTATCGTACGTCGCGGTGAGTGAACGCAGCAGCAGACTTACCTCTGGCCCGAGGAAGCACGAGTCTGGCCCTCCCAGCACCCACAATCGTGTCTGCACGTCAGACACCTGCAGAGATGCAGCTGGAATAGCAGCCTTCGCGTCGCCCAGGCGTCTACAAGCATCTAGATCTGTGTTTTCCTGCTGCGGTATTAGCTATCGTCGCCTTGCCATGCTGTGGTTTCGAGTGAGACAAACCCAATGCCGCTTAGCGCTTCGGTGTCTAGGCGATTCCTCTTGTCCACGCCGCCAGCTATCGGGTTTGCCCGGTAGTTGAACAGATAATAATGTAGCTGGCCGTCTCCGGGGCCAAACTTCTGCTCCTCTAGGAACAGACCGTTGTCCATAAGGGACAGTGCGTTGTAGACGTCGAATTTGTATTGTTTGCAGAACACCAAGGTATCCGAAACAAGCGCGTTGAGGCGGGTCTTCAAGGCCTCCTTGTCGACGGGCGAGGCAAGTCCCGTTTCGGTGGCGTAGTAGAAGAGGTATGCTGCTTTCACATTAGAGTGCTTGGACGGGCCGATGACTGAAGACTCGAGGCAGTAGAACGAGACGAAGTCGGTGATTTTTTTATGCTCGTCCTGATACGATCCTCTGGTCAGCACGTGCACGCAAGGCAAGCGGGGGAGGGAGGCGAGGCCTACCTCTACGACGTAAGTCCAGACGACCTGCTCTTCTGGAGCGTCTTTCTTGTTGTGCAATAGCCAATGCTCGACTTCTTGCTTGTTGAATTCGGCTGCCATGTCGTACTTGGTCAAGTACCGCGTAAGTAGATCCTGAACTGCGCCGACGTCCTTCTTTTGCATCTCTCTCAAGCCCCTGGTCGAGATCCTATCCGGCACGGCATACTTCCTGATCTGAAACTGGGGTTTGCTATTCGGCGGTAGGGGGCTAAACCCGACCTCGTAGAGTTTTTGCCAGTTGATGGCCCGGTGGTAGTATCGACAGGTGCTCACGGGTCGGGGGAGAACTATACCGCCAGTGTAGATGGCCTGGAAAACGCCCTCCAAGTTGCACAGGCGCGTGATCTCCTTAATCAGCACTGGGGCCAGGCGCTTGGAGCGAAGCTTCTTATGTATGCAGAGGAAATTGACCTCGGAGGCGTGCAGAGTTTTGTCCCGAATGCGAAGCTCGACGGGTATTGCCGCGATGAAGCCGACGAGTTTTCTGGACTGCGTAGCCCGAACTCCTCGATGCCACTGCTTCTTCCACCCCGGCGGCATCATGGCCCTGGATCACGGACTGGTTACTCTCGCTGACTTTGAGGCTGGGACGGGAGGACAGGTGCCGACTCACCACTTTAGAATACTACTCGAGTAGTTGAAGCGGAACATGGCTTCGTCGTCCTCGACATAATGGCCGTTCAGCAATTCCCATACCTCCTTGAGCTGGTCATCATCAAGCAAATCTATGGTGGACCACTCGAAGCCGCCTAGCAGAGGCGCGGGCTCTTTGGGGATCTCGTCGACGGTCTGCATCCTGATAGGACCCTCGTCGACGGGCTTGTTGGGATCGTCGTCCTCGCCGAATCTGGGAACGGGCTGGGTTTGCCAGAATTTGTAGGCGCCCATGTCCTTGACGTTTTTGCCGCTCGAGGCCAGTCCAGTCATGATATCCTGGAGGTTGAGACGGCGGAGGGCTTCGGAGATGGCATTCGGGTCGTCATTGCTCCCACTGGAGAGTTCGTTCGCCAGGGCGGGGTTGAGGTCAAGGAGCTGGGATACCTGATCCGTGGAGAGGCCATCGATAGCTCTATGCAGCTTCTTGGCTGCTTTCTCCTTCTCCTTCCCCTTGTTCCTGACGGGCTTTGATTCTTCAGACATGACCGCCGTGACAAGTACGGGTGAATGCGTGGGCTCTGTAAGGTATGGGGTAAAGGCAAGGAAGTACCCCGGGGCTAGGCCGGGTATTTAAAGGGAGGCGAGGTGGTAAGGCGGCAGGTAGGTGGTAAGGCCAATTGGGGATTGGGGAATTGGAGGTTTTCGATCAAGACTAAGTGGTGGGAGAGCTGTTGATTTGCGGCGGAACCTGTTAGAGCAATATTGGAGTGGACGCGGGGCAATCAAGACTTGTGTTGCTGCTAGGCGCATATGTGCCCACCACTACAGCTTAAACCGTGTATTGCTAATGCTAATGTATGATATACGATATGTGTATGCACATGCATATGTACATGTACCTAATGTATTTGACGAGTCCGGTGGGCAAGGCTTCTCAAGCCTCTGCACCGACAACATCGATGTCATCCTCGTTGCTTCTTCCAGGTTCCCGTAGTCCTGTGCGTTACGCGACATCGCCGAGAGACGAACTCGCATCTAGCCCAAACGACCTCATCACGGCTAGCGAGACTGCTGCAGATGTTATAACCTCGTTATGCCCTGTATGTCATATCAGCACCATCTCCAACAAAGGCTGCCTTGGGGAAATGCTACCTACCGCCGTATGACACGAGCTCTTCCCGGATGATTGTATCTGGTGCTGCTTTAGTGGTTGCTATGAATGTTCCGTCATCTCTTTTCAAGGTCTGTGTCTCTTTCCACGACGAGAAGCTGTCATCATCCAGCGTTTCGTGAATGCTGGCCCCGGCTGCTGCTTTGAACAGCGCGTCGCTTTCGTGACACGGTATCTCCAGGTCGTTTTTGGCGTGGATAAAAGTAAGCCGCAGCCTCGTGTGCGTCAGCCTCACGACGTGGGCAAGCCGGTCTGCTGACTTCCACTTATCTACGATGAATCGCTGGAAGAAGTCGAGTACCGGGGGTATTGAGCGCAGCGGCGAAAGGACTGGAATGAAGCCGGCAACCGCGTAAGAAGAGAGCAGGCCAGGCAGACTCGAAAAGCCAGCCATGAGGATAACGCCCGCGAACTCGATTCCTTGTAAAGCAAAATGCTCTGCAACCGCGCTCGTGACCGCAGTTCCGAGACTGTGGCCCATGATGACGATTCGGCTGGCCGGAACGCCTGCTACGTGCATGGCCCAATCCACAGCGGCTGCTCCGTCGTGGAGGAGGCCCGCCTCCGAAGGCGTGCCTGTCGACTTGCCGAATCCCCGGTAGTCAATGGCCAGGACGTGATAGCGCGAGGAATCGGTTAACGTATGGTAGCTGTCAGGACGGTATCCCTGAGCGACATGGCCGGCATTCTGTTACGATCCGCGATTAGTGCCTTGGTCTGACAAGAGACTGATGGCCTCTCCAGACTGTTCGCTTACCCCGTGGACTGCAAACCATTAGCCGACATCATCGAAAGCATGGGCACAGGTGCAGCTCCCGCGTGAGACTGACAGTAAATCACAAGTCGGGCCTCAGGATCGTCCCTCAATAGTTTGAAGGAGACGGTCTTAGCAACATCGTCGGAGAAGCCGGGTTTCTGGGCCTGTAGCTCATCCTCATGTCCTAGGTAGGTTGGAAGCGGTAGGATGTGCCATGCGTAGATTGATTCGTCGTCGACAGTAGTCAGCGAGAAAGGAGTCACCTGGTTTCCTTGAGAGGTTGGACAGATCAGCCAGCGACGCCCTCTGTATCTTTACAGGGTGTATAGTATGGACTCACTGGCAAAGCCCCAATACTCGGGCTTATCAAGGTCGTGCCAAAAGAGCGTGTTGAGTCGATGGACATATAAGAAGCTGGTGGTTATGTTTATTAGCGGATGGGTGTGTGTAAGGGCTTGTAGGTTAAGATCCTGAGGCTTACTGTCGCTGGATGAAAGGAATAGCACCGAGTAACAGGAAAGTCACGTAAAGGCCGACGGGAACACCTAGACTGACACCCAAAGGGATCGCCCACCGAGAGGACCGCGAAGACATAGCCACGTTCTGCTCTCTTCCTATCTCATCTCACATCGATTCCATGTGCCGCGCGGGTATAGGAGAGCAATGTACCAGGTAGGTTCTATAGAAAGAAAGGAAAAAGGGGGCGAGGCAATAAGGGGGTGGCTATAGGTGCTCAGTTTGACGTATAGGAAGCGATCAAGTGTACGGCGACAGGGTGAATGGTATTACTCACATACATGCTATATATACATATATGTAGATATCTGGGATGTACATGGCCGATATGTGCATACAAGTGCAAGTACGTACACAAAGTACAGGTATGCCTGTAGGTGGTGGGTGTACCTAAGGTAGCGAGCCTAGCAGCAGCCTACCTCCCACCTAGCCTGTAGCTACGAACCCAGCTATTTGGCTACACTCAGCTATTTTACTCTTCTCGTCCTCTTCCCGTTGCCTCTCGCGTACAATACCTCATGTCTGTTAACTGACGACTGACAAGAAAAGGTCAGGCAGCAAGTTTTATTTTCCTTAAAAGATTATCATTCAATCCTCTAACTTTACTTTCCAACAGCTGTCAAGGCGTGTCAAATACGGTATTTTCAACGCGTCTCCCCACGCTTTTCCTCGTTACCGTATGCGTCCATCGTTTGTTTAACCTCGCCCATCTCCGTCTTCAATCGTCGCTGTCCTCGACATGCCCTAGTATTTTTCACTCCCCAAGTAGTGTGAACAGTCCATCGTCTACTCGTCCGCTGAGATTGCTCTAACTGCACAACCCACGCCTCTTCAGATGGAGAGAAAGCGAAAGCTGCCAGCTCGAGCAGCTGCGAGAGTCGACCACGCCTCCAAAAAGCGCGCCTCGACTTCGACGCCGCCCGAGCGCTCTGTCACCCCAGCGCCTGCGCCAGCACCAACTCCCGGCCCGACTGATGCTTACCCCGAAGAAGCACCTCTGCCCAAGTCTGTCCAGGCTGGTAATCCCTTGCCCACTATCGAGCACCCGCAGCCCGAGGATCTGTCGAGCAAGGACTTCCAATCTATCCAGGAGAGGTAAGCATCTTTCCAACCGCGCCTTGTCTACCGTCTAACTGCTACTAGTGGCGTCTTAGCCGAGTCACTCCTGAGGTCGCGCCAGAAATGGCTTCATGATGGCGTCTTCGAGAAATACTGGACCAAGCCTACAAAGCGAAAAGGCGTCGTCAAGGAGGACCCTAACAATCCGCCCAAGGATAGCATGGCAAAGATCGGCCAAGTCACCATCACGGTCGAGCCTCACGTACTCGAGGCTACCATGTACGCCGTTAAAGATCCGAAGCCCGCCCTGACCGCCAACTCCACCTTCCGACCTATCCTCCAGTATGGACCGCCGAACGGTGTCATGCCTCCTCCCCCTCCTCCGAAGCCAGCTACACCGTCGACGCCGACTGCCCCATCTGCGTCGCCCTCACAGGCGCCCCTCCGCCCACCTCAAGCAGCTTCGCAACCGCCGGCGCAGCCTCCGCCTTCTCAGCCTTCTCAGCCTCAGCCTCAACCTCAGGCGCAGGCGCAGGCGCAGCACACAGACACACAGCGGCCACCCCCGTCTGTCGCCGCTTCCAATAAGCCAGTCACCACACCGCGAGGTCTCGAATCTGTTCTTGCTGCCCCCCAGCACCCGCCAACACTCCCTCCCGCCGCGGGTCCATCACAATCACCGCGCCCGGCCCAAGGAAATCCCCAGACAAGCCTGGGCGCCCAAAGACCGCTGCATGCACCAAGTCCTACGCCGACCGCGACCGGGCCGGGACCAGCAGTGCCTTCCGGAGCCAAAGCACCTGCACCTGCCCCGAAGTCTGCAACACCGACGGCACCCGGTGCCGATCCCATAATAGTCACTTTGGCGGAGAAGGCGTCGGAAGATCCCCAGCTCCGTGACCTAATGAAACGCGTAGCTATTGGAGACGCCGCACCTCATGAGCTGGCACATTTTCAGAAGATCATTGATCAGATAACTGCCGACTACAAGAGGAAAGGAGGCCAGCATGGCCCGTCAGCCGACCGCCTCATCGTTGACGGGAGAACAGTCAAGTACTTTGCGGACGAGGTACGGACCATTCTCGACATTATCCTTGCTTCCAACCCGCAACAGAGATCAAGCGACTTGCGACCGCCGCCGGGAGGTGACCCATTAGTACTCCTGCTTGTGAAGAAGGCTTTGGACGACGCAAATACGCGGAACATAATTCGCAGGGTAGCCGAGGGCAAAACCAAGTTCACGGACACGACTGAGCTGAAGGCGACTCTCGATAGGCTCAAAGATCTGTTAGCGAAGGAGACTACGAAGTCGCAGCAGGCAGCAACAGGATCTTCCCAAGCACCACCTGCTAACGGAACAGAAAGCGCTGCGGTACCCGGTGGCGCCAGCTCGAGAAAGCCGTCGCTTGCGGGCCCCGGACAAAATACGCCGGCAACCGCTTCGCAGCAAGCCCTGCGTTCGAAGGGGCCTCCTCCCTCTACCAGGCCCGACATATCAGCTGTTGTGCTCGAATTTGCCGGCGGTACGGGGGACCGTTACCTGTTTCCCAAGTATAGTATTCTTGAATACGTGAACCCTACCCAGGTTGTCGCGTCTTTTCTCATTGTACGCAAGGGAAGCAAGCTGGAATACGGGGGAGATCCTACGTTGGATTACTACCAGCCCGTGACGATGCGCATATATGCACAGTCGGGCAAACACCTCGAGAACCTGCTAAGGGTTGTTGCCCTTCAGGATGACGTGCGGCGTTATATGGATGATGTTATGGATAACATGACTCGAGCCGAGTATGTCCTTCTTGCGATGCGTCTCCCGAGGGCAGATAAGGAGGACCAGGGTGACGAGGGCAAAGATGGCACCAACACACCCAAGACAGACTTGATGAACGAGTCCCAACAGGCTGGTGTCCTGTGGACGAGCAAGGCATCTTCCGCAGTGGCAAACTCGCCGCAGAAGGTTCTCGCGAGGCCTCTGGGAGAGGATGAGCAATATCAAAGCTTTATCACCACTGTTAGTTAGAAGAAAGACAGGGTTGACACTGCTTTTGATTATCTGCGACGGTGCCTCCTAAGGCCTTTGGAGCGTACTGTTGCACCTGTTCCTAGCGAGGAGGGACCAGCCACCATTGGCGACGTTGCATCTGCTGCCACTGACTTTGTCCCTAATGCCATTTTTTCTCGATCCATCGCTTGGCGTGGAGAGATCCTCTGTGAAGACAGAGGTGCGGACTCGGGCAAAAAGACTAGGTGCAGATATAGCCCAGGCCCTGTCTTCCCGAGACAGCCCTAGCAAGAAGTCTGAAAGCGGAACAGGTCAAGGTGGTATCTAGCATCCTCAGCTGAAAGGCCGATCAAGATTGGTCCTTCAAGGAAAAGTCGTTTGAGGTTCATATAGAGGAGGAAAAGGGGGAAAGGATAACGTCTTGAGGGGGGGTGTTGGGGGTTTGGGACACGAGATACCTAGGTTGATGGAGTTTGGCGTCTCCCATTACGGAACTGATTACATCTATAGGCCCACCGCATGCTGGTCGGCGTCTATTCGTGATGTAAGACCTTGCAAGGTCGGTATCTAGAAGGGGCTTTGGTCGTTTCTAGTACCGTGAGTACTGCGTAATATTCATGACTTTACATGAAATCCAAATCTTCACCTGCCACTGAGCTTCTCGCCTGACAAACACGTCGACTCCAATAAATGGTTAAACCATTCTGTTCGCTCAACAATTGCTCCGTGCCCTAGTCCTTCAACAATCATGCCCTGGCCTGGCTGGATATACTCTATCAGCTTTCTGCCATGAGGAGCCGAAATCATCCTGTCCTCGGTGCCGTGCAAGACCAAGATGCGTTCGCGTCCTATCTTGTCGCCTATCTCCTTCAGTTGGGCCGGGCTCTTGTGGTGCCAACCGGCCGCGATGAGCTGTAGCAGAAAGCCTTTCTTGGTGAAGCCGGCCTTGTTTTGCTGTTTTGCGATCTCTTGAGCGGCAAACCGCTCGTAGTTATTTCGGAATTTGCCGTAGCCGCCGGCCGGGATTTTGCACCTCGGTATTGACTCGTCGGGCACCACTGCGCCGTCTGGCTCGGCTAGATAAGTCGGTGGGAATACTACGCAGAGCACGGTTAACAAGGCAAGCACCGTCGTTTACAGGGTGAAAGGGGAGGCGGAGAGTCAGAAGATGAGGCGGATGAAGGTAAATATCCTTGGTTACTTACTAGCGCCGGCGGCGTACTGTATGCTGCGGTCTGGACTTTTGGGAAGTAGCATCGTGATTCGGTTCACCATGTTCTCCGTGAAGGATGTCGTGTTCTCGATCTTGGCAGCGGTGCTGATGAGACTCAAGCTGCTGATCCGCTCCGGAGCCGCGTGGGCCAACTCCTGAGCGATCATGCCGCCCATGCTGACGCCGCACACGTGTAGCTGGCGCGGCGAGGTCCAGCCGAGATGGTCGACTACTTCTAGTATGTCAAGTGCCATCTCAGATGTGCTGTATCGCATCAGGGGCTTGCTAGATCCGCCCACCCCTCTATTGTCACATATAAGGACTGAGAAGGTTGAGCCGTGGACGTGGCCAAAGTACGACGTTTGGCGTTGGTAACCCGCCTTCAAGAACCCCAAGCCTCCAACAAGCTACGACGAAAGTCTGGTCAGTCTTGAGAGCATTGGCGTATCTTGGTCGGCCTAGCATGGGACTGGACAGGACATTCGTACTATGAGCTTCACGGGACCATCGCCGTGGACTTCCCAACTGATATCCAGCGGACCACCCCTCCCAGCAGCGACTGGTAGTAGGCCGCTCTGGTGGGGCTCAAGTTCCCACGTCTGTGTGGCGAATGCTGGGTTCTTGATGATCTCCTCGACCGACGGAAGCTCCATCAGGGTAGTTGTGTCGGCCCTGATCACATCGGTTAGCTGAGGCTAGACATTATGCTAGGAATCAGGGGTTATACATTGTCAATATGCGAGATAGCCCGCGTCGGCGCACAGATGGATGTGTTGCTCTTGGTTGCTGAGTGCTTCCGTATGGATCTTTAGTTGTATAGTTGTATAATTCTCGGTATATGTTATGATTACGCTGACCGTTGAACTTACGTGTCGGACGTCCCTAGATGGAACGCCTCAGCCCCCAAGAGTTGCCTCGGCTCGTATGTCCGACCTATCAGCAATTGGCGCCGTCACCTATTAGGAAAATGCCCCATGCTTAATTGCATACCTGCCTAAGCCTAACATATGCTTTATGTAGTCCGTAAATCCACGCTTGGAAAAGAAGAGCTACGAATCTGTCTTCTCCCTCCCTCATGTACACACATGATGTAAGTAGATATATACCTCCATATACTTAGAAGTTAGATATGTAGCTTTAGTCGGCGCCGTCCTGTATATCTTCTATGTCTGAGTGCCGGCATAGTCGTACTGCAACGACCCCCCGTACGTAAGATAAGAGTATCCCATCTGAGCGGTGTGTGTGCTGGACTCGTTTTTGAGGAAACCACTGCCATCCCTGCCGCTGCTAGTGGTGCTGCTAGGAGCTGCTGCACGTGGCCCTAGCGAGCTGTTGTCGTCTGATATCCTTGGGCTCTTGCTTAGCAAAGATCGAGACACATCTGCCGCCGACACGCCCTCGCCGAAATACAGATAATCCGACGGCTCAACGTGATGGATAGGCCGGCGCCGATCTGGTCGAGCCAATTGCCCGTTACTTGAAACTGTAGCCTTACGCAGACCTCTCGCCGGCCTTGGGGAGGTCCCAACCTCCGGCGTTTGCGACGAGTCTTCTGCTGGAGGTAAGGGGCCATCATGTGTTGATGAAGCTGCCGGATCGTGGTCGCCTTGGTCGTCCCGAAGCCCTTCTTCTTGCTCTGCTTGGCTGCGGCGTTTTCCAATTCCTTTGACGCACGAGATCATGCCTTGAAGAGACATTGTTGATAAGCCGTGGGATATACTTAAGTTCAAGGTAAACATTTGAGGTATACGTATTGTATAATAGTACGACTCTGTATTTATTATATGTGATTTGAGGGCGTGACAGGTAGCTGATCTCAATAGTACGGGTGCGGCACTGCTACCTTGGGTACCTTCGAATACGAGGCGCAATTACAGAGGTGGCTGGCTTAGACCGTCCGAAGTTCTGGCACAGCCCAAGCGGCTGCTTACTTTGCGGCATCCCGAACATCACTGTGCGTCACAGCTAAAGGCATGCTTCTTCGTATGTGTTCAAGATAGGTACTCCCGCCCCGCGGCGAACTACGAGAAAGATTTCGGGGTTGGCAGAACCACTTGTCCATGTCTCACAGGGTGACTGATCACGGAGAAGGGCAGGCCTTGATCAAATGCAATTACTTGTCCATTTCCCGTCAATACCTGGCAATTTCTACACCAAGCTGAGACTATAAGCACGTCAATACGCCATTATGCCGAAAGGGGTGCCCGGCCTCGAAACCATATTGCCACCATTGCCTCGTATGCACTCCTGCCCGCCACGGCTGATCTATAGGCAGCCCCGTGGCTCACCTAGTCGGGAGGAAATTCTTGGAGTCATCCTCTTGCTGCTCGAACGACTGCGGGAATGCGGCTATACCGGCCACAATACCTGCAGCCATGAAGCAAACTGAGATGATGGACCAGATGACGCCCCAGCACTGCGAAGAACCGCCGTAGCGCTGGGCGAAGACACTGGCGTCGGAGCTGTTGACTTTGCGGAGAATCAGATCGTCGCACTTGAGTCCAGTCAGTCAGCATAAGCTCTCTGAACGGCACCCGCTACCGCAACTTACAATATCCCAGACGCTGTACAGCGAACTCATGACGCCGATGAATAATACAACGAACCTCAGTGGCTCCGCGTGGACGATGAACCAACAAGCCACAAGCAACCCGACGGCAAGCAGGATCGTGACGATGGTAAGCCAGTCTCGCTTACCCCACCACAAGGTGAGAAGGAAGCACACGGCTAGAACCAGGCTGGCGATCTTGCTTGCGACGATGTCAAAGCCGCAGAATATGAGCAAGGCGCCGATGAGAGAGGAGCCTAGGTAGCCGGCGGGTAATGTGACGGCGCTTTTCCCGCCCACCACTGAACGTTCATTAAGCGTTAGCAATCACACTGTACTGCCCTTTTTTTCCAATATCAAGTCAATAGGGTCTAGGAAGGCCTTGGGGTTACCGGTTCTGTGTAGATCTAGCTGGGACCCCCCAAAACCAACCTGACTCCTGAGAAAGGAGGTCAGGAGTAAATAGAAGAATGGTGGGGAGCATCACGTACTGTGAGTAACGCCACCTTCGCGCGGGTCAAGCGAGATGGACTTGACACGCCCTCCGGTGCAGCAGGCGGTGATGGCATGGCCAAATTCGTGGAATGCGATGACCAGCATCTAGCAAAGAATGGTTAGGAACATAAGCCGTCGGGCTAGCAGCATGATTCTGGATTCGTACCTTGAAAGGCCACAGCGACCAGCGCACGTAGGGCACGTTCCACAGGATCGCAATAACAACGACGTATACGGCAATTATGCCCAGGGTGACTTTCTGGGCATCGCTGGTGACGGTCAGGTCGCGGCGCGACACGCCATCCCGGCGAGCAAGCCGAGCGACCTCCGGGCCGGCTGCAACCACGGCGGCTCTGGCACCCCGGATTACATGGTCGGTAAGGCCGAGTCTGTCGTAGGCGGGAGCCATGCTCCAAGGGAGGGGCTTATAAGATGTAGCGAGCGTGGGTTGAGAAGGAAGGTCTACGGCTGTATCTTGTCTGGCAGGGGACGCGATTCACAACCGACAAGCTACGAAAGACATGGCAGGTTTGATAGGTGATGAGTCGAAAGGTTGCGAAAAGTTGAAGATGCCCTCGAGGTACGCATGATATGGCGGCGACTTGGCCGAGATGACGTGTACCCCTTCGCTGTGGCAGTCTGGGCACGCGTCCATCACCCTGCCAGCCTGTCACGCTTTCCGTAAACTGAGACAGATCGTTACCCGCAAGCATGCTGCGCCTCGCATTTTCTGTGGCGGTAACGGGTCAGGACCTTGGCAGTACATGTACCTAATAATAGCTCCCAGCGCGCTAATGCGGGCCCTAGGTACATGTACCATGGATTTACTCTTCCTGGTGGTAATGCGCTAACCCTGCTTGCTCGCTAGCCTCATCCCAGCTATCCGTATGCTCTACTTTGTTCATGTAAGTTCCGAGGCTACGTTGCCTACGCCGGCCTACATATATCAGTTATTTATCAGATCGTACTCAGATCATAAAATATCTAGTGCTGCCGCAGTCGCCGTATCAAGTCGAAAAGGGGCTCTTGTACTTTTGAGTGGCTGCTTGGAAGACATGACCTGTAGACCTCTCATATGATAACCTATAGGCTATAATTAGGTATATGCTAATATCAGTCTTCGATTTACCGTCTTCCAGCTCGACCGTTCGTCAACGTTCTCCCAGTGTGCTCTCGCAACATTAGCCCCGAACCATCACGCCCATCATCAATTTAGAAGCAAGACCATTGCATACCAGAGATCTAATAACACGAGAAAACTCGCACCCGTTCTTCAATGACGAGGCCAAGGCTATCCTGCCGTGCTTGAGGTAGCATTCTCGGGCTCGACTGGCTATCGACCTGGCACAGTTGGCGACCTATCATTTCAGCACCTAATCCGTACAGGGCATTCGTATACGCATGTCTCATAACTACTGCCATGCTGCGAGGGGCAAGGGGGGTAAGTAAATGAAGATTCGCAGAGAAGACCGCTCCTGTACCAGAGCGATTCTGAACATGGGAACATGAGGCGATATCATCTCGAGGAGCCACGATAACCTGCCCTCCACTGTTTCTCAATAGACGGGTAGGCAGCTGGGCAAAAAGCGTCGACCATGAGCTGAATGCTGTACGAAATAATGAGCTGCGATTAATCTCCTTCTGCTGAGGTCGTACCTACGCGGATGCATACCTAGGAAGATATTACCCCTTTCATAGGAGGGAGAAATATATATGATATCTCCTCCATCCCACCAGCATAACCAAGGTACACTGGCACATCTCATGAGCTCATATTCTGCTTAGGAACCCAAGTCTTCGTCCTCTTCACTTTGTGTTTCGATCAAACACTCGTGACACTCCGAGAATCACGTACAAGATGAAGCTATCGGGTGCGCCGCTCGCTGTCGCCTTCGCTGCCAGCTTCCCCGGCATTCATGGCTTAAGCGCCTTTTCGGTTTCTAAATTCGCGGCCGGCGCTGTTCCGCACTCGTCGCTCGGATAGTGAGTCGAGAGACCGTAGTTGATCTTGACAACTGGCTGACCGTCTCAAAGCATCCAGCTAAGCTGGTCGACGGGCAAGAACGAGACTACGTGCGCAACGTACCCCAGCACCTACCAGACTTTCCCCTCCGTTGGCAAGACTTCTTGCAACGCGCCCTCCACGGCCTTCAGCTTGACAAGGCGCACCGACGGCGGCGCGGACCTGAAGCTCTTCAGCGGTGAGGCTCAGGCAGTCCACATCATCAAGAAGGAAGAGATCATTTGGACAAACCAGCAGTCACCAACCGGAACGGTCCAAGTCTACTCGGGCCCGCAGAACTTCACCGCCGAGGCGGTTTGAAGGAGATAACAAGTTGCGCTGTTGGAGGTTTTGGGGAGGGACGATATGCCAATGCTGTGGAGGGTATGCCTAGCTAGATCTTGATCAGATATCTTCAAGATGTATTATTAATATAGATCTGTTTTCTTCTGGCAAAATGAAGCCTCGCCGTCTGTCCGCGCGAGGTGTTTGTCGGACGTGTTGAAGGTGACGTATTGTACATGCATGTATGTACATGTACCTCTTAAGTGCTTGTACCTTGGTACCTGGCCCACCTGTGGTTACCTGCATACCATGCTAGGTATGCTTTAGGTGCAGGCATGCATATATGCTCCAGAGCTTCTGCTTGATACCTAATCGATTGAAAACCTCTATCGCGACATTGCGCCGGACCTCATGAGAAACATCAACTATACTAAGCACATCTGTGTCCAGCCGCTGCTCTTCATTCGGTCGCATGACAGACTACTCACGGCTCGTTCTCGGTTTATTTAGTACCTCCGTCAGATACTGAGCAGAATTCGCCATGATCCTCTCCCGTCTATCATGACATCTTTCTCTTCTTCCGCCGCCGCCTCAACCTTAACTCGGCCGCGCGTAGCCATCGCCCTGGTCTCCATCATCGCAGCGACCTCGATAGGCTGCTACTACTACTACACCGGTCAGTATGGCAACTCGGATTCCGTCTTTACTGCCACGGGGTCTGGCTTGCATCGCCGGAATGCAATGAGACGACCTCGCCGAGCCTCCCATCATCGCGATGACTCCTCCGAGGCCGAGTCGCACGCCAACGAGAATGTTGATGGGAGCATCACCGTCCCTAGCCGAGCCGCGCCTACACAGTCCGACGACCAGAACCCCGACGAATGGTACAACGATAGCAGCCAGGCCCCGCGCCAACGCACTGGCGAGAATATAGTCACCCTGCTATTCCGGGTGTCGGAGGACAATGCCAGACGGAACGCCTACGTACACCGAGGCTGCCAGTGTAATGGCTGCGGCATGGTGCCTATACGTGGAATCCGCTACCGCTGCGCCAACTGTGCCGACTTCGACCTCTGCGAGGTGTGCGAATCCCAGGGCCTACACAACAAGACGCACGTTTTCTACAAGGTCAAGGTACCCGCGCCGCCCTTTGGCACTCGCAACGTGCAGCCGACTTGGTATCCCGGCGATCCCGACAACTCCATTCGGAACCTGCCTCGCTATCTGCTCTCCAAATGGTCTCGCGACACCGGCTTCGAGCGCGTCGAGCTCGATGCCTTTTGGGAGCAGTGGACGTTCATGGCCAATACCGAGTGGAGGGACGACCCGGATGGACTCGGCTTGGCGATGGACCGGAAGACCTTCGAGCGCTGCCTCGTTCCCTCGGGTGGCTATCGGCACGCCGCGCCTAATCTGATCCACGACCGTATGTTTGCCTTCTACGATATTAATCACGACGACCTGATCGGCTTCGAGGAGTTCCTGCACGGCGTCTCGTACAGAAAGAGGAAGGATAAGCTCAAGAGAACGTTCGATGGCTACGATATCGACGGCGACGGCTTCGTGAGCCGGCGGGACTTTCTACGCATGTTCCGGGCTTACTATGTCCTGTATAAGCAGATGCACAAGGATATCCTCGAAGGCCTTGATGATCACATGATGGCTACGACCGAAGCTCAGCAACTGATCAATGGGCGGCAACCCTTGAGTAGCTTGTTCGGTAGAGAGGGTAGGGTCCCTCCGGCCGACCACTCAAGACCTATGGAAGGAAAAATATTCCGGTCAAGTGGAGACGTGGAAGTGAACGACGGCAAAGGTGTCGTCAACGAAGACAAACTAGATATATCTAACCGCGAGGATATTCTTAGCAGCTTGTTCGCTCGGAACGGCAGTCAGAGTTTCTTCACCGAGTCCTTCGGATCGCTGCCAAGAAGACCGCAATCCCCTCACGGAGATACTCGCTACTGGACGGGAATCATTAACCCCCCTCACAATGCTGCCGATCTCGCGTCATTATTATCCGGAGAGTACACGCAACTCGACATATTGGAGTCGATCCGCCACGGATCCGTTGACGAGGATGCTGAGACTGGCTCCTCCGACGAGGACAGGCAGAGCGAGTCGGGTGATCAAGGTGCTAACGATGTCGATGGTGGCGAACCGTCGGAGCTTGACGCGACGCTCGAAGCTGCAGGACTGGCCGCGCCTCGGGCTATTCCGGATGCCAGCAGATTCACCAACACGTTGCCGACAGAGAGCCAGCTCAGGGTTCAGCACCAAGCTATCGTGGCTAACGGCCATCGTTTAGGAGTCGACAAGCGAAAACGAGTACTGGCAAGGAAGCAACTCCTCGAGAGATGGAAGCGGAGGCAATTCTATCTAGACGAGGAAGAAGGCGCCTTACCTCCGCAAGGTTGGGAAGAGAACCAAGATGTACTGCTTAATCTGAACGGCGTCGCCGAGCCTTCCAAGTCAACGCCGCATTTTCTAACGCCACGGTCAAGGTCATCTTCTAAGGTACGTTTTGCCGAGGATCCGGATGATTTTGAGACCAGGTCCAATCCTTCAACCTCTTCGCGGAGTGTGCCAGAGAGATGGGGCGGCATGGAAATTCCAGACGCAGAGCGAGACGCCGGTAAAGAAATACTCTATCAGGTTACGCAGCAAGCTTTCAACGAGCTCCTGGACGAGATATTCAAGAAGAAGGAAGATATAGCCGTGCGTGCAGCAGAAACCAAGAAACAGCGCGACGAGTGTCGGGAGCTTTTAGATTCCATCAGTGTGTCGAATGAGGATGATGAAGATGAAGACGACGACGACGATGACGAGGAGTCGATTGGCCAATCGCCGGGGAGGTCACAGGCGCGCGCTCCGGACGACAGCCAACCGATCCGAGACCAAAGCTTGGGCGAACTGCTAGCGGCGAGCGGCTACACAGTCAGCTTGCCCGGTGAGGACGGACAGCTCGGGCCCGAATCTTCATCAGGCACAGATGTCGAAGCTCGTCCCGTTATCGGGGGGTTAATGACGTCCACGAATGACGAAGCTGAATACCGTGACCCTACCATGCCCCAAAATCGACCTAACGGCCTGGCAGACGCACCACCTTCGAGTGGCGTGGTTAGGACCAAAGAATGCCGCTCCGGAAGTAAAGAGACGACCAAGGAACCAAGAGGGTCAGAGACGACTCGGGTTACTGATGCGCCAGTTCCCAGATGCGAGTCACCGGCTCCCGTATCGCGTTCTACCTTGAAGACGTGGAAGCGGCTGGAACTTGCCGAACAGGAGGCGGCAGACAGAGGAGGCTGGGGCAGGCTGAGTTTTGCCGAATTCGAGGAGATATACCGAGAGCATGAGCTCCAGGACACCAGCCGTAATCGACTTGACTACCTGGGTAGCTGGATCGACTTCTGTATCCCGTAGAGCGTTATCGATTTCTTTGTTGCTGCTCATGAGGACGCATACGTGGTGGCTTGGCTAGGGAGAAGTGAGCTGCCTTAGGTAGGCGGCGTATATCTAGAGTGTCTTCACAAGACACAACTCTAGCAAAGGTAGAGAGTTGGACAGGAGACATGCATACCTGTATACCTTGGGTACTCAGGCAGCTTAGCTTAGGTGCCAAGTACCCAATGATGCAGAGGGGGAAACACATTCAGGAGTGTGGTGGACGAGGTTAGGGGGTTTAGCCTACACCACCGTATACCTACTACATAGTACACACAAGGTACAATACAGGTATCCAGACTCTTACTACAATGTAGCTGCCTATGTGGGTGCCAGGGTGCCGAGGTTCCCAATGTGACATCGCATGTCCTGGTCCTCTTTCGGCGATGATGCAACTGAGGGCGAGACATTACATTATCGGACCGTCAAGCTTGTCGGCCTCGGCACCTACATGTACGTATCTAGGTACCTACCCCTCAGAGGCGGGGTCGACAAGACGCGTCTAAACATATAGCCAAGTTGGGTAATGTATGAGCATCAAGCGTCGAGTATGAGTGCCCAATGAAGCATCGAGCATCAGATCTAAGCGTCCAAGCATGCTCGCCATGCATCCCAGGGGCGTCATGCAAAAAGGCCCCGCCTGCCCGCTCGCCCGTTCAGTAACAGAGTGGCAGCCATAAGGCAAGACGACGTCCAATCGAGAGCCGAATCGAGCTGTTAAAGCTTCGTCAAGCTCGTCAAGCTCGGGAGACTAGAGACTAGAGCCTCTTCCCCTCTTTAGCTGCTCGATGCTTAGAAATACACAAGAAAAAATGCAACATTCCTGCCCACAACCACCCCCATCACACTTTACCCAATCAGGCTTTTCCTGTGACATGCACCTTGCAATTGCACACATTCGCCACGATGTACTCCAGAATGGCGCGGTACCTGAGATAGCTGCGCATAGGCGGCCTGTCGTCGAGGCGGGCCTGGTTGGTTTGGGCGACTAGGTGTTAATCTCTAACGCCGTCCATCCTGCGTGGAGACGTGGGTATATATAACAAACATATCAGGACGGCCTGGTATCACCACTTCCGTCAACTCCCAACTCTCACCAACCCGACCCAGCTTCAGTACGCTTAGACATATACACGTATTCATCATGAAGGAGGCCGTCATTACCCCAGGTGAGCGTCCAAGTCCTGCTCTTCCTCTGCTCAGCCAGCTAACGATGATACTAAGAGGTCAAGGTCAACATCATCGACTCGCCTATCCCGAAGCCCAATGCCGACCAGGTTCTCATCAAGGTCCATGTGAGCGGGTCCAACCCGAAGGACTGGAAGGTGCCAGCATGGCGCCAGGTTACCGTCAACCAAGGCGACGATATCGCCGGCGTCGTCCAGGAGGTCGGTTCTAACGTAACCGAGTTCAAGCCTGGCGACCGCGTCGCTGCTTTCCATGAGATGCTGAGTCCCAACGGGTCCTATGGCGAGTACGCCATCGCATGGCAGCACACTACCTTTCACATACCACAGAAGACCACGTTCGAAGGTACGTACGGTAGATGCGTGGAAAGAAGAGAGAGAAGAAAGGCAAGTAGATGCTAACCATGCCACCAGAGGCTGCCGCGATCCCCTTGGCTGCCATGACCTCTGCTGTTGGACTCTACGTCCATCTTGGCCTTCCGCAGCCGTGGACACCGGCTACCGAGCCCATACCCCTGATCATCTACGGCGCCGCCTCATCTGTTGGCGCCTATGCTATCCAGTTCGCTCAGAAAAGCAACATCCACCCCCTCATCTGCGTTGCCGGAAACTCGCAAGCTTTCGTGGAGAAGTTGATCGATCGTAGCAAGGGAGACGTCATCGTCGACTACCGCGCCGGAGACGACGCTGTCGTCGAAGCCTTGAAGAAGGCTGCTGGCGGGTCCAAGCTTCTGTACGCCATGGATGCCATCTCGGAAAAGAATAGCTATGTCAACATGCACAAGGTCCTGGCCGAAGGTTCCAAGATTACGCTCGTACTGCCTCCTTCCCAGGAGCACGAAGTTCCTCCTTACATCACACAGTCAGGGACTATGGTGGGGTCAGTGCATGCGGAACACAAGGACTTCGGTTTTGTCTGTTTCCGATACATCGCTCGGGGTTTGCAGGAGGGATGGTTCAAACCGCAGCCTCATGAGGTTGTTCCGGGAGGCTTGGGAGGTATCCAGACAGGGCTGGAGAACCTCAGAGCCGGAAAAGCGAATGCTGTGAAATACGTGTTCAGAATTGGAGAGACCGAGGGGCTTCAGTAAACGCTTCAAAGGTCTGCTCGACCTTGACCATGGGTACATCCGTGGTAGATATAATGTAGGTCAAGAGTGGCTGTCCGGGGGAATATATGTAGGTATATATATGTATAGCCCTCGGGCTCGACGTCACGCGATTCTCAGCTTGGGATGGATACCTAGGTAACCACATACGATGGAATTGTTAATAAGAAAAGCAGTAGCAGACATGGGAAGTTCAACTTTATGAAGTAACGAAAGAAGCATCCCCCGATATCCTAGCCGAATCAGGCTATCCGAAGAAGCGCGGATAGTCCAGCTCATCGCGACTTGGAACCAAAAGAGGAAATAGTCGTCAGGAGTTGACATAGACACCTACCTAGGTAGGTAACCAATATACCTACTATCAGCCCTGAGTCCTGACGTTGGCAAGGTCTAGTTGCTCCTGTAGAAGGCTACATAATTAACCTGAAGGCCGCTGCCCAAGCCGGTTGTGGTCTTGTCGTCTGGCTGGCCGCCCCCTTTAGAAGGTTAGATACAAGTCGTCAACTATTTCTTGTGGCCTACTTACCAGGAAAGTTACTGCCAACCGCGACGTTGAGGATGGGGAAGAAACTCTTGTGGGCGACCCGTCCCCATAGCTCCCCGTCTCCGACGTCGCTACCTTTGACCTGGAAGAACTTGTTCCCGTCGAGCCACCACTCCAGCGTCTCATCCTGCCAGTTGGACGGCCCGCGGTTGACCTTGATGGCCCACGTATGGAAGCTCTCGACTTGGAAGGTCTGTCGAGCGCTTCCTTTGCTAAGATGATCGCTACCCCCGCGTCCGTAATGGAGCGTGCCAAGCGAGAAATCAGCACCGTGGGCATTCTCAAAGACTATAACGCGCAGCTGGTTAGAATCTAGCTTGACCAACCCAAGCTCTCCGGCAAGCCTTGGGACCGGAAGACAGCGGAGAAGAGACATGGATGTCCACTTACTGTCCCACTCGCCACACTGAGGCCAGCTGACATTCTTCCCATTGCGAATGTCGTTGCCGAGGGCCCAGAACGCGGGCCAGATACCGGACTGCTGGTTTACGGGAAAGGTTCCAGATCGCAGCTCGGCCTGCAGCAACATGCGGTGGCCGGCCGGGCAGTTCAAGGCCTCCTTGCCCTCGAGACGAGCCGAGGTCCACTGGCCATTGTCGTGCTGCGGCGTGATGTGCAGGGCACCAGAGCCGCTAAGCGAAGAGTTCGAGGTGCTCTGCGTGTAGGTCTGGACTTCCTGGTTGCCCTGGTTAGGCCCGCTCGATACTATATTCCATTTGGACTGATTAGGGAGAGATCCCGCCGAGCCCGCAAAGTCGTCAGACCACACAAGGCTGTATCCGGACTGCGCTGGAGGAGGAGACATTGCTGGGAATGGACGAGGCGTGTAAGGGAATCTAAGTTAGTCTAAGATGACCGATGTGCAACCAAGAGCGAGAGGAAGAGCAGCTGGGCATATACCTCCATTATATACTGACATGAGGGAAACAGATGCTATTCTATACAGCAGCTCTGGCCGAGTGCACGACTAGCTACTACAGAGCAAGATGACGCTGGCCGATACGGGGCCACCATGCCGCCTCAGGAGGCCTTGCGAAGTGTTGAGGGCAGAGCTTTGTCAGTGTCTGTCTATTTTCAGCTCATATCAGTCCCGCAAAGCATTGGCATGATCATATATTGATGATGTCAGCCTCTTGGGTCATCAATAGAGTTGATATTTTGATTTGAGTATCTTCAATATGTAGTAAGTTGTTGTATGTAAGATTCGTTTATTAGGTAACATGGACGGAACAGCCGCATGATTTTGAGGAAAACTATTGCACAGCTCGCATTGTATGCCGTCGGCGTAAGATCTAGTCTCGACGTTTGCAGCTACTGATCTTGACTAAGCTTGCCTAGGGCTGAGTGGTGCTACAGACCCCTTTACGACGCCTAATAGATTTGGTTGACACGACCGAGATCGTTTCGGTCATGTTCTTGAGCTGGGGAGATATCCGGGGGCACCACGGAGAGATTTAGATTTAGGCACGTACTATGTATGAGCTAAGATTGAGCTCACCCTTGACTCGAGATAGCCTCCATTTCTGATAGTGCCAGTCGGTTTGAAGGCGGTAGTGCCACTGTTCATATCATAACCAAGCTAGCTCTCAAAGTCTCTGTACGCAGTATGGCTCGCTTACTCTAGTTACACTCCTCTCTTTACACTCCTCTCTCAATGTGTCGCTCGAGACCTTGCACGTCAACAGACGGTATTATAGCTAGCTAGATACCTACGCGAGGCTAGGTCAGTAGCATCTGGTCTAGTAGCCGAGCCCATGTCCCTGTTTTCCCGTCACTGGTAAGGTGACCCCGGCAATCAGACAGCTAAGGCCTCTCTGGTTCGTCTGATGTATTTGCACTGTTGCAGTATGAAGCCGAGGCAGTCAACTCTGACTGCCATATATACTATGTAGTGTGCATGTAGCTAAGCGCTGGCATACCAAGCACAGAGCACCGACTATGTGTAATGTGGAATCTGTATACAGTCTCAAGCTGACGGGACGGACAGGCTTTCCTACGCACAGGAAAGATGGAAAGAGACTCTTGTTAGGGCCAAACGAGTCCTACGAAATTGGAGCGCTTACTGAATCTCTTGGTAGCTGGGCCTTGGCAGTGATGATGCACCTGTGCTGGCATGGCAGCCCCTGACCTAGGGCCAAGGCATGGGAGAAGAAGAGGCAAACCAGGAGGTTCGTGGTTCATTTTACTGACATGTATCAGAGTACTCGTACGTCTGCGTCGATACTACTATGCGTATAATAGACGAGACTGCTGGCCAGCTACACATGTATACCTTGGTTGGTATGTGTATATGTATGGATGGAGAGAGCAGTGTAGCAGTTTAATAGCGAAGAATGCATGAAGATTCTGAAACTGCCCCTATGGGCCAACAATAACACCATGACCCGAAAATCAGCAGACCATAGTGCCACTTCCAGCGTGTGCTAAACCGCTTCGAGAACATGGACCAGCCAGGGGGGCTTGTCAGGAGTCGGCGCCTCAGATTGTTCTAGAGGGCCGCGTGCAATAGAAAAATGGTTGCTCGCCATAGAAAAAAATGGTTGTTTTTTAATTACCGCTCAACCGCCTATATCCACACTAGAAACGTCTTGGCCCGAGATCTGGCACAAGGGTTGAAACGTGCGAGGATCAACACTAACCGGCAGATCACTCTTGTTCCTCTCCAAGCTGTAGGCTCGCTCTACCGTGCAGACGAAAAACATGATCTTCTCTATGATTCTCGTTGACGTGCAGACGTGTAGACATGCTGACACGCTGCTGACATGCCCGCCAGCCAAGCGCCTGCATGCTGTCGGCTCGAGCCGAATTCTTGCCAGCTAATCAGATTGGGAACGAGTAAAGCAATTTACTTACCCCCCCTTTTTTGCTCTTCGTTTTTCATAGATATCATTTCCCTTTTTTAAAAAAGGGATAGTCACAATGAAACGAAACGAAAAACAACCCTCCTCTTCTTCTATCCACTAAATGTATTTTATCAATACAATATGAGCTATATTCGAAGCCTCGAATGAGAAATACCCAACCAAGACGGTAGAGTAGCGAAGCGTCAGTAGGTAATCCCGTACCAATTAGAACAAGGCCAATCTCTGAGGCGTCTAGTTCGTGGGGGTTGTAATCTAGAGGGTTCGTTGCCCGGCCGTCAAATGGTTCTAGAGTAGGCAGGCAGCTATATAGCAGGTCCTTTAAGCCTCAATACTCTCTAGTCCTGACAGCTTCTTCATCTTCAACCCATGTCGTCGACCCCGGCCAGACACTACAGCGACCGGGGCTTCGTCTATTCATCCTACTAGGCGCCCCGGGGGGGATCAGTGAAGATCCACCCACGGGTTACAATGGAAACTCGAAACGATTCCCCTTTCACCTTTGCTGTGTCCCACGCACCAGAAGGAGGCTCCTCTAGGCGGTTGAAACCCACTAGCATGACACAGATGGCGTTGGATATTGGGCTCATGCAACCGTTCTAGGGGTCTTGGGCTCGGCAGACATCTCGCTTTGGGTTAACCTCGTAACCAAGATAACCAAGCCTGCCGACATGGTCCAAGATGTGATATATATGTAGCCAGCCGATGCTCACCATACCTCACCCATTCTTTTTCCTATTGCTCTGCAGGCCGGTTTCCTTTACCCATATACTTATTTTTCTTCCGTGTTGACGATCCCGTGGATCTGTCCCATTCTTAATCACTCTCTTTTCAGCTTCCTTGCGCCTTATCCCTCATTCGTCGGCCCGGTGCTGCTCATCCCATCTCCATACAGGAAAAAAAAGAAGAAAATGCCGTCCTTCTACTCTTTCGTTCTCCCCATGGCCTCCGTGCTCTCTGTGGTGCAGGCACACGGAATCGTCACCAATGTTCAGGGCATCAAGGGCTCGCCGGAGGGTGTCGGTTTCCAAGGTATGTAGACTGATCAGCTACATACACTTAAGAGATGGGCTAATAGTTTCGCTAGTGGAACCTGAGTTGGCGAGAAATTGCACTTCCATTAGTCCCTGTCAACAGGACACCACCATCATTCGAGATGCCGAGATCGCGGCCAATGTCGTGAACGAGTGTGGCCGCACAGAATTGTCTGGCAACATCGATATCGGAGAGAACACGGAAAACGCGCTTGCCGCAGGCACCGTCACCCAGGTCCAGAGCGGAACACAGCTCAAGGTTACCATCCGTAAGCAGCACTATTCAGCCTCAGACTGCGCCCGGATTCGAGACTGACATAGGCATCAGACCAGGTTAACGCCGACGGAGCTGGACCGTACGCATGTGATCTAGTAAGTCGTCTACCAGAGACGCTGTCGAAATCTCGGTACCGAGCTAACTCGTATGTCATAGGTCGAGGCTGGTAACAACGGTGTCATCACGCAAAACCTGACTGTAGAGAACAATGTTCCTGGTGTCAACGGCTTCTCCCAGGCCAAGACGCAGGACTTCGACATCCTCGTCAACATGCCCAAGGATTTTGCATGCACTGGCTGTGAGTAGCGAATCCTTGCCTCGTCGATGTGGAAATATCAGCATGCTGACAAGCCGAATGTAGCATCTCAGGGCAACGTCTGCACCGTCCGATGCAGGAACAACGCTCTAGCTGGACCGTTCGGTAAGAGCCCCTTTCCAACGTACCTGGAGGACCTCTACCTCGTCACCCTAGCATGACAGGGTGACAGCAAGAGGGGTTGCGTCTCGACGGAAGATCAATCGCTGACACGTGCAATAGGTGGATGTTTCCCTGTCCAACAGGTAGATGTTCAGCCCAGCCAGAACACGGCTGCCGGCGTGGACACGAACCTCTCGCTGGACAAGGTGTTCAAGCAGGTCAAGCAGGACAAGGCCGATCTTCCCGCCGCCCAGGCAGCTGTTCAAGATGCCGGTTCCGACAAGGCGGTTGCGAACGCGGCGGCCGTCAGCAAGCTCTTGAAGCAGACAGTTACAAGCCTGCCTGCTTCTTTCCAGCAACTCGACATCGTTACGGGCAAAGCCGCAACGGCGACGGCCACTGCGGTCAACGCGGGCGCCACGTCGGGTTCGAGCGGGAACAAGGGCGGCAACGGACGCGGAGGAAACGGCAACGCCAACGGCAACGGCAACGCGAACGGCTTCTTTGGCAAGAACAACAACAACAAGAGGAGGGCCGCGGCCTTCTTCGCCTAGACGAGCCCCGTCTTGGTTGAGAGACAAGGCCTCGGGGATGATAGCGAAGGGCTGCGCCTGTTGGTATCGCACACCGGGTAGAGGGATATAGAGAGTGCGGTATTTTTTGATTATACTAAGGTTTTGTCTGTACATATATATCTGAGCATGTGCATTACGAAAATTACAGATATCCTCTTTTGAATGGACCGCGTCAGAGTACGGCGTTAGTAATCTCGTGTCGTCATGTGTGGCTGCTCGTATCCTTCGGGCCTAGCATGCAAGCTCCGTCTATTGCATCCGCCGGGTATTGCTTTACATAGTAGGTCTTGACTAATCAATGCCGGAGGTATCGGGCTGTATCGGGGACGTATCCGGAACGTATCGGGGGTAGCCAAAGGCGCCGGAGATAAAAGGCGGATCCGTCTGACTTGGTGTAGGCTATGGCTTCCTTTTACCCTTTTAGGCAAGTACTTATGTCCGTGTCAGCTCAAGGCCGACAACTGCGCTCTCCGGGACTACGAGATGTATAGATGCCATGCTGCCCTATTTAAACTCGTGCCCGTCGCGGTGGAAGGCAGACTGGCTGTTCTGCTATAACGGCTATAACGCAACTCAGCAGCGCTTTCAGCATACTTAGACTTATAACCATCTGCTCCTCTTCACACTCTTCGACTTGCACTTCAGCACCTACTCTACCCTCACTCACAATGGCAACCCATCTTGCAGCCGTGGCTGTCGGAAAGGCCCAGCCGCTCGAGGTTCAGCCTCGGGAGACGCCCAAGCCCGGGCCCAACGAGGTACTCGTCCAAGTCAAGTCGCTTGCTCTGAATCCTATCGACTCCATGTGCCGCGACTCTGGCTTCGTCATCGCCAGCTACCCTTCTGTCTTTGGCTCCGACATTGGCGGCGTAGTTCTCGAGGCCGGATCCAGCGTCCCTGCCGTCTTTAAGCCAGGCACACGCGTCTCTGCCTTCGCCCCGACCTTCTTCGTTCGGGGTGCACCCGACTACGGCGCCTTCCAGGAGAAGCTCATCATCCCGGCAACGCACGTCACTCCTATTCCGGACGCCATTTCCTTCAACGAAGCTGCTATCCTCCCCATGGCTGTCGTCACAGCCTGGTCTGGATGGTGGTCGATCGGCCTCCCCTCTGACACCTCCTTCGCGCCCAGCGACAAGCAAGGCCTCTTGGTCTGGGGCGCTTCGTCGAGCGTCGGCAGCGTGGCCGTACAGAGCGCTAAGCTGCTAGGCTTCACCGTCTACGCTACCGCGAGCGCAAAGCACCACGACTATGTCAGGTCTCTGGGCGCGGCCAAAGTCTTCGACTACAAGGACCCCGACGTAGAGCAGTCCATTGTCGAGGCCGCCAAGGGAGATGGGTTGACGTTCCGGTACGGCTACGACGCCGTAGGAGCCCTCCAATCTTGCCAGAACATCCTCAAGGCCTTGAAGGGGAGCGGAACGGCCCACTTGGCCTCCGCGCCGCCCCTGATGCCTAACTCGCCCACCACGGAAGGCGTCGAGTCCAAGTTCGTCGCTGCTCCGCTCGACGAGAAAGTGCAGGCCGAGCAATTTTCGTTCTGGATGAATGTATGGCTTAAGGAGAAATTGGAGAAGAAGGAGTTAGTCCCGAGCCCTAAGATACAGGTGGTAGAAGGGGGTCTGCGCGGTATTAACAAAGGCCTGGATATTCTGAACGCGGGCGTAAGCTGCACAAAGCTAGTGCTCGAGGTCTAGTCGCTGAGACGAGAGACAGGGAAACCGTCATAAGAATGATAGCTTGCCTACCTACGTATCTACGTGGGTAGGTGAGTATGGTAGGTAGGTAGCTACCTAGGTAGATATCCAGCTTAGGGTGTACGTATCATGTATATTTCAATCATTTGTTCCGCCAAGCGCTATCACTACGAACCGCATCCAATACGTTATCATGAGAATCTAATGAACATAAACACCGAACCGTAGATTTAGATATCATTATTTACTAATTACTACTGCTACATTGTTTCACTTGTTCTTCCGCAGGGCCTCGTCAGCCAACTTTGTTGGACTAAGCGATTGGAAGATGTTGTGTTTGCGAACAGATGATGGGGTTATGATCGTGGCAGCGGAGGGGGATTGGAAGACGTGAGCTTTGACATTCGAGTCAGATGGATTCTCGAGCAGCCATGCCGACATAGCTGAATGAGACATCTCGCTACTGTGATTATCTGGCAACTTAGACGTTGTGTGTAGCATGGCCAGTGGTTGTAGCAGGGTTGCCACCGGCGCTGGTTCCAGGTCCATCCGGGTGGACGCCTTCCTGCTGAGTGGTACCAGGGGCGACTTTCTCGGAAGCAAGTTGACTGCGGTTTCGAACTCGCAGGCCTACGGATGACGAGGTCATCTTGCGGTGGCCCCAGAGGAGGAGGAAGCCGAAAACAGGCTTCGCCAGGAAATCTAGAACACCATAGAATACAGCCTCGCCGTCGGGATGTATGACATTACCTCCCTCGCCCAAGCCCCAGGCAATGGGGTAGAGGAACCAGATGAAGATAAGGAAACAACCACAAGTCAAGAACGTCTTCTTCGCGTCTCCTCCCAGCATCTGAGCGTGGCGCCGAGCGTCAAACAGCAATTCGTACGCGATGAAGAAAAGCGCGGCCATGCCAAAGCTCCAGAAACCCCATTTGTACCTGGTCTGGGTCAGAGCACCGATCAGACCGGTGCCGATCATGATCTCGTCGGCGAGGAGGGTTGCCAAGATTGTAGGCGTAGGAACCCCCGCGGTAAGCAGAAGGTCGAGGAGAAGCAGCGGAGTGGTGATGACCCAGTCGATGTAACGAGCGTAGAAGATTTCCCGGGTTCCGGCCGACCGTACCCATCTACTGCCGGGACGGATGAATTCGGCTTGGATAGGGACTTGTCCCAGGTTCGAACCCATGGCAAAGTATGCGATGCATGCGACAGCTGTTATACCCGCCGTGATGTAGTGGAAGACGCGGTCGTGCTGAGGCCTTCTGAGGGCGAGCGCCATGAAGACAATGGTGGAAGCGCCCATGGCGGCGCATATGGCGTAGTACCAGTCTGAGCCATGGTTGGTGATCTCTAAATTAGCGTGTTGGCCAACGACGCTATTCGCGTTGAGTGCTTGGTTGCCGGGTCCAGACATATTGAGAGCAGTTGTCTAGTATGTGCGGCTGATTTCGGAAACTGCTGAAGAGATGGGCGTATGTTGCATGTGGGAGTTGACCCCTCGACGATGTGCAGATGAAGTACAGCGAATACAACTCGGTAGGGCAGAACGGCGCCTTTGTATCTGAACTCGTGAGAGGCGCCTAAGTGGTGACTTCATCATATTTACGCATGTCAAAGATGCGATAGCGTCATGACACGGCCATCAGGGAACAGGGCTGTCGACCGTTTCCACCATTTCCCGGAAATGACGGGCTCTCATCTCCAAGGAGACGCAGTGGTAAGACTGGCGTCGTCCTGGTCAAAATTACCACGGTATGTAGACAGGAGCACTGCTGTGTATTGAGCATCCGAACCTCCGTATCTCTTCCGCATACGTGACGTGATAATAACTAGGTATCAATGCTTTTGCTTCTAGTGCGGCACGTCGATGTGGGGATAGATATTTCGACAGACCCTCCCTTAGCTTCTCGGGATAACTGCCAGGCTGCTTGGCTGGCATGTCGGCGGGCGGGCGAGCTCGCTGGCTTGCTAACTGGTTAGCTGGCAGCGGAGTTGATGATATCATCTATTCGGGATGACGGCTACAACTCGCTTTTCCCTGTATAGTACGATGCCGGCATATACACAAATTTGCCTGTGTACAAGAACGGACGGGTTTGCTTGTCGCTTGTACCGTATCGTAGGTCGCTAGCCTCGGGAGCGATGTATATCATGCGGAATCAACTTGTTGTCGTTGTTGACAGCTCCTCATGTGTCAGGCTTTTGCCAAGCTTCACTACTCGAACGTCAAGCTTTGCCAAGCTTTACTGGCCTTTCGGCAGTCCCCGCCTTTGAGACAAGAACAATGAGATGAACTAGGCGTGGTGGATGAGCCAGATGAGGAGGTAGGCAGGTAGGGTAGGCTAGCAGGTTTATACAAAGCTAGAGGTCTCCATCTGTCATCCAAGCTTGCAGGGTCCATCCAAGACTATGTAAAGCAGGTCGCTGCTTATTGACACAAGCCCTCCGAGACTCGACGAGGTCTTTCATGTGACTGTGAATCGAGTTAAACTTGTGTCGTTACATCCTTTGTTGCATCCACTACTTGCCGGTAACTGTCCTACCGTGACGAAACCGACGCCGGTAGAGATAGTGCTGCCAAAGAGAAGAGTTGAAGACATTCAACTGCTGGGCAGTGTTCTGAAAACCATAGTCAGCGCAAAATTCAACCTTTAGCCAGCCGGAGACTGCGCTGATCGAGTAATGGGCAATTGGTCCTTCGGCAAGCCGTCCTCGATCGAACACCCTCCGGCCTCAACTAGTCAAATAGGCAAGCGAGCGGAAGTATGGAACAAAAAGGTCTAAACCGCCACCCGTAAGCATTCAGCTAGAAAACCGAACGATGACCAGCGCTTATAAGCAAATGCAGATACTTATCTGGAAACTTTGCGCCCATCAAACAAACTCGACCCCTTACGCGATGCACACACGTTGGGCACATTCCGGAAGAGCTTGCGGGTGGCCAATATGTTCGCAACGGCGGGAATCCGATTACCAATGACGACCTCGGAAGAGATGCGCATTGGTTCGACGGCGACGGGATGCTCACCGGCGTCCTGTTTCGGCGCGGGGAGAAGGGACAAAGCATCGAGCCTGAGTTCGTGAATCAATATATCCTAACGGACGTCTTTCTGAACGCCAAGGATAACCGTAACCTGAGGCGCCCTCTGTTGCCAAGTATTGCAACTCTAATCAAGGCGTCGCTGGCAACTATTACTTTGGTGGTTCTCAGGACGTTGGTTCTCGTCTTTCTGTCAAGGCTACCGGGATCCAGGAAAGCGGTGCGGAAGATCAGCGTTGCCAACACCGGCGTCGTGTACCATGACGGTAGAGCTTTGGCGACGTGTGAGAGCGGACCGCCGATCAGGTTTCAGTTGCCCAATCTGGAGACAGTTGGCTGGTATAATGGAAGAAGAGCGGAGAACGAGGGAAGCGCAGATGATAGATCGGGATTTGGCGGAGACAGCGCAATGTCGTTCATGAAAGAATGGACGACCGGCCACCCGCGCGTCGATCCTGTCACCAAGGAACTGATTGCCTTTCACGGCGTTTTTGTCAAGCCATTCGTCTACTACTCGATCGTGTCGCCAGCCACGACTCCGGGGAAGGGTAGTGCCTGTTCTTCAAGATTTGATGTGCCTATCCCAGGGATGACTTCGCCGAAGATGATGCACGACTTTGGTGTGTCGGCACGCCACACGGTAATCATGGATCTCCCCCTATCTCTGAATCCTATGAACAGCATCACGGGGAGGCCTGCCGTGTCATACGAACCCGCCGAGCGATCGCGCTACGGGGTCTTTCCACGATATGAACCGGACAAAATTCAATGGTTTGAGACAAACCCGTGTGTCATCTTCCACACGGCAAACTGCTGGGAGACGACATCGACTACGCCGCTTGCCGAGACATGCGTTCATCTCGTCGCTTGCCGTCTCACTTCGGCATCTGTCGTGTACCGCGCCGGTGCACTTGTGCCGCCGGTGCTCAAGCCAGCGCCCGTGGAATACGCAGAAGAGGAACAGTGCCGGCTCTACTACTACGGCTTCCCGCTCGCGAGAAAGGGCAACAAGCCCACAATTCGAAACCAATGGGCGCTATCCGCCATCCCTTTCGAGTTCCCTACCTTATCGCCGTCGTATGCCATGAGAGAAGCTCGCTACGTCTATGGTTGCAGCACAGGCACATCATCTTTCTCTACTGCGCTTGGCAGAGCGGTCAAGATGGACCACCTTGCAAAGGTTGACGTGCTGACGCTGATTCGTCGAGGCATCGCCAATCCGCCGGAGCAGATCAAGGGCTGTGTCGACACTCGGGGCATTGACGAAGTAGTGCAGAGCAGCGACGCCGACGACCCGATCAAGCTGTTCAGGCTGCCCAAGGGCTGGTTTGCACAGGAACCACGTTTCGTGCCGCGCCGAAACGCAGAGGCGGAAGACGACGGCTGGCTACTTTCCTACGTGTTCGACGAATCGCAGTTGGATTCCGAGGGTGAATGTAACGACAGTGCGGCCAGCGAGCTCTGGATCATCAACGCAAGGAACATGAGAGATGTCGTGGCAAGAGTCAAGCTCCCCCAACGAGTGCCTTACGGGTTGCACGGTGCTTGGTTTTCGGAAGACGAGATTGCTTCGCAGAGACCGTACGAATCGGTCAGGAGGGAGCTATTAAAACTGAAGGCTGAAACAGATATGCCAGGCAGGATTAGGGATATGATTGAGAAATGGATTGGATGAGATTCAAGATGGCTGATCTGGCGAAGAGGCAACTAATATGACATGTATTATACATTATACTATTATACCCAGAGGTTGCCCCGCCAGCCCACTAAGCCAAGGTACATACGACCTGGCCAGGCTGTTAGGGCTGTCCCCGAGACTACCTGCAGCTAGAGCGGGTCCCGTAGCGCTGAGGCTAAAGGGTAAAGGCGGGCGCGGGCAGCTAAGCTTAGGTACCTAAAGCAGCCAAGAGGTACATACAACATGAATGCGTCGCATCGTTCCATTGCCCAGACAAAACATTACGCGATATTCAAAGAAGTTTTGCGCCACCTCGCCGTAGCCTCGTCCTTTATATATTATGGCCATGTGTTGCTAGGAGAATCCTACTTCATGACCGCATTGGTTCTTCCCAGCTCGTCCGTCACTGGATGGTATCCGTCTTGCCATGGAGCTGATCCCCTACTCGTCGCGGGAAGGTCGTGAAATTGTATTGTACGTCATTCTTCACCCCCCTCCCCCCTCTGCTTCCACGATGATAGGTCTCGGTCCTCTGCTTCTCCCAGCTCGGCAAAGAAGGGCTCGGACTACCAGAGCCAGCTAGGAAATAGCTTTGCTAAGACATGTATCTGCCTAGGCGTCACCACAATGCCATCGTCGTCCGCGATCCCGCATCGCAGCGCCTCGAGATCAGGGGAGTTCCGCTGACAGAGTGTCCTACCTGTCACCAGCCTCTCCGGCCACCCTCCCCGACACGGCACTTCGACCCCTCATCGCCACACGAGTCCTATGTCAACCCAGACTACTTTCGCATGCTCCAAGCCGGGCATGACGAGGATGAACACGCCCAGCGCCAACCTCCCCCGAGTCCCATCCGCCGACTGACCCAGCCCACCCTCCCCGGCGGTAGCCTCAGAGCCCAGGACGTTGCCGACGCCGAGTTTATCTCCAGTTCGCCGGCTCCCCAGGAAGGAGCCCGCATCAGGAGAGACGCATTCAGTCCCAACTACTTTGGAAGGTTCTTCGTCGAAGAGCGCGTGCTCGGAAAAGGTGGGAAGGGCGTCGTACTTCTAGTGCGGCACGAGATTGACGGATGCGCCCTGGGTCACTTCGCTTGCAAACGTGTACCCGTTGGAGACGACCACGCGTGGCTGGAAAAGGTCTTGATAGAGGTTGAGTTGCTGGCCAAGCTCTCGCACCCAAACCTGGTGTCCTACCGTCATGTCTGGCTCGAAGATGTGAAGCTTAATCGCTTCGGACCAAGCGTGGCTTGTGCGTTTATTCTCCAGCAGTATTGCAACGGCGGAGACCTATTGCGCTACGTCGTGGGAGACCAGCCTCAGCAAGTCACAAAGGAGCAGCTGAAAGCTCAAATGCGCCGGAGATCAAAGGGCACGGCTGAGCGACCACAGGACATCTTCGCCTCTCAGCGTCGCCTCTCGTTTGAGGAGATCTATTCTCTGTTCAAGGACATCACCTTTGGCCTCACGTACCTTCACGGCGCCAACTATATTCACCGTGACCTGAAGCCCAGTAACTGTCTCTTACACAGTGAAAATGGCAAGCTCACGTGCCTCATCAGCGATTTCGGTGAAGTCCAACCTGGAAATGCCGTCCGGAAGTCGACTGGGTCGACGGGCACTATTTCTTACTGCGCCCCCGAGGTCTTAAAGAGAGACGAGGGAGGCCGACTTGGCAACTTCACCACAAAGTCTGATGTGTTCTCACTGGGCATGATTCTCTACTTCCTATGTTTCGGCCGGCTTCCCTACGTAAACGCCAATACCGTCCAGGAAGAGCTTGAAGATATGGATCTGCTACGAGCGGAAATCGCCGACTGGAAAGGTTTCCTGGAAGAAAGGCGGGAGAGGCCCGACCTCCCTTCCAAGCTGTACCAGCTGTTGAAGAAGATGCTGGCTCTTGACCCTAATGAGCGGCCTAGCGCAACCGAAGTATTGAACGTGATGAACCACGAGTCGTACAATGGAGGAAGAAGCACCGATCCTCCATCCGTTGCGCTGCACGGGCGACGAATCCAGAACCTCGACTCTCCCATACACCCCAGCACGCCCGTCCCGGATCCCCAGAAGCATCGCGGCAACAGTGGAACTCTGGTAGTGTCCGAGGACGGATTCACCTCTCCTGGCAGCGACGTTTCATCACGCACGGGCCATAGGTCTGGCACAAACTTCCATAATAGTCTACAAAAGTACGAGGACCCTAGCACGCCTCGACACCGCCCCCAAGCCATGGCTTTGTCTCGAAGTCATGACAGCTTCATACGTTCATCCCCGGAGCGCAGCCGAACCCCAGCGGCCGCATACCCACAGCCGCCTCCTACGGTGCACACGCCACTCTTGATGGCGCCCCCGACCGGACCATTAGGGAGAGCAAGACACCGAGCAACTCTTGTCCAGCACCGCCTGGTCCATCTGACCCGTACTCACAACGAATCCATCATGTTCTTGTTTCGTCTTGTCCTGTTCTTGGTGAAGATGCTGTTCCTCGCTAGGTCATGCTTCCCCTTCACCGTCAGCCTCGGTGTCGGTGTACCGCTAATCGGCGTGGCCGGAATCGACCTAGGGTTGCCACTCCGTAGAAATACGTTCATGTTCAGCCCCGAAGGAAGTCCACGCAGTCGGGCGTCCTCGGGTATTTCTCGGTGGAAGTGGAGTTGGAGAGGGAGTCTTATCTTGCTCGCTTTCCATTTTCTGGCGTTATGGGCGTCCTCCCGGTGGAGTGTATTGTGTATCACCTTTAATGATCATTGGGCGGCATAGTCAATTCTGTCTTGTAGGCTGTCTTTATTGATAATTCTTGACGCTGGTCACGCGTACCGCATCCGTTGTTGCGAATGAAAATGTACCATATACTTCCCGTCTACCATCGGTATCCTAACAAGCCGAATACGATGCTGGACTTCCTTCTCAGAATCGTGGTACGTCTGTCTGGTATTGGAAGCTGACATGACTATAACCAATTGACAATGCCGGTATGGATCGGCTACTTCATTGCCTTGACAAGCGTGCCACCGATGCGCTCTCTGACCCTCAAAACTCCTTCGTGCCCTCTCCTTGCGGCCTCTTCGTAAGCCATGCGGTAGACATGCAGGCTTTCTGATAGCAGCATTCTCTTGTCGGACCAGCCAGTGAGCCGTCGGATCTTGGTGCTGCTAACCCACTGGCTAAAACCGAGCGCCATGTCGGCAAACGGTACAGGCTCGTCCTCCGCGGAAGCCGGCACGACTCCACCGCGCAGGTTGTACTCGGCCGCCAGCGACTCGGCTAGTTCCGTGAGCGTCTCATAACGGTGCGCTGATATGTTAAAGCACTGCCCCGCGACGGCGTCCCGTTTGGGGTGTTCCGCAAGCGCCACGTACGCTTCTGCGCAGTCATCGACGTGACAGCCGTGCAGAATGGTGTTGAAATCCAGGTGAAGCTTGAGCGTCGACTCGGGGGTCCTCGCCGCGGCCGCGACAAGCTCGAACGCAAAGCTGTAATAGCTGCTGTCGTACCCAAACAGCGGTGTAGGTCGCAGCACGGCGGCGTCGAACAGACTGCTATGCTCGAACAGGGTGAGGGACAGTAGAGCGCGATGACGGAGCATATCCATGGGCTGAAGTGGTGATTCTTCAGTATGCGGCGCTACTGCAATGTAATAGGAATCAGTCACTACTACTTCGTTATGAGGTATGAGGGATTATTAAAACCAGAGAGTAACGGTCTTGGACTTATCCCAACGCAGAATTCTACTCTCAAAGTAAGTTGAAAAGGGGGAAATGGCAACTCTCGATAATACGTACAATCGGGAGCCCCGTGTACGGCGGTTGTGCCGTAGTCCTTGCAGCCGGAGCTGGATAGGACGAGCGGCCGGACGCCATTCTGGTTCGAGGTAGTCGCTAATTTCTGTATGAAGGCGATGATGCCCTCGAAGTGCTCAGCGAATGGTATCTGTTCCGTGCACGAGACGATCACGTCGATGGTCTTGGTGTATGTGTATAGATCATCTAGGAAGACTGCGTCTTTGGAGATGGAGCCTATGATGGGTATAACCTCTTCAACCATCAGGTTGGCAGCTGACTCGGGACGTCGGACCAGGCCGAAGGTGCGATAACCGGCGTGGACGAAGGCCCGGCATACTGCGAAGCCAAGGTAGCCGTTGGCGCCCGTAACGAAGACCGTCTTCGGCGGAAGCACGACGGGGTTTGTCGCTTCAGCCATGTCGTCGCGGATGGGATAGGACTCGAGTTGCACCCCCGCGCCTCTGACGTCGCAGTGCCAATGCCATCATAGATCATAGATCAAGGTAGAAAGAACTCGGTGTCGCTTTATAAACACGCTCATTCAGTCTGTAATATGACGATGAAGACGGGGATTTGTCATCTTTCCGTCTTGGCAGCATCAGATGGTAAATAATGATTACAAGTTAGAGTATAGTGGGAAATAGGGGAGCCGTATATGTGTTGGTAACGCGGTGGTAACACTCATGATTTGTGACATGACCCGTATAAACCTGAACCCGTAGGTTAAACTCATGCTTGTGACAGCCTTTTCAACATTAAAAAATTTCCATAATTATTGTTTTCTATATAATGACTCTTCTACGAAGCTACTATTGCAACATAGTATAATCATCAATCGATATGTGATAGCATATGTCCCCGGTATGTAGGTATGCTATATGTCTTGGTCGTGGAGCATCTGTTCCTTGATATACGATGTTATGATGTGGAAATGAGCTTGGGAGTTAATGGCGGCGACGGGGGTTCGGGCTGCAAGTAAGAGGACTTGCTGCTGGAGCTGGCTCCCACTGTTCGCGCATCTTCAGCCCCCACGCTGCCGTCCGAGACATCATCATTGGCAGGCTCGGCGACATCCTCCTCGAATATCGTAAGACTAAGCCTTGGTCGTTGCGGCTGTGAGCCTGACAGGGCTTGGGGTAGTAAACGACCTACGGCGACTCGTCTGTACTGGTCGGCCAGAGAAGCCAAGCAAGATATTCGTACATGTTCTGAGACGTGGACTGTGCCCTGAAGCTCGAGCAAGCCACCTTCGGTTCTCGTCGCCTCATACAAGGCATATATATGCTCCTGTAAATATTCTAGGCCTTCGCGTAATGCCTCGTGACACGCTTCTACACTTTCCGATTAGGAGGCGTAGGTGACAGTTGAACAGGTGTAGTGGTGCTCACCATCCCCGATTGAAAATCCGTCACCAAGGATGTCGGCGCCGCTATCAAAAGCCTCCTTGATTTTGCGGCTCGAGAATTTCAGAGACGCGCTCAGGGCATCGACGTTGCTAACATATGCATTGGCTTTGCCGTCCGTCCGATAGTGATTGTGCTGCCGTTTCCGTTGCTGCCACTTGGTGTAGTACTGCAAGCCGGCCGTGTACGTTGCCACTAGAGCCTCAACGATGCTGCTCACGGTGCTGAGATACATTGGAGAAGGATTGGCTCGCCCAGAACCCCGCAATAGATCACGTTGCAACGTCGCCGCACATCACTTGACGTCGAATACGGGCACGGGGGGTGCGGGTGAGAGATGGTGATGAATTCTTGAGGCTGGAGGGCCAGATATGAAAAAGAGGCAGGAGATAAGAAGCGAAAAGGAGATCGAGGTCGAGGTCGAGGTCGAGGTCAAGTCGAGGTCGAGTCGAGGTCTAGGCCTAGGTCCCCTAGAGATAAGGAAGACAAGACACATGAGAGACATTCATCTCTGTAGCGGGCGGGACTAGATGTCCTACCGCCTTCACCATGCGGCCATGTAGGAACCAATATTGGCAAGATCCGGTTCACGGCGCATGGGCTCATTGGCGGCTTGCAGGCGCGTGGCGCTCATCAGCAGGTCTCCGTCTCGCTTCGACGTCAACAAGCCTGATAATTGATAGGCGGCAACAGAGATAGTGACACGGCATTACCTAAGCCTTCCCCGCGACGGGCGGGCTTATTTTCATTGGCAGATTCACCTGCCTTTAGGTACCTCATAGTTGTCGGGCGTCGGGCGTCCGGGCTCCGGGATGCGATGCATGCCAGGTATAACTCCTTCGTCATTTATTACTTACTATCTCCAATCCTACCTGCTTGTACAATCAGACTGCACAAGTAACATCTCACGACCAAGTAAGTAAACCTAAGCGAGCCGAGACGCGCGCAGAGAGAGACGCGGGAGCGAATCATGTCCCGCCCAATGCGGTCCAGTTGTGACAGATGCCACTCGCAGAAGCTCAAGTGTCCGAAGCAGCCAGGACTGCCAACCTGCACGAGATGTCTCAGAGCTGGCGCCGCTTGCGTCTTCAGCCCGGCCGGCCTGCCTGCTCGGCGCCCTATACCCTCCCCGCCTTGCCTGGACGACGACACGGCTATGCAACTCGACTGGGCGTCCCTAAGCTGGGACACGACTCTGGGGCCTCCTCCCGAAGCCACGCCAGAGTTCCGACTGGACGGGCCGCAACTATCCGGGCAAGCAGACATAGTCGAGAAAGACGAGCGAGCAAAGTCGGTCCGCCATCTGACTACGCTGGCTGCCGAGATTGATCAAGTATCTATAGATATATCCTCAATCGCACAGACTCACGTGTCCAGAAATCAGCCAATCGACTGCGCTCATTCTTCGCTGCTACATAGCGTCACCTCACACAATTGCGTAGAGCAACTATTCACCTTAGCACAGCGCCTCGTCGATCTTTATCCGCCGGTCCTGAAGATCCTATCTGGTGGACCCAAAGCGTCCGAGTGCAAGAATCCTGACTGCTTCCACACGGTCGAGTTACCTGGCGATTTAGAGAAGTGCTTCCCGGTCAAGGATGACCCGGACGACATCGACTCCTTTCTCTTCAACCTCGTGGTTCTATGCCACACCAAAGTCCTTGACGTGATGGGATCCCTCATGATAAGCGCCAAGACGTGCACTCAGATCACCTGGGGCTCGCCTGATCTTCGCAAAGTACACGCCTACGTTCCCGAAGTTCGCGTGGGCAGTTTTGTCGCGACCAGCAACGCTGCATCGTCAATGCAGGCCGCCCTCATTCTTCATATTGCCTCCGTCCTCTTGGATTATGCCCGAAAACTCAGCAAAGACGTCGCCACGGTCGCGGACCGCAATAGAAAGAACAAGCAAAACCAAATTCTGAAGCTCCAATGCGAGCAGCTCGAGGAAAAGGCTGTGTCAAGTATGGACCTATTAGGGAATGTCAAGGGTGTCTTGACGAAGCTAGGCTGCGTGAAGCAGAGTCTAGGAACTGATTGAAACAGATGCATCGTGGCTTTCAGTAGCCGAGTATCTGCTGCGCATGCCCGGGCAAATCGCACTGTAGTTCTCATGCCCAGCAGCGCCGATTCGAGAGCCACCTCTACTAGCTACCTACCTACCAAGGCACCTACCTAAGAAATGTTATCAAGCGACGCTTAAGGAAAACAAGTCAACTTTGAGGTTCAAGGCCGGCGATGCTATACTAGGCTCTGCCGTGATCGCTGTTGCTACTCCTGTATGGGTTATACACAAAGCCACTGTACTTGCCAGTCAATGGTTCTTTGATAGGACACTCCAGGATTACATACTAAGTATTTGATCGCAAGCACCTTTTCTCTTCTCTCCCAGCTGTATTTTTTTGAAGCATTGTTGACCACAATGAGCTTTGTGCCATCCATTGTATATTTTGGGTAGGTACGTTAGGTACGGTATCCAACAACCACGTCCCGAAGCATGTCTTTGTGCCTACAACCAAGAGCCAAGACGTTGCAAGTGTGTACCTAGGTGTATATAACGCCTTGCCCCGGTAGCTGGCATAGCGTCAAACGTAATGCGGGCTACAGATATTATATGAGATAAAGTTGTACTGTTTTGTGAGCACTGTGTTGCTGGGACTTGTACGTCACTTGCTTTCAACATATCTACCTCGTGGCAGAGTTGGGCTTCAAGTATACGAAGATGCACGGAAGCTACCCAGGCGAGCCCTTCCAAAAGCGGACTCAAAGACGATCTCGCTCATTGCCAACACTCAGGAGCCAAAGCTGGGTCCCGGAACAGGAGGATGCCGCAGGAGAGGACGTTGGCGGCCACCGCTTGGTAAGGGAGAGAGTCAGACTACCACACATCATCTACCACCCACCATGTATTGGCGATGCAGAATACGACAGCGATGAGGAAGACCGAAGAAACGGCGTGCCATTCACATTTTCTGAGAGAAGAGGCTGCGCGCTGAGCTTATCACTTGTCGAAGAGATATCCTGGTGTCTCGAAGAGAGTCTGGACGAGAAGCGCTGCCTCCTGGAACTGCTTCCCACAATAAAACGGAAATACCTCAAAGCCTGCGGTGGGATCTCCAGTGGACGCCGTGTCTACCAGAACCAACCAGGGCGGGACCACTTCACGGCACTCGAAGATAGATACTTTCAACTGAGGGAGAAAATGCACCAACTCGATTCCGAAATAGGTCACCTCGAGACGGCGCTCATTAGTTTTGGAAACCATAAGCATCTTCCGCGCTCTGATGGGATCCAAGGCCAGGAGCATGGCGGCGCGACTTGGTCTTCATCGAACACTTACGAGAGACTCCAAGCCGGTGAAATATTTCCCCTGGAATATGAGGGTATAGACTATAACACTATCTGATATTGCAATTTTAATTTAATAAGATCTTCCTATCTATCTAATCTTCTGATCTTGACTAGTTGCCCCGATGTCTCCGTAATATGTTTATATCCAAGCAGGAGTTCCGTATAGAAGAAAAAAACACCAAGAAAATCAAAGCCACTATAGAATAGTACCTAATGTAGGTATCTAAACTTGCGTTAGTAGGTGGCCGTCTGATCACCCCTTTCAACATTACTATGATGGCATCAGGACTATATGCTACGCCCTAGGCACTCGGCATAGAGGAATGGAAGCAGTATATGATCAATATTTAAGGTAGTATCTAGCTCACTTGTAATGCACAGACCTTAAGGTAATCACATTTTTGATGAAGGGCATTGCATGAGGAACGTTGCACAAAATTTAATGGTTGAGTAGATATTATATATTAGATACCTCTTAAAGAAAGTGGTCAACTTACCCTCAAGTTTCGTCTTCAAACCCTCTGATCCCGTCGATCAACGATCGGAGATAAGTGGCTCCAGACCTTTTCAATCTACTTCCCATCCCGGAACATCGACTCGAACTACTTAGGAACGAGTACATAGCTTACTCGTTCCTACACTTCAAGCATTTCCCGCCCGATACAGTGGTGTACTGTGGGCTCGCGTCGCTGAAACCAACTAAGGGGCATCGGCCATAGACTGGGACCAATGCGCACTTGATGACCTCGCTGGAGCAGTCCTCGCGATGAAGACAGCTGTAAAGACGCTGAGGATGGAAACACATGATGAAATGCGAGACACGAAGATAAGCTACGGAAACGAATAGCTCGGGCTTTTCCTGCTGGGAGTCGGAAGTAGAAAGTAGGTATGCGTGAAGATCTTGCCAGTCAACTCAGAGGATTTCTTCTTGACTGAACAATGCGAAACTTGATGGTGAGCTGATGAACATAGACTGCCAGAGGAATTATCTCCCCTCTTATACTTGGGAATGCCCCGACCTGAAACAATGTCTATTGTTATCCGGGTAGAATAGGCCATTGTTTCTGTCTGAACAAGAACCGCATGGCGCTCCTTACTGTATGATTATTGCTCTTTCACCCATTTTATACAAAGACTTGTTTTAATGTCCTGTAAAACTCTAACAAAGAGCCACTGACTGGGAGTTTCTGCAAGTTTAACAAGTCGGTCTGAAGCTTGTTCCGACACATCTTGGAAGGCTGGTCCCAGTAACACAGTAACAGCATATACATGCCAACCCGAACCCATGGGAGTCTTCTCTCAAAAGAAGGTAAGAGACTATCTAAAACTTCAAGAGGCTACGCAGTCAGCTCTGATCCCTAGCTCAAGTCACCGCAATTTCCTTACCGACATACCTGCCGCGAACCTATAAATAGGCAGCTCCTGTAGGTACCTAGGTAGGTTAGTATTGTGATACGCTATGAAACTATCATCTTGCTTGAATCGTCAAGGACCTCACCATTTTGACAGGTACTAAGTGATTGTATCTTTCTTGAGTTATATATAGCCCCCGTGGTCAAGAAATCAGTCTGACCTTGAGCTCAAATTGCAACACACCCTTTCACTACGTGGTTGCAAATACAACCATCCCCAGATTGACCTCATAGCCTTCAGCTCATCACTCCGTATATGCGACAGTCATACAGGACTTCAGTTCAATATGATAGAGAGGTAGCCGATTGGTTACGAGAAGGCATGGACAAGGATAAGATGCTGTTTACCCGGAGAACCTTTAACCGCTCGGTAAAAACGCTGACACGCCTAAAGATGTTAAGCTACGCAGGTAGGTCTAGGTAACTACCTAGGTAGGTAATCGTTGAGCATAGCTCGAACTGCCGGCAGCCTGTCAACTTAATTACGCCGTGTACAGCCCCGAAGTCGTAGGGCCCCCAGGGGGAGGGGGGGGGGGGGGGGGGAGACGGATATAAGAGTAGCAGTGTTAACGCTTTTCTGCCCACCGAGTTATGATACTGAGGCAGAGTTCAAACTTCAAGCCCGTTCACGGAATTTTCAGCCAAGATCAATCTTCTAGAAGGATTTGTCAAGATGAAAGCGTCTGTAGCCCTCCTCGCTCTCGCGTCGGCTGTTCAAGCCCACTGTAAGCAGAAGGACTGGTTAGTATAAGCAACCGGGCGACTAATGGTCGATTCCCAGATACTTTCCCAGCCCTAATCGCCAACGGAAAGTCCACTGGCCTGTGGGAATATGTCAGGAAGACGACGAACTTTCAAAGCAACGGGCCAGTGACCGATGTCACTTCCGAGCAGTTCCGATGCTACCAGCTGGCTCCCGGTAATGAGGGCGCCAAGACCATGACCGTCGCTGCCGGCTCGACCGTTGGCTTCACGGCTGTGTCCTCGGTCTCGCATCCGGGCACCCTGCAGTTCTATATGGCGAAGGTGCCCGATGGCCAGACGGCGGACTCGTGGGATGGCTCAGGAGCACACTGGTTTAAGATCTTCTCGCAAGGTCCCAACATATCGCCCAGCGGCCTGACCTGGCCCAGCCAAGGCGCAAGCACCGTGTCGACCAAGATCCCTGCTTGCATTCCTGCGGGCGACTACCTGTTCCGCGTCGAGCACATCGCCCTTCACTCTGCTGGTTCGGTCGGCGGCGCACAAACTTACATCTCCTGTGCTCAGTTGACCGTCACTGGGGGTGGCAGCACGACGCCCACCGACCTCGTCTCCTTCCCGGGCGCCTACAAGGCCACCGACCCTGGTATCCTCATCAACATCTACTACCCGGTACCTACGTCTTACACGCCTCCCGGACCGGCCGTGTTCACCTGCTAGAGCTGATTTGGACTTTATCAGGTTAGCGAAGTCGGGGCAAAGTAGTGGCTGGTTGACTTTAAAATAAACAAATCCGTGTAAACACCAGTTCCATAAGTCGTGGATATATTGCCGCAGGTGATGTGTCTAGTGTCCAATCCCGTAGTGCTTGAATTACTTTCTAAGAAGTAGCAAGAGGAAGAGGTTTGGTACCTATATGTACAGGTTTCATCGAACAAAGTCACGTCACACTGGGATCTGACTCTATTCCCCCACGCCCTGTTATTCTAACGCGGCCTTTTCTTTCTTTGATCGACTTCGAGTTAGTCGGTGGTAGCGTCAAAAGACACGAAGGTTGATCGTCTTCCTGCCTCATCCTCGTCCTGCTTGATGTTGCTCTGAAGCTTCTTGGACTCCTTGGCCATGTCGTCTGAGACGTCGTCCCCTTGTGCTTGTTGAATCATAAGGCGCAGAATCGTGGCCTCGAGCTTCAGGACCTTGTTTTTTATCTTGCCACGCTGAAGGGCGTCGGCCGTATCTCCGCTAGCCGCGTCGATAGCGGGGTTGAATGCCTCGTCCTCAGCATCGTTGCATATGCTGTTGACTGACTTGAGGAAATCAATGTCGTCCTTGTCGGCGCTGGCTAAGTTGTTCATGTCCAGGGCGCCGAAGACAGAGAGGGCTTCTTGTTCTGCATTGCCAGCGACACCACCCGAGATAGAAATGGCGTCGTAATTCTTCTGGGTGAAGACCCCGGCCTGAACGGCGGCGGCCGAGGTAGCGACAAGAGCAATGGAAAAACGCATGACGATATATGTGTGGGCGTGTAGGGTATCAATAAGTGGCTGATCTTACTTCGAACTAGCGAAGCAGAGGTAGAAAAGAAGGGAATTCGACAAGTAAAAGAACAGCACAGCTGCGGCGTGAGACGAAAGGAAGACAGGCGACTGCTGAATAGAAGGGTGTTGTGATGGGACGAAGAAGCCAGAGAGAGAAGGCATTCACGGATACTTAGGCGAAGGGGAAGCTAGGTTTTATATCATTCCGACGCTTCCCAACTGCTCTCCTATCTCGTCGGGAAAGGCAGCCAGCATCGTGACAGACCACGCACGTATGTGTACATTTGTGCTAGTGTAGTCGGCGAGCAGGGCGCTTCGCGTGCGAAGAAATCCTTGGCTGAAACCCACACACTCCTCACCCTGTACATAGTAGTCCTTCATCTCGTCTTTCATGAGCAGGATGCTATACGATTAGACCAAATCTGCTGCCGGCGATTCGTGCGGGCTCTGCTTAGCAGCTAAGCAAGCTCCTCGACGCAATGTCACATTCTCATGTCGTTCCATGAGACAGACTCGAACTAGACAGGGGAGCGAGAGAGCTGAAAAAAGTGAAGACGATAAATGAAAGACAAGACAGAGACGTAGCAAGGAGGGGGTTAGGGGTAGCTACGGGGGGTAGTTAGCGGCTTATCTGAAACTACAGGGAGGTGACATGCGGCTTGTCGGCCTGTTCTCGCCTAATTCTTCTAACCCAACCCGCTATCTCGCTCCCTGTAGGCTATTTCCGGGCAGCTAACCGACCTTGAATTCAATTCCATCTTCTCTCTCGTCCACCCTCGCCGCCGTCCCTCGTCCAACACGATATGCGGTATAATATCAATGACTCAGTCTCCCATTTTCAGATGAGCATGTCAAGAGTGAATCAGTGATAGGGACTGCCGTGTCAGCAAAGGACGAATACCTTCCTCCCACGGTATGACGTTCGTTCCAAGAAAACTGAGCTGACTCCATGGGCGACATCTCTCTACCTTGCCCGATGGTGAAAGTCACCAAGACGGCGTTCAAGTACATGCTCAGCGGCCTGTCTCGTTGATTTATAAGTGCTACTGATGGGACAGCCATGCCGTTATCACCGATTGCAACCACCTTATGTAACAAACGTCCGTCAAGCCCTCGGGTTGGCTTCTCTCATCGATCGCCATACCCCTCAGCAATGGCGACATCGCCGTCCGTAAGACGAGCCGGGCGGCACAGCGCCCCTCGTATGTGATAATACAAGAAGGATGCCGTCTTCTGCCCGGATAGATCGTAGCTGAGAGGAGACGAGACACCCAAGACACCACGGCAGACATGGCCGAGCAACAGCAGAAGAAGCAGCTCCATCTCGGTGCCTTCATGCGTCCCGTCTCCCTTCACACGGGCGCATGGCGCTACCCCGGAGCCTACCCGGACGCCAATTTCAACTTCCAGCACATTAAATACTTCGCTCAGAAGCTCGAAGCTGCCAAGTTCGATGCCTTCTTCATGGCCGATCACCTAGCCGTATTGAATATGCCCATAGAGGCCCTGCGCCGGAGTCATACCGTCACCTCTTTCGAGCCCTTCACTCTGCTTTCGAGTCTGGCTGCCGTGACGGACCGCATCGGCCTCGTGGCTACTGCCTCGACCACTTACGATGAGCCCTATCATATCGCAAGGCGCTTTGCCAGTCTGGACCACCTGAGCCAAGGTCGGGCCGGGTGGAATATCGTCACGACCGCCAACCCAGATGCGTCACGCAACTTTGGCAAGGACGAGCACAAGGAGCACGGTGAGCGATATGCTCGGGCTCGCGAGTTTTACGATGTGGTGACCGGGTTGTGGGACACTTTCGACGACGATGCGTTCGTGCGCGATGTCGAAAGCGGTGTCTTCTTCAACCCTGAAAGGATGCACGTACTTGACCACCACGGCCCCGACCTTAATGTAAGGGGACCGCTGAACATCGCTCGGCCGCCGCAGGGGTGGCCGGTCATTGTCCAAGCCGGACAGAGCGAGCCTGGTCGTCAGCTGGCCGCCGAGACGGCTGAAGTAGTCTTCTGCGCACCGCGCACTCTTGAGGCAGGAAAGGAGTTCTTCAAAGACGTCAAGGGCCGACTCTCGGCGGCAGGACGTGACCGCGACGATCTAAAATTGCTTCCCGGGGCCTTCATAGTCATCGGAGACACGGTCGAGGAAGCGCGAGCAAAGCGGCTCCAGCTGGACAGTCTCGTGCACTACGAAAGCTCCATCGCGTCGCTCTCCATCGCGCTCGGTTTTGATGCCTCTACCTTAGACCCTGATAAGCCGCTACCAGCAGACATCCCCGAGACCAACAATAGCAAGTCGAGCCGTGAAGGGGTCCTGAAGCTTGCGGCAACCGAAGGCTTGACCGTTCGGCAACTGGCCCAGAGATACGGCGGTTATTCGGGTTTGGCGTTCGTCGGTACGGTCGAGACGGTGGCCGACGAGATGGAGCAGTGGATTGTGCAAGAAGGCTCAGATGGATTTAACGTCATCTTCCCGTTTCTGCCGCAAGGCCTTGATGACGTTGTTGAACGCCTAGTACCTGAATTGCAGCGGAGAGGCCTTTTCCGTAAAGACTACGAGGGGACAACTCTGCGTGACCACCTAGGGCTCAGGCGTCCAAGTAACAGGTTTTTTTCTTGAATATACACTTCAACACCTTGAATAAAATATAATTTCCAGTAACTACCTAGGTCTTTAGGTAACCATTTCTCATCAACATATGATTACGGTCTTTAGGCAGTGGCCTCTATGTCTCCTCGACTAACTATAGCTTCTTTTACCACAACTATCCTCAAAGCACTACTGATACCATCTCCTTCATGCTCTGCGGCTTCAGCAGACGGACGCCCTGTCGCTAAGATCTCTAGATCCCGATTCCTATAAGGTGAGCCGATAGTATCCATTTCAAGAACGTCATTCGAACTGCTGAACTGCGTGTGTATCCACATAATGGTTTTTTTAGGAAGTCGGAGATTCTGAATGGAATGTTTTGCCAGCATTCCTAACCCTTGTGGTCCTCTTGTTGTATTTTTATCTGCGAAAAACGCAATGGCCCTGTCATAAAGGGGTTTAAGGAGAGGGCTGCAAGACACGATTATTGCAACACCAGGTTCCGCGAGGGCGACCATTTGGCTTCTCGTATCGTATGTGAGGTCTGAAAAGTCGGTCTTCAACAGCAGTGGGATGCGGAGTATTGCAACGACTAAGGTGCTGAGGATACATCTATAATTAGCTTCGCGTTGACACGCCTGACATAGAGTTCCAACCTACATAACACCAGTACAGAAGACAGCGGCCAGAGAAACCTTGTATCGCCGATTCAAGTGAAGCTTTAGAAGCGATGGAATCGGCAGGATTAGCAAACAAAGCTCGTTAATGATATCAAGGGCAGCCACAATTCCGAACCCGATATATTGGTTTCCGCAAGAACCACCTGGTGTCTCTGGGTTCCAGTTCATCGCGATTGGCTTGCAGACGAGGAGACCGGTGAAAAGAGGGTGGATGATCCACAGCACCGAGTAGACCAACACACAGATGCCGACAATACGGACCGTTGGTGTAACGAATATACGCATGATCATTACCGCGATGCTGATTTTAACGAGCCCTATAGATAGAGAGTAGAATATTTCCGTTAAGAAGTATGACTGCAGTCCTCAGTTAAGTCCCAGGGACTAGAGTAGCATACATCGATACGGTGCCTACCTTGGAGAACCGAATAATATGCCAGTCTTGGAGCTCATCGACATGATAACCGGCGCCTCCACCAAAGACGCAGAAGATGCAAGTTGAAATCATACCGTAGAAGAATACCACGGCAGAGAGATGCAGCCAGTCTTCGAGGTAGAAACCAACACCCCTTAGGCGCCTAGACCAGAATCGTACTTTCTAGGTTAGCAATACGATGGCTCGGATATGTACTGACGAAGCCGCAGGGAATGAGTAAAGATTGCTTACAGGCAGTCCACAGAGTGGTCAGAACGAAGAGAAAGGCGCACTCTAGTATCATGTTAAGTCCCCCATTGCTTAGCGCGACGATTTGAGCTTCGATCTTGTTGACTTGGCCTGTCTCACTGCTAGGGACAATGATGCGCTGATATAGGTGCATTTTCGACAATGATATCTGTAAGTGAAGACACCAACGGCCAGCGTCTTCAGTGTCGATATTTTCCGGTTTAACAATGTATGCCGCTGGGTAAACAGAGAGCTGCCACCGTGTAAAGAGACGATTTATGGAACTTGGACGGCTAAGATTGGCTGAGGGCCAAAGACTGAACAGAAGGGACAGCGGAAGGCATTTGAAGTGCTACCTATAGAGTACGTAGTTGATGAACTTGGTATATTGTAAAGATGAAGGCTCCGAATCATCGCTGCCGGACGAAATTGTAAAAAAGTCCAGTTGTCAACCCAACCTACCAAGTGGCGCAAAGACATAGTGATGAGTGATGGCGTGCAGGACGTCTCACCACGCTGTAAGCCCACGAGATTGTGCGGCTTGCCAATGAGACCGGTCGAAGGATAGGTAGCCTGTTAAGGGGAGGTAGCTATTTAAGAATAGGATGCGCATTGATACAGATATTTCGGGCTGAAACAAGACGCAGCCCGCCACGCGAAGAGAGACATGACAAGCGAGGGTAGTGTCTTCAGTGCCTAAAGGCACACATCATCCATCTCCGAGAATAGTAGAGGAAGCTAACAGTTACCACCACCCCCCGTAAATGCAAGTCGTAGCATGTTTGCTACAATCACTCACCGGCAATGCCAATGATATATACCTTCCGGAGGGCAAGAGCTAAGACTCGTGTGACAAGTGGCCAAGGCCTGACACTTGTCTACAAAGACATGTATGCACATCCCCGTCCGAGAACACTTGATTCAGCTGTACACGCGCCACATTATGTCTAGGAGTTTTCGCACTTAGATTGACGAGATCAAAGAAACAGGGTCTCCGTTGATCGGCGCCTACATTTGTCTTTGTACCACCTCCCCGTCCTGAACCGACGCGCGTCAAATCATCATAAGACCATGCAGTGGTGCGACTAAGACATCGGATACTGGGTACAGTAAAGCCCATACAGGAGCCCGAGAAAAGGGTGTCACAGCAGCGCGCAAGAAAACCAGCACAGTGCTCGGCCGACGCAAGGGCTATACGGACTATTTTCCAAGCCTTGGCTTGGTTTGTCTCCCCCAAGTCTCAGTCGGCTTTCCAAGCTTTCCTGCATTCTTCGCCACGGTAACGTCGACACCAGATTTGTCTGTGAAACTTTAGAAGGAAGCCTCGTCAATCAAAGCAGACGACAAGATGAGTGGACGAGACTTTGGGCGTCGTCTTATACCCCAAGTTATTGATGAAATCGCCCAGCGGGATCCCCAACGGGAATGTTTCTCTATCGCACGATCGTCGAGGCCAGAAGATGGCTGGGAGCCGATTACATTCAAGCAGTACTCCAACGCCATCAATCGTGTCTCTCATATGATCGTTGAAAGATGTGGACATCCGCCTGCTAACGTTATTCCGACCTTGGCATATATCGGCCCAAATGACGCGCGATATGTTATCATACTCGTTGCCGCCGTAAAGGCTGGATATAAGGCGAGAAATCACCAGTGAGCTTGCTTACTCGGCTAACCCTATAACAGGCATTGTTCCTCTCTCCTCGCAACCCCTATGAGGCGCAGATGAATCTTCTCGACAAGGCCGACTGTCACTTTATCTGCTTTCCGGATTCACATCGAGTCGTAACCAAGCCGTGGCTCGACAACCGTAACATGGTTGTTGTAGAAGCTGGAACGCTGGATAGCTGGCTGTCTTCCCATGAAGCGGAGCCTTTTCCGTACAGCAAAACTTTCGAGCAGGTAGAGTGGGATCCCTTTGTTGTGCTGCACACGAGCGGCAGCACTGGGCTCCCAAAGCCAGTGGAGATAAGACATGTAGGTATTCCGGTTCCTCCCTAAACATTTTTCGTGCTGTACGTCTCAGACTCATCCATGCTATCCGTAGGGAATGTTAGCTATCAGCGACGCTTATCATGTTCTTCCTGACTACAGAGAACTGCCAAGTTCCCTCAGAGTATGGTCTGAGGGACCCAAGAGGCAATTCGCGCCATGCAAGTTTGCTTCTAATCCACACGGGGACAATGGCTACGATCGCTAACATCATCTAGTCCCCTTATTCCATGCCGGAGGCATATACCTCTTCCTAGCAAGAGTCGTTTACTGGAGCAACCCCGTCGCCTTCGGAATAGTCGATCGGCTGTTGTCTCCAGACTTAGTCGTTGACTGTCTTAATAACGTTGATGTCGGGGGAATCTTGGTAGCGTAAGTAGCCATAGTACCTGGCTAGGCCCAGCACGCGAATACTACAGCATCTGATACCATCATATAGGCCCGCAACCCTGGAACAGATGAGTAGCAGCGATCATTACATCGAAGCTATGTCAAAGCTGAATATGGTCATATTTGGAGGCGGTTTGTCAACACTAGGTTATCCAGCCCCCTTCTCACAAATCTGACGTAGAGCAGGCAGCTTGAACAAGGAAGCTGGCAATAAGCTCTCAGGCGGTGGAGTGAAGCTGGTGAATACGCTCGGGGCTACAGAGTATGTATCTCGTTCCATGTAACATGGTGGCCCCAAGTGCCTTTCTAAAGATGCCTAACGTATCTCTAGGTTCAGTCCTCCACCTATCTACGTGCACTCAAACCCCGACCTCTGGCAATGTAAGTATTTTCCGTTTAAACTCTGGCTCAAAGTAGCTTCTTGGTCAGGCTCCTATGGCTAACTCAATAAACCGCAGATTTCGTAGTCGATTCCGATATGTTTGGTGCAGAGTGGCGGCAAGAAATAGCCGACGACGGCGAGGCATATCGGCTAGTATTGGTCCGCAAAGGTGACAACCCAGGCTACCAAGCCTGCTTCTATACGTTTCCAGACAAGCAGGAATATGACACTGGAGATCTATTCCAGCCGCATCCCACTCTCCCAGACTATTGGGCATATGCCGGACGGTCCGATGGTATGTGACTGCTCAAATCGTTTGCACCGTTCTCTCACAGTTTTACTATATATATATGTTGGAAGTGAGAGCGCTCACCTGCACCTCTCTTTTTCAGGTATTATCGTCCTGTCTAATGGCGAAAAGCTCAATCCGGTAACTATCGAAGAACACGTTGAGCGGCACCCGTTGGTCAAGGGCGCTCTAGTAATTGGTTCTGGTCGCTTCCAAGCCGGGCTACTAATTGAGCCGCTACAGAAATCCGGAAACGATGATGAGGAGCGACAACTCCTCGACAGCATTTGGCTGTCTGTGGAGGAGGTCAATAAGATGACTGTCGCCCACGGCCAGATAAGTCGTCGGCTCATTCTGCTCTCAGACCCGCAGAAACCCCTTCCACGTGGAGGGAAAGGGGCGATCCAGAGAAGAAACACGTTGAGCCTGTACAGATACGAGATTGATCAACTCTACAGCGAGGAAGACACGGCCTTGAACAAAGAAGTGATTGCTATCGACGCCAAGTCAGAGCATGCGTTGATGAAATCAATTCAACATTTGTTCCAGATTCAGCTTGAAGGGCGAGAGGCGAGCCTTGATGCCGATACGGACATTTTCCTGGCAGGCATCGACTCTTTACAGATTCTCAATACGTATCACCTGCTGAGATCTAGCCTCGATGCTGCTGGCTACCACGTCAATATTACCCCGCAGGTCATCTACAGCAACCCGACATTACGTCGGTTGAGTACACGCATCTACTCGATGCTTCGAGACGCACCCGGCTCGACAATGAAGACGGACGATTCCGAGACCGAGGCAATGGAGGCAGCTTGGAAGAAGCACATTCAGAATATTTCTAAGCCCCAACATGGTCGTAAAGACGCGCTGGATGAAGGCCAGACCATCATTCTCACGGGCTCAACTGGGAATATGGGATCTTACTTGTTGGACCTTCTCATGAAGAGTCCAGCTGTCAGGCGAGTCATCTGTCTCAATCGGTCAGAGGACGGTGGTGCGAAGAAGCAGGAACAAGCTATGAAAGAAAGGGGACTCGCCAGTCCCAGTTCCGGACCGAAGGTGGCTTTCCTCCACGCAAACGTATCCAAGCCGTACTTTGGGTTGGGTCCAACGACCTATAACGAGCTTCTCAGAGACACAGATCGAATTATCCACAACGCCTGGCCAGTAAACTTCAACATGCCGTTCGAGTCATTCGAACCTCAGTTTCAGGGGTTACATAACATTGCCAGCTTTGCCTCTGAGGCCTCTAAGAGGGTTATGGTTGTCTTCATCTCGTCAGTGGGCGCAGTACAGGGTTGGGACTCCCGTAACGAGGGGTCCGTGCCCGAAGAAAGACTGGAGCGGATGGCGCTCGCCAGTAAAGGCTATGGGCAGAGCAAGATGATCGGGAGTCTTATAATCGAGGACACGGCAAAGTCGGGAGACTTTCCTGCGGCGATCATTCGTATGGGGCAGATTGCTGGTCCGGAGGCCGATGCCGGCAGCTGGGCCAAGCACGAGCTCATCCCGTCTATTGTGGCCAGCAGCCTCTACCTCAAAGCTCTCCCCAGAGATCTCGCTCATTTCGCCCAAGTTGACTGGGTGCCTGCTGAGAGAAGCGCTAGCGCAGTGCTCGAGATAGCGGGTGTTTCGCAGAAGATACTGTCCGAAACCACCTGTGATTACTTCCACGTGGTCAACCCAACAACGGTCCCGTGGACTGACTTGGCCCAAGCGACCCAGGAGTTCTACGGGAAACACCGTATCCCAGAGCTCATCAGCTTTCATGACTGGGTTGCCAGGCTTGAGAAGAGCGGGGAACGAAAAGAATGGGACCAGAACCCGGGACTGAAGCTGCTTGATACTCTTCGGACGATGTCTTCTGCCAATGATTCTGTAGTGTTGGACACTCAGAAGGCCGTAGCCCGAAGTCGGTCCCTGCGAACCATGAGCGCAATTACGCCGCAGATGATGAAGCATTGGTGTAAGCAATGGGCGTTCTAATGCAGTAAGTTTGTGTCACGAGTCAACGTGTAATGGACGTGAACATATCCAGAACATGCCGAGGACACGTAAAAGGAAGGAGTGTATCTGTCTATTATGAGTCCAAGTCATTCGTTTAGCTCCTTAACTATCAATCTATAAGACTACCTTCTTAAGCACTGACCCTTGAACGCATCATTTCTCGCTGGCCTTTTCAAGACCTGCACCACAACACCAGATCGCTGAAATAATGACTGAAAAGGAAAGATAGGCAAGACGTTGAGTAGTGCGTGGAATTTGCTCTAACGAGCGTGAAGATATGAGGGATTCACTTGCATCGTAACATGACGAATTCAAGCGAGGTAAAATCGTATGACAGCCAAAGAACTGAATGAAATGCCCCTACTAATCCTCAACCCCGGTGATCCGAATCCTAACACCTTTGGTGTCTGGGGATGGCTCGCCGACAAAACAATCTCTTACTATGTCAATATCTCGTTCTCGAATCGTATTATACAGCTCCAAATGTCTGCGACGGAATAATGATGCAAGAACTATATATAGTTCCGCATAAGCAAAACTATATCGCAACAGGGTCAGCAGATATCCATGAAGTAACACGCAGGTGGAACGTTCGCCGTACTTTATACCAGCACACATCCGATTTCCGCGGCCAAATGGTACGAAGTTATGATTGAGTCTTTCGAGTTCGTCGCCAGCCGAGAGCCAGCGTTCTGGTTGGAACTCACGCGGGTCCTCGAAGACATCTGGGTCCAGGAGAAGGTCGCGAATTGTCATGCTAACAGGACTCTAGGACAGGGGCTTTCAGTAGTCGAATAAGGGATTAAAACTGGTAGTTGGAACTTACACCAGCTGGAATGACCCAATCCTTATATCTCAAAGATCCTTTAGGGTAGACAACAGGGAACCGCGTCGTGGACAGTGCCATTATTCGTAAACTCTCCTTTATAATGGCAGTCTAGGCTATTTTAAGCATCCGTATCCTCCGTACCGATAACAGACAGGGTAACTTACTAGCCACGGGAGATTCTCTAATTCCTGAACAGATGGCCTAGATGATTGGAGCGGCATGGCACTCCTGAGTTCACTCAGCAAGTTTGCCAATAACGCCTTGTCCCCGGCAAGTAAGAAATAAGTCGCCACAGTCAGAGCTCTTGCCGTAGTCTCCCCCCCTGCTGCTACTGCTACGACGCCCTCTTGAGATATACGATCGAAAGCTTTCTCGTGTGGTGGAATGCTATCGTTGGAAAGGATAGCTAGGAATAGGTTTGGCTTTTCGCCAGCCGCTCTGGGACGTTGTTGATTTCGGCTATACAAGCTGATCGCATTTTTGGCAAGCCCCTTCATGTCCTGAATGGGTAGGTACATGGTGAGATTCTTGGAGAGGCGCTGGGTGAGATTTGGATGTAGACTTACTCTGTGTAAGTTCGCAATTCTGCCTATATCGGGCAAAAGCAACTCTAATACCCAGGTAGGAAGCTTCAACACCACGTGGAATAACCAGCTAAAGTGCCTTCCAATAAGTGTCCATTCACCGAGCGCCCGTATACTCGTGCGCCATTCAGACGCCTTCGTCTCGCTCTGGAGGAGCCCTCGGGGCTGCCCGGTGAAGTGATCCGCCACGTTGTCGGTTGCCAGCGCGAGGTAATTCATTCGAATTTCCGCCGCGCCATCTCGCAAGACCTGCTCGTCCATCCGTTGCAGAAGCAGGTCGACATTATCGTACATTATTGGTGTGGCTTTGGCAGCATCTGACTTGGAGAAGAGAGGACTGATGGCAGAACGCCGCAGTCGATGAAGTTCATGCGAGACCGTGCCGAAAACTGTAGAGCTTCAACGACTTTTCTCCAAAGTTGTCATGATGATGGGTTACGTACTGCCCTTGGGAGTACCTGTCATGAAGGCTGTCGGTGGATACTTGTCACGGTGTCCCTTGTAAAGTCTACTTATCCAGCTTGGGTCGCGGATGTGAATCTCGTGAGGATTGATGCGGACAATGGGGCCTGATTTGTTAGCCAACGCTTGATGGTAGAAGCCGCGGCATAGATGACTAGGTGCGCTAAAAGGACATACCATATATGTCATGCATTCTCGAAATTTCCTCCATGAAGTTGCCCTTGGGTCTAGAAAAGATGTCGACGTAGGTCTCGTACCATCCTGTTGCTGCAGCAATTTTCGGTCCAGGGAACTTGGCTAAAGGATGAAAGTAGATGCGATAAAGACCTAAGAGAAAAGGGTAAAGCACAAGACCCAGAAGAAGCATTTGCAAAAACATTTCGTTTGCCTGGATGCATACGAAAACTCAAATTAGTCCGAAAGAAAATAGTTGTAAGATGGAGAACACATGTGGCGACAGTGTAGGATGCCTTTCAGACTCGAACCCTTAAGGAGCACTTATAGGTACACTTCTGCAGCTCTCAGCGGCCTACTGCATATCTAATACTTACAGCCTACGGGAAGATGCCGTACAGAGTTCCGAGTCCGGACCAATATCCTGTATTTCATGGCGCCAGTGCGCGGGAGCTATGTACAAGATGGAGGGTGATCAAGATGATCTTGGAGTTAGAGTCATCATCAAGAGGGGGTAGTGATGATATAACCCGGAGCCCAGCCAATTGTAATCGCACACTTTGTAAGACACAGATGCGATAAACGATACGAATGGCTTGTCAGGCTCACCGATCCCGGGCCGACTCGATGGTGGCTTGCGGAGTACTAGGCGTTGTTCAAGTCCGGTGCTACTGAGCTTTCATCTTGATTAGAGTAACACATAATATATTGTCAGTGAAAAACACCCAGGGATCAGCCGATCCCCAAAAAGTTGGTGTGTAAACTCTTACCTGTGTAGCTGTTGGAGCGTTTTATATGTGTGAAAGCATCGGTAGCTGTCAGGTTCCTAGCTCCTCACGTAACACCGTCGTCAATTTCGCAACACCAACCGCCACAGCTTGGTTGCAATGGTTGTTGGTTCTCTTTGAACGCAACTATGGGTAACAATCGTGACCAGATCAGCACCACTGCAACAGGCCAACTCCCAAGCAATACTGGTTCCATTCGAGAACAGGTTTTGGCGTCTATCAGGGGCTCAAGTGTCACAATTCCGGATTTGGAATGCTTGATGAGCCACTGGCCTCAGGGGATTCACCCAGAAATCCAACGGCTCAGCCACCATGTGGAAGAAGCACTAGAATCGTATGAAATTCTTTCATCGTTGTCGTCTGCCATCTTACACTGACGCGTTGCAGCATCTTCGCCTCCCCCGAAGATGGCGCTCGTCTTCAAAAGATGAAGGCGGCCAAGATTAGCCTATTTGGCGCTTCCTGGTGGGCATATGCACCGTTTGAAGCCTTGAAAATTGCCACCCAGCTGTCAATATGGGTAAGTTAGGAGACAAGCTATTCTATGACCCCACTAACGAAAATGAAAAGCTCTTCGTATGGGATGATGGTAAGAGACCAACACAACCTGTGACTTGGTGCTTTCATCTCACAGTTCATAGAAGTCGATTCGCTCGAGTTCTCATCCATGATTCAAGACTTTTCCCGGGCGTCTACATTCCGATCAGAGACTGTCACGTATTTGCAACAAAGTCTATCGCGAGACCGGAGAGCTGAGGCCTCGAAAGCTTCCTCTAACCCTGTTATCACATGCTTTGGCCCAGTTGGTGAGGCTATATCGGTGTGCTGCAACGACCGTATGTTAAACTGTCGCTTCGAGGTCGATAACACGCGTCGTCGACTTGTACTAAGTCGATATAGGTCAGATAGAGTCGTTCCTTCAAGAGCTGCTGTTGTTCATCGATATGTGCGAGGTGGAGCAGCAGCAACTGATGACACCGAGTCTACCAACCGTTGAAGAATATGCCAAACGTCGCATGGGTTCAAGTGCCGTGAGGGTGTGCCTGGCTATACTGGAGTAACTAACCTGACAATCTTCGACATGCCCAGTAAATGATGTCCTGCTAATCTTAATAGATACGCTAATGGCATTACATTATACGATCACATGGTCTACGACGATGCTATGCAAGTCGTATGGGACGAAACAAACGTGATAATATCTACGTCAGTGGTTGAAACTACTATTCAACTAGAGAAAGATCGCAGAGTGTGCTGATGTTAGAAGTGTTAATGACATGTTATCTGCCAAGAAGGAGATCGTAAGACACCTGATTATAGTGTCTATTTCGACCCTTACTGATCAAGAACATTCAGGCACAATCGCAAGTCGACACTCTCATCCCACTACTAGTGGTGCGCCTTGGATCCGTCCAGGCGGCTGTGGACTATGCTACAGATACGGTCAGGTCATCAATTCAGCGTTTGGAAGCTGCTGAGAAGGACATGCTCAGCCGCTACGAGGCAGATCCGAAAGTGCAGGATATCCAACGATACATAGACGGATGCAAGGTTGCTTGTACAGCGAACCTCAAGTGGAGGTACGTTTCCAGAATTCCCGAGTCTGGATCTTGTCCTAATTCCGTGGGCACCAGCTTGACCTCCGGCAGATACGGGATCAGTCGCGAATCAATGGCTGGCGGGATTAGCATCACTCTTTGAAAGTGCTCTCGTGCCCTTTAGCTCCCTGCTGTAAGAGGGCGAGTTGAACTGGGATGAATATTCTCTAAATCAGTTGTCTAACAATTCCATTTGTAAAACCATCTCTACAAGAACCAGTCAAATAATATCCAACTTTAGATCTCCCGTCGCAAGACGGGTAAACGCTCCCTTATAGCCAATAACAACTCATTATACCTCAAACGAATGTCCCTCTTCACTTAGATATGCCGAGCCGACACCCTCGTAGGTTACACTCCCGTTATTGGAGTTTATTTTCCGTAAGCTGATTTGTGAGTGGTCTGTTATTCAATGCCGTTACCTCGGAAGAGCTAGACTTGGTACTTACAAGGGTCGATAGGATGTGACGGCTTAGAATCAGAGCCGTCCCCGTTCTCGTAGCATCGCACCTCTGTCTTGAAGGATGACATTGTCGTTTATTAATTTTGTTTCTTGCTGAACAGTTGAACTATCGAGGGCGATGGAATTGTTATTGTCGAAGCTGAGCCGAAGAAGGAACTTGTTTACTTCTTAGTTGTAGCGTTCAGAAAGCGACTTAGTATGGGTGCTTGTCTGATATATTAGGTATCCAGCTTGGACACATTGTATGCCATCTCACCGAAAACTGCGTAGATGAGTTCTATCCGTCTTACTGAGAGGTATTGGCCTTCGAGTAGGACAGTGCGGACAGTCAACAGTAGACTTTTCCCGTCTTCAGCGCAAATGCGGAATTTGGCCCCATGTTCAGGACCTCCCAAGCGGGAATTTACAAATACAATCCCATCGAGTTGAGCAAGCTCTTCTATATCAGGCAGAGGCTTGGCACTCTATACGACAAGCTGGGAGGCTTTGTCATTCCGCACAGTAGGCAAATTCCCTTCCGAGTCCGCCCCCTTCAGATTACGCACATGCCTTCTTTTCAACCGTGGAAATTTCCAATAAAAGATAGGATAACCACTTTTTCCACCTGGAACTGTCAAACACGCATTGGTTATATATATACCTTGGGCACCTACCTGAGTAGCTTGTTGGCTCGCTTACGACATCATTCATAACTCTGAGACCGCAATTGGTCTGCGATTGCGTGGACATATCAGTGTAATTGAATAGGGATCGCTGATTATGAGAAAGGGACCTAATCTAGGTAGCTTCAACCGAAAGTATTGAGAGTCGGTTAACTCGGTGCCAAGTACAAACCGAAGTAGTCCACTCTAGTCAAACCTGTCCGAAAAGCAATAAAGCGAAAACTCCCCGTCACTCCTGTAGGCCGTACCTTTTTGCCCTTTTGATGCCCTCTTGAACTAGCTTTAGTCGTCATCAGTGTATCGGGGCCCCGCGGCGGGTGTCTCCGCGCTGTACGCTCCCGGCGTGGGTGCTCCGTAATAGCCGCTTGACGAGGCGAAACCACTGGCAGCGGGTGTAGGAGCCGCGGCAGCAGGCGTCGGTGCCGAATCTGTTCCCCATCCTCCCTGCCAAGCTGCACCCGGAGTCGGCGCATTCATGGCACCGGGCGTAGGCGCATTGTAGGCACCAGGGGTCGGCGCATTCATGGCTCCCGGCGTAGGAGCACCGAGGAGTCCGGCGCCAGGAGTAGGCGCATCGTAAGCGTTGGATGATCCGCTCGCGCCAGGCGTGTAGCCCCAAGTGTCGTTACCACTTGAGCCCGGAGTAGCCGCAGAAGCACCATAAGGTGTCTTTGAGCCCCAAGCATCGCCACCACTACCACTATAAGCAGGCGTCTTTGATCCGTGGCCTAAGTGATCGGGAGCTGGCGTCTTGGCCCCAGAAGATGCTTGCCAAGCAGGGGTGCGGCTTCCGGAACCGTAAGCCGTTCTGCTTCCATCGTAAGGATTGACCGTGCGAGAACCATCGCCAGCCCAGGCTGGCGTTCGGCCTCCGTCGCCTCCCTTGTTCCATGCGGGAGTACGTCCGCCATTTGCTCCCGCTGACGGAGTCTTCCACGAAGGGGTCCTCGACGACGCGGAGCCCATAGGTGTGCGACTCCCGTTCCAGTCTGAATTGCCCTGAGATGACCGACCAAGAAATCCACCCTGGTTGGGGCGGCGGTTGTCGTAGTTTTTAATCTCACGTCCCGTTATACTGTCGCGGACCGTCAGGTCAGACTTGGCAATGCTAATAACTTTGCCTTTGCTGTGCAGCTCTATACGCGCGTGGGTGTCGGTGGTGTCCTTGACACGGCCAAGAGCACCTTTGTGGCCGCCCTTTCTGATGGTAACGGTCTGACCGATCAGCTTGTCGCGCCCGAAAGTAGCCCTGGGAGGCGGCATGTTACCGGCCCCGCCCGGGTTCAGCTTTCTGGCAGGGTTCATAACGGACAGGTCGGGACCAGCGTTGGCGCTGAGACGACCACCTTTAGCCGAGATGGTAGTCACATTGCTGACCTTGGACACGAATATTCCGGCATTCTCGTTGGTCGTGTTTGTGTGACAGAACACGTAGGTGCGGTGGATGTGGATGATCTTGCCCTGGCGGCTCATGCCTCCGTATTCCTTGACAACGTCGTCAGGTCTGATCTCGGCACCGTTTCGATCAGCAGCAACAGCAAGTTTGCGCTTCGGTAGTTTGTTGGCGATCTGAGAAGGCATCACTTGTCTCGCATCGCCGTTCTGATCTAACACCACTAGCGTTTCTCGATCAACTTTGACAATGCAGCCGACCGTCATGGGGTCGAGCTGGACCAGATCAAGTAGCGAGTACTGACCGAGAGAGCCCTGGCCCCCTATGTCGCTCGCTTCCCGAAGATCCTTGCTGAACACGGTAATCTCGGTAGTAGTCTGGTCTGTGAGGAGGGTAACGCGGTCTTCCGAGATGTTGACCACCATACCGACTTCGTCGCGATAACGGCTACCGCCAATGACCTTGACGTGATCACCTGTGTGGAATCGCTTGCGAAGACCCTTGGTGGGCACCTCGATGGTCTGTCCAACGAGGTCTCCTTCGGTCACTTCGATTGTGACGATATCGGCTTGAACATTTGTAGCCTTGCCCACCACGCCCTTCTGCTCGCCTTCGTACACTTCAACTACGTCGCCCGGCAAATACGCGACATTGGCATTGCTGTCTTTGAGACTGGCGGCCAGCGACTTGAGATCAATGTTTTCGACGCCATCCTCGCCCCCGGACGCAAACCTCGTGACCTCTTCCAGCGACGGGTTCACGTCTTCGACAGATAGATGTTGGATCTTGATGTCCTTGATCTGGAAACCCCTCTCGAACTCGTCGCCGTTGTAGTTCCAGACACCACTAGCGGTGCTCTGAGTGGGTGTCCGGTGACTTCTCTTGGCTTCATCTGGGTTGAACAGCCGCTGCGGAGGTCTGGGACCGGGCACTGGACGCTTTCGTTTTCCGTCGGCGCTCGCATTGAACGATTCGTCTCGCACTCCGTAGTCGAGTCTGGGGATGAAGCGTACCCTTGCATCTAAGCCGTTCTCGGTGATATCGAGAACTTGGGCGAGATCGCCGGCATGTTTGGCGGGCTTTCGAAGTCGTACCCATGCGCCAGGCTCGAGGGTAGGCGTTTTTTGGACCCTCATAAGATCGGGTCTCTCCTTGATGTCAACTAGGATGAGTTTGGTACGGGGATATACGTTCATCATATCCTGAAGCGCCACCATGACATCGGACTGTCGGGGTGCCTCGATGTAGACAAGACCCTTCATGACTGAGTTTGGGCCGCCTCGCTCGAAGGCACCGGTGATAGCTAGCTGATCCTTCGTTCTTCGTCGCTCAATCACTCTCTTCATGATGGCCTGGATAATCTCGCGCTCCTTGCCTTCCTTGCATCGCACACCCCAGATACTCGGATCGTCGACACTGGGGAGCAGAAGCCTCTGAGGTACAATGGTAGGATCGCCCATTCCCCTGGCGGCGCGGCGGTTGCCATACTTGCGTACGTAGCCTTCGGCAGCCCGCTCGAGGTCTTCCTGAGTGATGGCATCGCGTTGTCGGTCGAGTTCTCGGTGTCGCCGATCATCGTCAAGGCGGCTTTGCTCGCCGAAATCACCGGGCTCCTCGTGATCGATGAATCCCTCGTTCTCTTCTGCCGCTTCCTCGTCATCTTCGCCTTCGTCTTCGTCGTCGACTTCGGCTTCGATATCAAAGAAAGCGTTTCGTCTATCGCGGCGACGTTTGCGAAGATGGCCCTGTACGAAGCAAAAGCCGAGTCAGTAGTAGTCCAAATATAGACAAAGAGGTGGTATAGAGTAGAGAATGACTTGCCTGGATCTCATCGTCTTCGTCGTCTTCTTCATCGTCCTCGTCTTCATCATCGTGTCCGCCACCTAGATCGCCCTCGGCATCTTCATCCTCGTCTTCGCCGTTGTCGTCGGCTCCATTGCGAGCGGGCGAAGCTTTTCTCGACTGCTCCCTCGGCTGTTCATCTTGGTCGTGCTCGCGCTCATCGTCACTGGCATCGGCAGGCGCCGGGTTGAAGTCGTCTTCGTCCTCGGACTCGGGTTGGTCGCGGTCGCGACGGTCGCTCATCGTGCCGATTGAAAATGGAAGCGCGGGAAGTAAAAGTGAGGTAGGTATGGCGGATGGCAATGGGGAGAGGAATGCACAAAGAGGTGGATTGGAGAAATTAGTGCTAAAAAGAAGAAAAAGGAAGAAGAAAAGGATTGTTGAATGAAGTTGAGAGAGAGAGAATAATGGACGCGTTTCTTTCTGCTTAAGGGCTGCTGAACGTGGCTGAATTAGCTGCAGGTAAGAATTCTGGAGAAAATGCAAGCTGCAAGCTCCGGTCAGCTTAGCGCCATCAGGTCTGTTTGGTTTAATTAGGTGCCACCGCTTATATGCATATATTGGTGGCTTCAATATGCACTTAAGTTAATTGCTCGGCTATGAAGTAATCTTAGGTAATTTCGGTATTTATATACTACCTAAGGTATATTTCATCCCAAGAAAGTGGACAACCTCACAAGTCACAGTCAGTCAAAGTCAGGGTAAAGCGTTTATATATATATATATATATATATATATGCTGTGGCTCTCGGCATCCAGTAATTTCACCATGTATTGCTCTTTCTTCACCTCAGCTCGTCGCCGAGCCCATCCCTGACCATACACCATACCACCGCGGACTCGTCCAGTGCCGCCTCGCGTGGAGTGGCACGCCATTAGTCCGTCGACTCATCAAGCGTGTCCCCCGACTTCTCATGCGATGCTTGCTAATATACAAGTAAAACTCTTAAAGCAGGATGTTCCTATTGGGCAGTTGGAATTCGGTAGGAGCAAGAGACGAGATGCGCCCATCAGCTTCCCCTGCATCAGATAATCAACCCCCTTCTTCGCAGGTGGCCTGCTCTAACCGACTAAGGCCATCTACCGTATCGTTCCCGTCCTTCCTTGCGTCGGCAACTCCACAAGCTTGTCCAAGGCATCCGGAACGTGACGCAGGCCTCCCCCCAAAACGCCTTGCTTCGTAAATGCATCTAGCAGTCTCAAGGATAGTGCCAAGCTATAGATTTTGCAGAAGTCCCCACGTCTGGCCTAACTAAGAACGTTGCATTCGTAGTCCTGTGAGCGCATCGAGTGCTTTATATCTTGACGCCCCAGACCCCCCGGCCCCCGCTGACACCGAGCCAGTCGCCGGCGCCGTCGCTGGTATGAAGCGGAGGAGCCCAACCAAGGTTACCGACCTCGTAGTCGCATTGCCAGCTGGCCACCGGGCTGAGGTGCTTGTCTGTTGAGCCGGCCCCGTTCGAGCCCGAGCCAGTGATAGGGGTGCTGTTCATGAGATCCCATAGCAGAACCTGGCAGTCATCGCCTCCGGACGCGAGAAGCCCTCTCCTCCCAGGTGACCATTCCACCGAATTCACGGATCCGCCATGGCCTCGCAACTTCAACAATGCCTGGCCCGGCTGGCGCACGTCAAGAATGCGTATGACGTTCGAATCTTGCGCGAATGTAGCTAATAGCTGAGTATCGTGGGGAGACGTCGCTAACCTCAGCAAAGGAGGCGCATGTGACATGGTTTGCTGAGCCAGTGTTGGGCTGATTCGCCCACCGGTCGCATCTATAGAAAATTGTTAGCAGGTTCTAACTAGATTGCAGTTGACGAAGGACAAGGAATATCAAGAGAGGTCATACCTCGGTCGTCCTTGGAGGTTGGCTCGTAGATGATGGTACTGTGCTCTAGGCTGCGAAGATCAAACATGCGCACGCTCCCATCTTGTCCACAGCTGACGAATACATCGACACTGTTGGCACAAAATCGAACGTCGTACACTTCCTTATCGTGGGCAATCAGCTGCGTCTTGGCCGTGAGGGACGGAATATCCCAGATTGTGCACGTCGTGTCGATGCTCGAGGTGATGATGAGACTAGGCGACACGGTATTCCAGTCCAGCGACGTCAGAGGTGCAGTATGATCCGGCGTTTTCGAGTTGGACAGCAGCGCCAGCGGTGTAAGTTTCGTTATCGGAGCACCCAGACCGGCCTTGTTGACATTGTTCGAATGTGCCGACTGCGCATCTGATGGAAGCGACCAGAGCCGTAGATGGTCGCCTGAGGTGGCTAAGAGGTCGGTAGACTGCTTCTGTGACGATGGAGGCTCCCATAGGAGGCGCGTTACGGGGTACGAATGCGTCGCCTCGGCCACCTTGGTAAACTCCATGCTGTGCTTGAGAGAGCCAGGGGTATACGTATCGGACGGGGCATTGACGACCTGGGTATCGAGAATTTGTATCTGCGAGGCCGTCGCTGGTTAGCTGACACACAATGATAAGCTAGAGATCAGAAATGTGAGCATACAAAGTTGTGCCCATCCTCTAGGTAGCTCCCAATGGCCAGCTTGCCGGCTCCTCTACCCTGGGTCGGCCACTTGCACCAGTCGAATGCGTAGAGTGCCCACGGGGCCATGTAATTGCTCGTGGACGGCTGGGCATTAGCTAGTTCGTATCCGAGCGTACCTGACGGGCCGCCGTCGGACAGGCTGGAGTCTGCCCGTGGCCGGATGTCTGCGAGGCCGAGAGGCGTGTTGGAGATGTTTCGCTGCGATCCAGCGCCATATTTGGAGTCTTGTGGCGACATGTACTGAGAGGGGCCAGCGGCAGATCCGCCAGGCGTGGTAGGAGTATACGGGGAGTAGGACGTCGAGGGCGTGTCGAAGGGCGCCGCGGGACTGGAGCGGGAGTAGGCGTGCGCCAGGCTTAGGGTCGGCGGCTTGGGCGGCGAAGCATATTCGCTCGGGGAGTGCTGCATGGTGCCCGACATGGTGGGCAGGGTGGGCGCGGTATTGGCACTCATGACGGACGGGCGACCGGTACCCAATCCTCCAGGTTGCAGGACGTTAGGCACGCCCGAGTTTGGGAAAGGGGGATTGACAGGTTGCGATGAGGGCTGCTCGAGCTTGATGTGCGGGCCGGAGGTGAAGTCTCGTGGGGTTATTTGCCCACTGTGGCTCATGGTGGGAGAAATATGGAGTTCGTCGTGCTGGGAGGCATATGTATTAGTTCGTCTTGGGCCGGCTCCGTACTGGCCTGGCTGGTTCATGTTGGGTCCGCTCAGTAGTCGCGATGAGGGATGCGATAGGGGCTGGTCGACCGCTTAGGTCCTAGCTCTAGCTCAGGCAATGAGTACGGGCAGGTCGACAATGGGCTTCGAGGGCGTAGAGAGACAGAGAGAGATAGAGGGAGATAGAAAGCAAGGGACGGAGAGGTGGGGGAGAGAGAGGAGGGAGTCCAGAGGGAAGAGAAAGAAAGGATGCTGCTCGAATTATCGACTCGGACGCTTCACGTCGATGTCGGGTTTCGATATGGATGTCGCTGATGGAGGCGGACGTCGCAAGCGGCGTAATAAAAGGCGACGCAGAGTCAAAAAAGTTGGATATGCCTAAACCCCCCCCTGTACAATTCGCGACGTCGGGCGGGATGTGATCTGAATTGGGCTCTGAAGGCTTTTTGATTGCTTTTTTGGCGGCTTTTCGTACCTAAGTCACACTTGGTAACGGAGTTGGCAGTTGATAAGCAGCACCCAGACTATGGCCAGCTGCCAGGAATAATAAGAGTAGAACTAAGGGCTTCTAACAAAAGGTTACAATACACGGTAGAGGTACCTAAGGGACCTGCTCGGGGCTCCTACAGACGAGTTTAGTGTGCTGACATGAGAAATTTAGCACATGCGTCGTCACTAAAGCAGCTTACCTGCCCCCTACCCGCAGAGATGTGGGAATCCGGTATGAATAGCATCTACAGCTTAGTCCTATGAAGAGTCGATATAAGAGTGTTTTATTGTCATCCGTACCTGTTGGAACCGGCTTGAGCAGGACAAAAGAATTACCTCAGCCCGTCCTAAACCGTCACGCCACCAGCATCCCACGAGAGACTACGGACTACCTGGACCTACATATCTTACATCCATCTGTACCAGGAACAGAAACAATTGGTACGGGAGGACGTCAAGAAGGCGGAGTTTTTATTTTTATTTTATTTTTATTTCTTTTTTAAATGCCTCTCAAGATAAATACCTTGCCTACCTAGACTCAGACCTGAACGGCTTCTCCTACGAGTACTACCAAGAGACTCTCTGCACATATTCTATATTCTATTTTGCTTCGTCCGTCACCATGTCACCGCATGCGAGCCATCTTCCGTCGCTCCTCTTATTGCCCCCGCCCCCGCATCCCGCAACCCGGCTTGCTCTTAACACCGCATATGAGCCTCCTCTCAAAGCCGCCATCTCCAAGCTGAGGGATGACAGTACCCAAGAGGACGGGTCCGTGCTTATAGTCGCTCTCACATCGCCTTTTCTCACCGGCAGCCTCGTCCGGCAGAAGACACTGCCCTGGCCGTTCGCACAGTCTGTCCTGGCTGACCTATACAGCATTATATCCGTCATTTGTGCTCAGCTATCCATTCCCACCGATATCCACGCCGGTCCCGGGTCGGTAGATGTTCGTCTTGTTCTGGTCCATCATGATCCGTCCAAGCCGGACCCGACGGACTCAAAACCGGCTATAGAGCCGAATAACACGACTATAGTTGATCTCGCCACCTTCGCGGCTGCTTACCATCCCTGGAAATATATATTCCATCCCAGCAATGAGCCTGGATATAAGTTGCTCTCCTCATATCTGAAACTCTTCGAGGGCGTCCAATCGTTAAGGCAATCTCAGATAGTCGTCGTCGAGGGCGGTTTAGCAGTGTCTGTTGAACCATCGGCCTCCCCGGGCCCGTCTCCTCAAAGCAGCTCTCATTCGATCGTGTGTCTAGGGGGCACATTCGATCATCTGCACCCTGGCCACAAACTGCTTTTGACCGCTGCTGCTCTGTTGCTGAGGGTGCCTGAGAATGGCACTTCCACCCCTTGCCAATTGGTCATCGGGATAACCGGCGACGAACTACTCAAGAGGAAAAAGTATGCCGAATTCGTCCAGTCTTGGAACGAACGAGCAAGGAATACCGTCGAGTTCCTATCATCTATACTCGAGCTATCCAAAGACGGTTGGAAGAGAGACCACGCCATTCTTATTGACAAGGATGACGACTTTGTTGCGCATTTTCGAGATGGCACTATTCAAGTTCACTGCGTGTGCATCCAAGATGCATACGGCCCGACCATCACGACAGAAGATATGGATGCGCTCGTCGTTTCCGCAGAGACAAGAGGCGGAGGAGCTGCGGTCAACGACCGGCGAAGAGAGCAAGGCTGGCGACAGCTAGAGACGTTCGAGGTTGACGTCCTCGATACGGAGGGCATAGTTCACAAATCGTCAGAGACGCAAGACTTCGCATCCAAGATAAGCAGCACAGCTATTCGGAAGCTGAAAGCCGAGTCTCGTTCTCGTATCTAGTCTAGAGGTCTGCTTGCCGCCTGTAATATTCACATCCGGAAGCGGTCGCCGACATGCTACCTACATGAATAGAGTCTGTCCTCCGTCTATCAGAAGGTCTGAGCCGTTGAAATAGCTTCCTGCGCGGCTCGCCAGCATCACAACGGCTCCGCAAAGCTCATCTGGCTGGCCCATTCTTCCCAAAGGATGCCGGCTCAGCCACATCTTTCTGGCCTCGTCCAGACCGTCGCCCTCATTCAGGATAGTATCCATGTATCCGGGAGAGATGCTGTTCACCCTGATTCCATACCTTGCCCATTCTCCAGCTAGTGATTTCACCATGGACATGACCCCGGCCTTGGAAACGTTATAGGATACCTGGGGCTGGGGAAAGTTGACTTTGTGCGCTGATATGCTCGCCACGAACGTCATGCTTCCTCCGATGCTGCGTTCTATCATGGAGCGGGCGATGGCACGAGCGACGAGGAAGCCCCCGACTGTGTTGACGTTGAGGACGCGGTTCCAGTCCTTTGCCGACCAATCAAGCGCATGTCCACAGGCTACCATGCCGGCAAAGCTCAGGAGAATATTGATGCTGCCCAGCAACTTTAGCGTCTCGTCAATCGCAGTATTCACACCATCCTCGTCCGTCACGTCGACCTTCATGAAGTGGATCTTGGTCCCAGGAAACTCCGATCTGAATATGTCGACCTTGGCCTGTCCCTCGGTTGGGTTCATGTCGAATATCATTAGGCCTTCGAGGCCATGCTCTAGAAGGGCCCTGGAAGCCGCGTAGCCAAGATCGCCTGCTCCGCCGGTGACAACGGCGTTACCCGACACGCGGAAACGCTCCTGAGCCCGGATTGCGGGCGGAACCTCAAGAGGTATGAGCGGGGGCAGGGCAGTCAGAGAGCCGGAGGAGCCGTCCCCTAATGATATCTGGGGTAAGACTCTGGTCGTGAGGTCCGATCTTCCAGTTGCCATCTTGGATTGCTAGCAAGAAGAACTAAAGACAAGTATAATGAAGATAGTTCTTCTTTTGACAACTCCTCACCTGTCCACTACCTTCATAGTTACGTCAGAGACACTGCGGGGTCGTTTTGATATATGCTGCAGTTAGCTGTGCAGCTCGTTACTTATACTAATGGGGATTTCTCCGCTCCTCTCCTCGAATCCTTCGGTTCTGTGATCTGCGAGACCGACTCCGCGATCTTACTATTTCTCTTTGCGTTGTGATCTGTATGACTTTTGACAGAAATACTTGGATCGCAGCATAAGTTAGTCATATCGACTAGGCCGGTGCATGTCTAGCCAAGCGACGCCTAGCCCGGCGCGTATTACGCCTGCGCCATGGTATCACAATTCCTCAAGGAACCTTACGTACCTACCTACCTAAGGTATATTGATTCACTCTCTTCTTGGTGTTTCAGGATTGACCTCCATGATGTCTCTTTAATAAGACAGACACAGCACAAGTCTTGCTCGCTGGCTTGGCTCGCCACTCAGCTATATACCTGTAAACTCTTGTCGTGTTTTGTCCTACATCTGGCCGCTTATACGGCTGCTTGGCGAGACATTCCGAATCATATGCCTCACGCGGATGTTCGGTCAGGTTCCGTAGCTGATGATTTGATATTTCTATAATTAGCTGCGGTGCACAAAAATCCGCAGACATAGCTACTACACCGACGCCTCACGTTACGTATGACATCGGGGGCTTGGAATGCATCAGAACTCTATCGTACGTCTTATAAGTCCGACTGCGCCAGCTCCTCGCACCACGCCATGATAATGAAGCAAGCACCTAAGAAGCAGAGTCCTGTCGAAGGTGATTATGTCGATCCAGTATCCCTTACGACCCTTCACGATATTGTTATAACAGCGCGTTGCTATCATGCCTGCCCCTGACCATTGTTCAGACCAACCTACCGATCCGCTGGATATACAGCCGGAATCCGATATTTCAGGATTCGGCGTAGGTAACACAAGTCCGTACGATCAATAGCAATTCAATAATGGATATCCCAGGTTTTCGTTGGCTTCGTGTCGGCATCTTACGTTATGCTTGTTATTGTTATAATTTACTACATATTCGGTTACGACCCTGCCTTGAACCCCTTCGGGGTAGCAGAGAACTCTACGCCCACTCGTACTCGGCCGAATCCGTTTGATCAGCTTGTACTCAGAGTTGCAAGGTGGATATTACGCATCGATGCTACGAAGTGGCAGGCTTCATACAAGGATGGACGCTTTGCTGCGGCCTTCGATAAGGTATTTCATCTACTCACATACCTGTACATCTCCATGTCTAGGCACCTAGATATCTAGGTAGTTCACTCCAATACTACCAAGTCTTGCTAATAATATTGCCTGAAGTGTGTTATTAGTATGGCCGACATCCAGATGGTGAATGGCCTCGCAATCCTGATCGCGGGCCTGGTGCTTCTTCCTCAACGTCTATCGGCCTTGCACTGGAAGATGGTCGTATACCTGGCCTGGTTCTCGTGCACTACGAATCTATCGGCATTGACATTTCTCCGGCCACATATGATCCGGAGCACATTCGAGCGAGTATGGAGACTCGGTTCCGCGTTCGTTCTTCTGGTGGCCCTCGTAGTCTGTCTCATTCCCACAGGCCACTTCTTTTGGCTTACCGACTCGCAAGGGCATAGGGAAGACGCGGCCCCTTCTGCTTATGCGATATGCTACTTCAACGTTGAGTATAGAGGCGATTCATTCACAGGTAAGAACTCGATGCTGCTGTCTATACTCCTCCTGGTCTTCAGCTACGCGGTTAGGATATTGAAGCTTTACCGTGGCTTTACCTGTCGTGGACCAACGGCTCGTCCCCTGTCCGACTTCCTTGTCAATGGATGCCTGAAGAGCGCGGCACGACTTCAAGGAATGATAGGTACTTCATCGTTCGCGGAGCGGATGGCTTCTAATCTGATCGTAGCCGCCCACTTTGTTGTATGTCTCTGGATTGACATATCCACTTCCATGGCATCAGATGTGAGTTTACCTAGTCTATCATGGGAGGATATGAGTCATGTACTAGCCCTCACCTTGGCTGATAGATTTTCTGGTTGATAATTTCGATGACCTGGGGCTCTCAACGAACGGCCGAGTTGAGGGGCATTCTAGATGCGTCTCCTGCCGCCGACGCCGACCCTAAGTGGTCGTTCGGGCAGATCCTTGCCGTGCTCCTGGTCATCGGGCCTCTCCTGGGCTTGGTCCGATCTGGGCGGGACATGTTTACTTCCAGTACGCGGTGAACTCCTTATGCGACAGACCGGTCGTCAAGAGTCTGCTAGGCTTTCTGGTTCAGAGAGCTAACCATCTACAGATCCACATGAGAGCCCTCGAACAAGTATTGTCGGACCTGATCGCGACGGTAGCTTCCAAGAAAGTAAGCTCACCATCGGTGTTATCCAGGGCTAAGATTGGCTCGCTGTCCGGAATGGTGTGCATGGCTAACATTTTCAGGGGCTGGAGTAGTATACACCGGGAGTCAGGAGTCCCGGCCGGATACGTCCCAACCAGCGGCGGAAGGCGATATATCACGCTCGAGTGGCCGATCGGATCCTGGCGTCTTGGACCCTAACCTGTTCACGGAATACTGTAAGAAGAGCGCCTGGATGGGCTGGGCTCCTGCTATATGCCTCTCTTATACGCTCCCGGCTGCAGTAACGCTCTTAACCTCCCAATCTGACCCCATTTCGCAGCTTCAGAACTTACTGTTCTGGTTCGTCTTAGAACAGGGCGCGGTACTTCAGCAATACATCGTGATAGGATTCTATATCGACAAGAAGTTGAAGAGCCCGGCCGTACACGTCTTTATTTGCTGTTTCATGGCGGTGGCCGTGTATGGTGCAGTGTTTGCGAGAGGACGATACTTACTCGCACCTTTCCAACTTCCCAGATACCGCGGATTACATATCCCCGCGGTTTTCGTCTGCGTCACATTTAATCTCTTTATTGTCGCCCTACTCGCAGCTCGACTCCCGCGAATGGTACAAGTAGCACGGCAAGCCGTTGGGTCATTTTTCTCGGCTACCCCAACCGTGTCTGGCCCTGGCGCAACCCCAGCAAGGCAAGAAGGTCAAGAAGATGTCTGAACATATCACTCTTGGATCGGATAATAGCACTGGGGGTGACAGCGCTAACTTGAAAGAAAATACGCCATAGAGGCATATCCAGATGAAAGCGTGGCAGAACCGTCTTATTCATGTAACGCAAAGCCTAACCCGCGGCCCTTGCCGTCTAGAGAGTCCCCATTGATGTACAAGTGTCAGATCCAGCGCCCAACTACGAACACAAATTCGCCGCGTCGCCTTTACCGGCGTCCTCGCCACCCTCGAAGGGTGCCACAGGCTCGGCGCAGGGGCCCTCGTTCCAGCCATTGTAGTACAAGTTGGTCCAGCTGCTGGCGGCGTGGGAGCTGCTATTGGTGGAACCGCCGTTGTCGCTGCCCGTCAGGACCTCGCCGACCTTTCCGTTCGGGCACAGGTTTGCCGTCTCGTCTCGGGGGGTGGTGACGAGGATGACGCCGTCGGCCTCCTCCTCGTCCGGGTTGCCGGTGTGGTAGACGGCCTCGCAGTCGCCGCGGCCCCAGGGGTCGAAGCCGCCGGGCAGGTGCGCATTGGGGGCCTGGGTGTAGACGGGCTTGAAGCGCCAGGCGACGCAGTTGAAGATGTTGGCGCACTGCACGCAGCAGTCGAGCTTGTTGCTGACGGCGCCGACGGTCACGGTGGCGGTGGGCAGGTTGCCGCGCGCGGGCAGGAAGTCGACGGCGTTGGCCAGGGCCGAGGGGTTGCAGAAGTTGGGAACGGTTGCAGTGGGGTAGACACCGCCGATGGAAGTGCAAACTGAGGCCGTAGCATCCAATGCCTTATCTCCTGCTGCTACGCTGTCCTGGATGCCGGTGGCTTTAGCCGGGGCGGCGTCAAGGGCTGCAGGTCGCGTAGGGACCGTGATAGGCGTGGGGGGCGAGTCGTAGGATAGGGCTGTCTGCTCTGCACCGAGGGTGGTCAGGGGCGTGAGGCTCAAAGGGTGAGCATAGCCTGTGATTGTAGAGACGGCGGCACCGCTGTCGCTTGTAGTCTGTGCTGGATGTCAGTGAGTCTTCTTGAATAGAATTTTCCCATTTTCTTATGCTCGCCTACCTCAGTCGCCTGCCGAGGCTCGACAGGACTGGCTAGAGCGACGCTGAGGCCAGCTAAGGCCGTGAAGACCGACTTGGGCGAGAGAAGAGATGACATCTTGGGCGAGGGTCAATCAAGACGAATCTAATTTCTCAAGATGGGATGGAATCGGACGATAAATAGGTTTTATCTCAACAGAGCGAGTGTCAATGCCTTAGGTAATGAGATGCTTGGGGTTGTCTGAGAGTTGCCTGGGAGAGTTTGGCGGCGTTTGCAAAAGAGCAAAGCGGGCTAGGCCAGGATCACGAATGGAAGGAGGATATTCCTGGGGTAAAGAAGGAGGCTCTCAAATTCAATTCGACGGCAGGAACGAATTGAAGAGAAGAAAAGAAGAGAAACAGCCGAGACGTCCCAACAAAGATTGAGAGACCTCGCCAACAGGAAACGTCCTCAGCTGGCACTGGATCTTTTTTTTCCCAATAGTGTAACGATAGAGGGAGGGGAGGAGGCAACCTGGCGTTGGCCTGGTGTTGACGACGGTTGCCGCGTACCGTTCGACTATCGTTTGACGGGCGAATGACGCGTGAGAGTCGAAAGAGCGACCTCAGGACCGACAGGACAAGACGAGATAAAGCCGCTTCCCGAGTCTTGACGCCCCCGCCGTTGCCTCTCAGTTGACTACTGGAGAATTGGCAGTGCAGATCAGTGCTGTCAACAGAGCGAAGGCGACGGCTGCGAGTGCGGAGGGCGAGAAGGAGGGTTGAAATAAGAAGATTCCTACTCAGTTGGGAGCTCGGTTGCTACCTCACTTATTAAGTGGAAGGGTTCGAGATCGCCTTGGGGCCCGGCCGAGATCACCCACGACTATCTATCTATCTACATGGTATACTGTAGACATGGATATGTGAGAGGCCAGGGAGATAGGTCCGTTGCTCTACACAGTACATAGTACTGCCCTGCCGGCATTACTTATGTACCAAACTTACCCACCGTCCAGCACCTTAGCCCGGCGACCCGGCGACTCAGCCAGCTCGGCAGCGGGGAGACCAAGTGTCATCGTGGGATATTTGGTTGGTCGAACCAGGAGGTGACATCCCCGTTTGCTGCCGACAGTTTGCGACAAGACGAGATACTCGGCTCGCGTCCATGTACACACCCAGACAGGCGCTGAGCTTGGAGCCGTTTGCTCGCTGCTGTTTGCTCTAACGTGCGAAGATCGTCATCTCTGGACAGCCAGGTTTAACCCATGATTTCAAGAATAAGTTAAACTATGTCTAGAAGGTCGTTTCAGATGGCCGACGCATAAGGAGAAGAAGGGAGCGTAGGCCAGATTTGACACTAGGGCTATGGCCGTAAAATGATGCGGAGGATCTTCGAAACGTGGTCGCAACGGGTAGAACGGGGCTACACCTGGTTACATGGCCGACGTCACGCAATATACCGGTAGCTAAGGCGTGTACTGCGTACACATGTACCATAGTATTTCTGGAAGGTGACTCGGGCGAGTCGGGGGTATAACGATTGCAACGATTTCATCTCGCACCTATCTGCTAGTAACATACCCACCTGAGATATATAGTAACATACTTACATCCTGTAGATATTTGATCAAATCGAGATGACCCGTCAAACCTCTCCCCGTTTGGTCGTTTGGTCGTTTGGTCGTTGGGAATAGGTACATGTATCCGAGCAGGCGTCGGGCCAATCAGAAGGCGCACCGGCTCTGCGTCTCTCGGCAGCTGATTAGGTTCCCATGATGCCAGGTCCCGGTCATGCACGGCCTTATCGATATGGCCTCGACCTCTTGTAATCCGTACCTACCTCAGTAATGTCTGGCTGACTTCTACTACCTACCGAGTCACTCCCACTTCACTACATCACCGCTTCACTACTCATCTATACTCATGTCTGTATAGTGCTACAAATCCCACGCAAGCAATGCAACCGGGTCCTTGAAGCTCTGGTTTTGCCATTCTTGGCTTCGATGCTTAGCCGTATTTATTGCTCTTGTTCGCTTCGACTCTTCCCTGTTACCATTAATCTATAATTTCTGTTCGATACAGCTGATATCATCCACCAAGAAACTCGCACCGGGAATACAAGCATGAGTTTCGGCAACTCGTTCCTTTCGAAAATGGGGCTTGGTGACGGCAAGATGTCCTCTCTGTTGCCTCTCCAAACATTCTCCCCGCTGCGCTCGCCCGACGAACACGATCTCGCCGACCTCTCCCCCCGACCCGATGATGCGCTCCTTGCTGAAGACCTTCCCTACGGAACCGATAACTCGCCTACTTACTCGTCGCGTTCTACACGCTCTAGAGATAACAGGAACGCGAAGGGAAAAGCTATTGCTTTTGCCTATCCCGAACGCCAACCGTACGCTCGGTCCAGGAGATCTGATCCGGCTGGAGATTTCACGGCCACAGATAGCTCCCGTGGCGATCTCAGGGTTCCGCCGGGCATTTGGCGACCCAAACTCCGTCCCGAGAATCGTCACAGCAGCTATGGCAATGCTGCGCCTCGTACATCCTTGGTCGAAAGCATATTCTTAGGTCGGCCGGACAGAACGAATGATCGTCCCCCACGCTCCGAGGCCGATAACACCTTTAACGTAATACAGCGGCGAGAAGGCCAAATGCAGAGAGAGCTCCAAAATCTATTAGATGCCCAGTATGCCGCTCTAGAGCGGGACCTTGATGGAGGCAACACAGCCAAACATCCTCTTGAAGGTTCTAAGCGAACTGTTTCGCCAGACTCAGTCGCCACAACTCTTGACTCAAAGCCGACCGGAGAGTCTGTTGTGCCCGTGCGTCAGCCCAAGAGGAAGACCATGTCCAAGCGTCAAGCGCGAATCGGTATTGCTCGCTCCGTGACTATGCTAGCCGACCTGAAGAACGAAGAGGACGCGTACATAGCCACTGCGCTAGCAGAGCGCAAGGCTGCCTTGTCGAGGCTGCGGAACCTGTCTTCTAAGCGCAAATCTATCGTGACCGAGATGAAGGCCCTAGAGGAAGATCATGAGCTACCGATTAAGAACGAGATAGCCCAGATGGAAGACGACCACCGCAAGATCTGCTCCAGTATTGAAAGACTAGAGGAAAAGCTCCAAATACTGAGGAGAACCAAGGTGGATATGGAACGAAGGCTGGTAGAAGCGAAGAGCACCCGAGACTCGAGCCTCAGCGGCTACAAGGGCGCGCTCAAACAATGCGACCAAGGCATCTCCGAGCTCATGAAGTATCCGGGCGTCCAAGTACTAGAGATGGAGCAACTACAGGAGCAATGGGGCGAGGAAGTTACTGCTGTCCTAGCTGGGCACGTATCTGGCTTCCAGTTCCTCTCACTCCGGCCGGAGAGAAGAACGATGGAAATGGCCAGGGACTGGTGGGAAGGAGAAATCTCTGTCCTTGAGCAGCGCAAGACCACGGTAGACAAGGAGCGCGCCGCTCTGGAAGAAGGCAGCGAGGTATGGCAGCAGGTGGTCGGCATGCTGTCCGATTTCGAAGGCCGGTTGAATTCATCGCTCCAGATTGTCGTAAACAAGGACGATTCTGGTTCCGATGAGCCCATGACCGTCCTGCAAGATCTGTACAAAGCTCTAAAGAAGGCGATAAGCGAATTGCAGACACTTCACGACTACGTTGAAGCCCAGGGCTGGAATCTCCTCATCGTGGCTATCGGTGCCGAGATTGCACATTTCCTCGGGCTTAAGGAGTACCTGGCCGATATGATTCGTGAGGCTGGATACGACGACGGATCCATCACACCCAAGACACGTAATGGCGATAACCTAGTTGACGTACACGAGAACGGCGTACCCGGCGGAGAAATGCGCAAACAGGAGCCGGAACCGGAGTCAGAGCCATACGACGAGGTGCTTAGCAGGAGCGTGGTCCGGCGATGGGACGAGATGGACGAGCAGGAGAACCAGGTAGCTCCCCCACCGGACCTCCTCGGAAGCGGCCACCGCGAGGGGAGCGACAACGAAGTGCCCCCGGGCCTCCTCAGCGAAGTCCACCACGAGAGCGAAGACGACCAGCACAACGACGTCCCCGCGGAGTTCCTATCCATGCATAGCCCGCCGCAGAGCAGGGGTGGCCAGGGCCAGGCCGACAAGCTCAGCCGTGGCCATCTCCGCAGGGACAGCAGCGAGAACGAGAACGAAGTGCCGCCGGATTTGCTTGCGGAGGGCCGGAGGGACGATGACGCCGTTGACTAGGGATGCCGTGGTCGTACTATGATGGATTGGTTCTACTGGTTTGTTTTCGATGGCGCTGATAGCGTGGCATTATCGCCGAATCAAGTTCAGTGTCAAAGGTGTTTGGTGTAAAGCGACATATCTCATTTCGGGGGAGTATCATGGGACACGATAGGGGTAGACGGAGTTGAGGAGTATCCCACAGCGGCTATGATTATGGTACAATAGCACCAGTCGCACATTGGTAGATGAACAAGCGCCATCCGCAAATGAATATCAGAAATTTTGGAGAACATCTGCATAGTGTTCACCTTCGTGATACCTGTAAGCTGCCAGGTGCTTGAAGACATTATACGGATGCATATGAATATGACATGTCATCAATTCTTATATGTGCAGTGTAACATGGAAAACTGCTCATCATAGAAGAGAGCTGTAACAAATAAAGTGATTTTCTCGTGTCTTCATCTATGGTAGGAGCATGAAACTCATCAGGGGAATATATGGTCCAGCAAACAACGCCTGTTCGTCAAGGGATAGTAAAAATAGAAAAAGCCCAATCCAATCCAATTCAGAGAGATGATGCAGGAGGCAAATCAAGCACCTTTGCTTTGCTTCCACCGACAGACTTCCCTCCCATTGACCGTAGACCGACAACGGCGGGCTGGCTCAAGAACAGAATAATATCCGAGAGAAGTGACAGTAGCGGCGAGTATGCTTCGGGAGCTCGGTTTAACGACGTGAACAAGCGGGGAGGTATTTGCAAATTTCGTTTCTCGTCAACACATGAATCTCGCGCGACTCGTCTCTCGTCGACTCAGAGCCTGCAGATTCTGGTCATCTGGTTACATCTATCGAGTGCGATGGAACCAGCCGCTCGACCCAGCTATCGCGACAGACTGGTCCATCACCCACTCGCCCACGCCCAGATACTTGTCTATCCACTTGTTGGCATCCTTGTCGCCGCCGATGGACACGCGCTCGGTGTTGAATCTGCGTATCGGAGTTCATGTTAGTCTCCTCTCATCTTGTTGTTCGCCTCATTCCTTTGCTTTGCTTCTATTCTTCTCCTTTCTCTCTTTCTTCTCTGTTCTATTCGTGCTTGCGATGACAAGGTGGTGTAGGAGATAGTCGTGCACTCACGTAAGGCCGGTTGACCGCCTCATGCCGGCGATGATAGTGGAGACTGAGGAGGCAAGGTTAGCCAAAGCCAGGGGTGGCGGGTTGGTTGGGGGGGCAGGGGAGTGGCATACTGAGTACCGCATCGACGGCGTAGTGTGTGAGTCGTCCAAGCTTCCCCCAGAGGCCAAATGTCAGCAAGTTGAGGAACTGTTGAGCGAAGAGCACATCTATCAGAGTTCTGCGTCGTTTCCGTGTAGACAGGGTGGATATGTAGCAGCTCCCTAGAAGCAAGCAAGCTATTTGCTCCCTTCCAGATAGCTGCCCGGTGAAGAGTGCCTTAGTAGAAGGGGAGGAAAGGGACTATGCGCGGGAAAGGCGACGGACGTACCACCATCTTGACGGGATTGAAAGCGGCTAGCGGATGCGGGCGACGGTTGGTGCCGAGGAATAGGTTATTGGTAGAGTATCGCGAGTATATTGGCTATCGGATGGTTTGCTGGGAAGGGCGGGCGAAACGTGGTTGTGGACTGTTGCTAAGTGATTCGAGAAAAGGTCCAAAGGCGAAAGATGTAAGAGGAGAGAGATCACGGGATGCCCAAATCATGACAAAATTCGGTAAAGAGGTAGAGTGACTAAAAGGAGGTTACGGATACCTAACTCTGATAAGATTAGGTACGGTAAGCTAAAGAGAATGGCGGGTAACAAGGCGCTCGTGCCCTGTAGATGGCCGGCCAACCCTTGCCCCTTGCCCCTTGCCCCTTGCTAGGGCTGGCGTGGCAGTAGGCCAGTGGTGCCCTGAAAATCAGGCCGCTGGGCCTATAACATTGTACCTAAGAACTGTAGTTGCGAGCAGGTATCCACATATCGGAGCTCATGCGGTTTAGTGGCATAAATTAAGGCACAAAGGCCGAAGCCAGCTCCGCTCAGCTGGAACAGGGAATTGTACGCCAAACCGCCTAAGCTGTCCATCACGATGAGTTTCTTCTACTATTAAAGATGTCCATGACCCAGGTCTGTTTAAAGCGCATGTGCATGATGGAGGTCATGTCGCTTGCCTTTCTCTTCTCCGTTGGTTCACCTCCACTAGAATCAAGAGCTGGTCGTCATCTATGTCATTGCTTCATGCGCCAGCTTCTTAGTCTGTGAAGGTCAACAGAAGAGATAATAGTTCAAGGCGTGTTAGACATATCTATGCTCAGCCGCCAGCCTCTACCCTCGAGTTCTTACCCGACAGTCGCGAGCGAGAGCCGGAATTGACCGGTGTTGGGAGGAGGAAGAATAGCCAATGGTCCGCCGTGTTCAATCCGAAAAGGGTAAGTATCTCGACGCTTTTCTCGTCACCACTCTCTTAAGCCGAAGTATTGAGACAGGCTCAAGAGTAAGAGAGGATGCGACGCCCAGTATCAGTCCTTGTGCCTTATGGAATGGTTGGATATAGTAATACAGGTTCATGCTGCTTTATGAAGCGTCGACTGACCTGGAACGACTTGCACTTGACAAATGAGAATAGAGCTGTAACTGCGATGTGCCTTCCTATCTTATACCCGTCCTCCAGCCGCTTAGACTCAGTTTACGCAACTAACGCGAACTCACGTTGATGGAAACATCTCAAACTTCACTCGTATTCTACTCGTTCGTAACAAGAATATGCAGAGTTCATCACAAAGCTACGATCGCAGCATAGTCTATACAATATCGACTATTGCAAGGGAAAAGATATGCTCGCCAGACATTGGACACATGTCCCTGATTTTCTGATAACACTCCATGACCTTCATACGCAGCTGGCCGACACCACCGGCGGACCAATCGCGTCCGCCGCCCTCCAGCGAGTACCAGGAGGCGCGAATGGTCGAACCGCCGGCGAGAACATCATCCCGTGCGCCCCAAGCACCAGTTCCCACTGTCGGCTTGTTTCCGCTGTCGTGGAGTCTGTATCGGACGCTGTCCTTCAGCCGGGTCCTGATGCTCGGTCCGCGCGAGGACGAGCCGATGTACGCCGTCTCGCGACACGCGGGCTGGTGGTCGAGACAGCCCGACCTGGTGCTTCACCGCGGACCCAGCGACGCCCGTACGTAACATCGAAAGCCCCCCTTCCCTTTCTCTTACTCCCCGGCCCCGTTTTAGGCCCAGGAATTTTCTAGAAGCCGTCGCTCACCAGCTCCTAACCCCCGTTATCCCAGACCCAACCCTCGCGAGCGGCACCGGCGGCGTCGGCGTCGGCCGCCACTCGATCGTCGCGCTCCCGGCGCTCCCCGGCTCGCGCCTCGGCTCGGCGACGGAGCTGCTGCTGCGCAGCGCGGACGGGGTCGCGATGGAGAAGACCCGGCCCGCGCGGTTCCGCTTCGCGATCGAGGTCGGGCCGGACACGGCCGTCGCCTGGCGGCGGGAGGTGTTCGAGTGGCGCCGCAGCCGGAGCCGGAGCCGGGACGGCGACGACAACGACGACGAGTGCGACGGCATTGTGACGGCGTTCCTCGACGGCGCTGCGTCCGGGTGGAAGCTCGTGCGCCTCGCCGAGAACGACAGCAACGGCAGAAGCAAGAGCGGCGGCCGCCGCTGCCGCCTCGTATGGCCCCGGTCCGGCGACGGGAGCGAGGTCGTTGCCGTGTGGAGCCGCGTCAGCCGGAGCCTGAGGACCGTGCTCAAGTTTCGGTTCCTGGGGAGCGGGGCGACGGGCGTGCTGGGCGAGCGTTGGGCCATCATGGCTGTCGTGACGGCGCTGCGGATGTACCAGCGCCAGCAGCATGATTGCAATGGGATTTGGTGATGACAGAGGTCTCCTGGCGGCCTATATCTCACGTATCATAGGATACGCCCTGCTTGCGTGACCCCATCACTGTCGTCATACATCTCCCCTGGCCGATCACAAAGCGATTGTTGGGCTCGATACTGGTCTCGTGAAGGTTTAGCTGGGGTGACCAAGATAGGATTTAATGTGCTAGTCTTTACATATAAGACTTATTCTTTCATTTTGAAGAAACTATTTTGTAGCCATAGCCAGCAGTGGCCGTGGGATTTGACTGCCTAGGGACCTTTGTTCATCCTAGGTAATGAGCCCCCCCCCCCTGAACAGGCGATTGCGATATGCAAAGTGTAGGCCTTACTCATACCCGTGAGTGTGGTATTTACTCTCGTGGCAGATGCCTAGGTCACCCTAGGTAGTCGTAACGGGCCAATTTATATACATTATATGTTACGTTTGTAGCGTGAAGTGTTGATGCTTGGTTTCCCCATTACCTCCCAATGCTGCCGGTTTGACCCCAGGGTATCGCCCTTCTTATAAGCCCGGCGGGCTATCTCATTCGACTTAGACTCTGCGGTTATAGATTCTTGATGACGAACCTCTGTCTGAGGTACTCGCCGTATTTAATGATGATTAATGAGACGGGGAAGAGCGCGACGGCGATGAAGCCTAGCAAGGAATTTCCCCAGCCTATTCCCAACTTCTGGTACATCGGCAACCCGGCGAGCGGCAGCACGGCGCCAGCCAGAGATCGCACGACGGTGTTACATGCTAGGGCCGAGGCCGCGTAGATGGTGAAGGTATCGACCAGGTACAACTGGATGGCCATGAAGACGACGATGTTGCCGATGCCAACGACGGCAGTGCCGATGATGGGTACGATCCAGTGTACGTGGTAGTCGGCCGTCCATCCGTAGATGAACAATCCCGCTGGGATGAATATGGCTCCAACCGGGAGAAGGGGTAGTCGATACTCGGGTTTCATACCTGACTTGTCTTGGGCCGCTTTCCGCTGGATGTATCTGTCCGAGGTGGCGCTGAATAGGAAGATACCGCACATGCTGCCTACACCCAAGCCGAGGAACGCCAGACCCACGGTGCTCGTCGAAAAGCCGTAGTACTGCTGGAAGACCTCGGTAATGGTGGTGAACATAAGATAAAGGTAGCCGTAGGTGACAGCCATGTAAAAGGAGGTGATAGCGACGATAGGCGAGAGGAAGAGCATTCGGAACGGACGGACGATACCCCTCTTGAAATAATCCATAGGTGTGAGGCCGGCGTCGAGCTTGGAGCGTAGTAATTCATTGCCCGTTTCCTTGCGCAACTTGGCAGTTTTCCTCTGGAGTATCACGGGCGCATAGCTCTCTTTCAGCGAGAAAATCATGACAACGGAGAGGAAACCGCCAACGATGGCAAGCAACCAGAAGGACCACCGCCAGCCCTTAGCGTCGGACAAGAAACCGCCAGCGATTGGCCCGACGATGGGCCCTAGGAGCGGGCCGATACTATACACGGCCATCGCGCCGCCTCGCCTCTCCTGGGTAATCATGTCCGCGATAGTGCCGCCGCCATTCGTGATGGGCGCGGAACCGAAGACGCCGGCGAAGAAACGGAAGACGATGAGAGCGTTCAGCGTGGGCGCGACCGCGCACGCGATAGAGAAGACGACGAATCCGAGGTTACCGATGTGATAGAGCACAACCCTGCCGTAAATCTCGGACAGCGGGGCGAACAGCATAGGCCCCGCGGCGAAGCCGAGCACGTAAACGGACACGACGAAGGCGGCGATCTCTAGTGACGTTGAGTGGAACTCGGCCACCACCTGGGGAACGCCGGGGGCGAAGATAGCTATGAGCCGAATTAGCGCTTGCTTGACATCTCATGCGATGGCTGCGGATGTGTGCGCGAAAGGAGACTTACACGACGCCAGGGGGGAAATGAATGTCATGGCGCTGATGAGGCCGCAGTTGAGAAACTTGCGCCATGTCGACCAGTTATAGGGGTTTTCGGGATCATCAGGGCCTTCCCACCAGACAATATTTGGACTAGAATCGCTGTCGTCGTTGTCTTCGTCATCGTTACTACTTGACAGTGCCGCCTCGGTAGGTAGCTGTCCCTTTTCGAGATCGTGATTTGACTTGCTCCTACTGGCGATGGAGTTCCTCCTCCGATCTATTATCGATCGCTGCCGCCTGAGTTCTTCCTGTTCACTAAGCACATAACCCTCGCTCGACGGGATGTCGGCGTCGTGCCCTTCATCCACAGCTTGACTTATCTTCCGCCGCAGCTGCAGCTGTGTGTCACCAGCTTCGGTATCGTGCTCGCCGTCTGTGTGCGTAGCAGCAAGCGATGAGGTTGTACTAGACTCCATGGCTTCTTACTAGCTTCCGTCTTAGTCCCTAGCTGAAGTTGGCAGACTATCCAGCATTACAGCCAAGTCTTGAATCGTGAGTATATTTGCCGGGAACGGAGAAGAAGAAGGAAACGAGAGAGAAAAAGAGAAAGCCAAGTTAAGCTGTAAAGCCAAGAGAATGCTTACTTGCGATGAGCTTCTCCTCTTAGAGGCCCTGGGAGGGGAATATTGGACCCTTGCGAGACTGGATCGGTACTAAGACGCCGAGAGTGGTGTTGCGTCGCCTGATGTGGTCGTGATAATCCGCCTACTCAAAAATATCGGATTGTTCAGCCCTACCACGGCTGTAGCACACGAGGGGATATAGAAGTCTCGTGGGATGTTGGGCTCATCTCGTCGATGACAGCAGACGACGCAGGAAAGGGAAGAGAAAGAAATATCGATGAGCATGTTTTGGAGGATATTGGGTAGACCCAGGCCGTGATTCGCTTGCGCTTGAACGCGATGTTACACTTTTACCAGAGTAACATTCGATTGGTCGTGGCTCGCGGGAGCAGGGGGGGTGGGAAGGAGAAGAATTCGGCATGGACTTTTTACAAATAGCACCGCCCGACCCTCCGAATCCGATTTGTAACGGCTATCTTCTCCAACTGTTGGGCCTGCTCGGCCTCTCGAAGTCCCCAGGCGCCGGGTCCATGATCTAAGGAGAATTGGGAATGGATATGCTCATCGTTGGAAGCTTTGCACAACTCCCAACTTTCCCCCTCCAAGTTCACGGTAGCTGGCCAATCAGAATAGCTGCCGACGAATAAGGTACAAGCCGAGATGCGCCAGACCGCTAGAGCAGACCGCCAGACTGGACTCTGGAGTCTGCCGAGAATCTTAGAGCATGGGCATATCGGGAGGCTGGACCCGCGGACAGGCATAGGGCAGATCGTGTCCGACGTGCCTGTCGTGACCCCGCCGCTGCGTATTCGCATGTGTGGCGCACGCAAGGCACATGATGAGGATGCCTCAGGTACTTCTCTGTATGGCATGTATCATACGTCGCGTCACGATGTCGGGGCTATTTCAGTCGCCAGATATATATCGTTTGGCCGGTCAAGATGTCTCGCTCAAGTGAATGTAAAGTCAGGTACGCGTTGGCAGTGAAGGGCCGGGTTTCAATTCCCGATCGCCGTAGACAGGTGGGAAAGAGAAAATGGTAATAATATCCGCATATCAGCAAGGGTCAACTAAACAGCTTCTTGTTCAGGAAATGTGCGAAGCTGTTCGTATCTTTTGGCTTGTCGCTGTTTGCTTGGCTGCTTGGCTGCTTGGCTGCTTGGCAGTCCTGTCCCACCTGCCATCCCCCTCCCTGCCTGCTGCCTACCTGCCAGCCGAGCCAGTCGAGCCAGTTCCTTCCAACAGAATCCCCAAAATCCCATCGCCGCTTCGGACCACATCGGCCGTTAGGTCACATAAACCGTGTGATTGGACAGCGGCAGCAGATTCCCCTGCCTAAATGGAATTATGCACTCTTGCATAAGTTATAATATATATAACAAAGTTGGAGTATCCAACCTCGCCAACCAACCAACTATCCGTCCCCTCCCGTGTCATGGAATACGCGTTGAAACGCAACGGCGATTCCTATGAGATCCTCAGGACCTTGCCGCTGTACCTTACCTAGGTCCTTCTTGGCGTTGGTATCGATCCGTCGCTCGTTTTCAGCTGCGCAAGTCCCCCGTCGACGCCCAGACCTCAGCTGTTAAGCGAGTCACACCACCAACATCAAACACATTTCGAGCAGACTTTAACAAATACCTCGACGCGTTGTCTCCGAACTCCCATTGAAAATATCTATCTCCGCATTATCCTGGCTGTGTATTCAAGCTCATAGTCGAAGCTTGACTGACCCCCAGCAAGTGCCAAGGAGATGCTGTACCTTGACATGTTGACCCAGCAGGTCCAGGATATATAAAAATGGCCGCCAACATGATTTTACCAGTCGAGTTCCGTCGAGGCCTCGAACAAGAGCGACGCGTATCAGATCAAAGGCATGAGATCATTCAAAATGCAAATATTATATATACGGAATATTCACGGGCTTGTCCATGATGACGATCTTCTTGCTCGTATAAATGCTCACTCAGTTTCAAGGGCCTCCAGCACGGTCAGTTGAAACAGCATCAGGTGCGGACCAGCAAGCGCCGCGAAAGCTCGGATGAAAAACTTTACCGTCTTCGCTGACGCTGCCGTGCTATTTAGCATTGGGTCTTCGTGTCAGAATATCTATGATACTTGCGACACGCCTGCCGTGCTGAAAGTCGAGGCTGACTCCGGTATGGGAGGATCATGGTACATTCATGTAGACGTACTATGTAGGGGATGTGTACTGTCTCGAACTGATGATTGAATCTCACAAACTCGCTAGAAAGCAGGGGAAGCACAGGCAGTCCCATGTGACTATATTCTAGACCTATTTCAGATGAGTCTCTCGTGTGAGGGATCCGGTGTACTAGGTCTCGGGTTCGGCAACGATACTGTAGTCCAGTATCAAACTTCCTATATCAACTGTAAGTCCCGGGTAAAGCTATGGAGACAAATATTCAAATGGCTAATATAGTCAAAGAGCAATTGCAGAAGCCATCGAAGTCTCTTCCGGCACGACGTTTGCCGTGGTCATATAGCCCGTACATTCCCGAGACACGCCACCGGGAGCAATGATCTCGCCGAGAACTACCGCGAGAATGTCCCCCATGCTCTCGAAATCCTTGCCCTCTCCAACGAGGTTAAATACATCGACGTCAGTAATAGCAAATCCGTGGATTGGGACCGTGAGCGCGATATCGCCGAAAAAGAGATCATGAATAGGGTATCTTTGAGGCAGCCAGGAACCCACCGCAGTTCAGGGTATTTGCTACCAGCGTAGCCAATTACAACACCTGGTAAGCCATCCATCCAACATGTGTCGCTCTAACGAGGACGAGGCTTCAAAACCAAACTACGATCGAGATATCTATCGCTTGGCGAGTTCAGCCCTGCGGACGACCCGCGGTACACCAGACCGCAGAATGAGAGTAGCAGTTCCTATACGTCCTTTCCGACACTTTACGGGCGACCGGCCTGCCACGAAGAGCAACACATGCGATCATGGGTACGAGCCGGAATCGTACGTCCGGGCTTCGGTGGATCTTGGGATATGGCTGGTGCAACGTCGACGGCGCTGGCCTTGGAGCCGAGCCCACGTCGCGGACCGGCGAAGCAAGGCTTGACGTCTTCGTGTAGGTGGCGCTTCTGGGAGAGTTAGACGGCTCAAGCGACCGTTGATGGCCTGGTTACGACGCATCTCGCGAAAAGGGTGATGCCCTTAAGCCGTCCCCGGCGGCAAGGCAATGGCACCGTGTCTGCTTTGAGATGCTGGTGCAGAACGCGGCTTCTACCCGTAAATAGCATGAAGATGTCGGTCGTTGACTTTTCAGTCGAGTTCTCCATCTGAAGCTCGTCGTGATAGCCTCAGGAAGTACCATGTAGATACCTTCTATGTTATGATTCACCTGCGCAGGTCACTTAAGACGACCAAGAAGTTCTGCATAATAGAGAAACCTTATGGAACAGATTTGTTCGCGAGGAATCACATCGTGACCTACTTATCTACGTAGGTAATCTACCAAACCCTATCGTTTGGTTCAAGTTCATTCGTGGTGTAGGAAAGAGAAGAACAACTCGACCGTCCCTGTATCCTGCTGAAGAGGTAGCCACCCAACCTACCATGCCTGTAGTCGAAAATCTCGGAGAGAGAGCTCCCAAACTCAGCGCATGGTGCTTCGCGCATGCGGTCCTTTGCCGCCATGCTAACAGGAACCCAGGTATCTAGTAACCACCACGACCACGACCACGACCACGACCACGTCCACGTCCACTTCCACCGCCACGTCCACCGCCACGTCCACCGCCGCCACCACTACCCCCACGACCACCATGACCACCACGTCCGCCACTACCGTCACCGCCACGACCACCACGACCACCACTATCACCACCGCCGCGACTATCACCATGAACAGGGCCATGACCACGGCCACGAGCATTACCATTACCATGGTCATGACCATGATCATGACCCTGGTTGTGACCGTGACCACGAACCTGACTCTGACCTTGGCCCTGAGCCTGGCTCTGACCTTGACGCTGACCACCACTGTGGCCATTGGCGCCATTCTGTTCACCACCCGAGTTGGCTTTGTTATTGCGGCGTGTAGCACGACGCTCCGCATTTCTCACCGCGTTTCTCAACAAAGTGACGATGTCCCCCTCAAGCTGTAAGCGACGTGCTTCAGCGACGCCCAACGGGGTATCGCCATCATTGTTCTTGATGGAGGCGTCGGCGCCATTTTCGAGCATGATAAGAACGGTTCGTCGGATTCTCTCTTGGCCGCCGCGGGCCAGGGCGAGGACATGAAGCGGCGTCCAGCCGTTGTTATCTCTGTGGTTGACGTCGGCGCCGCTTCTGATAAAGCGGCGAAGGGTATCGAAGTCGTCGGTGAGTCGGACCATGAGCTCAAAGAGGGGAGTGCGACCGCGGGAGTTGGTAACATTGATGTCAAGGCCTGCTTTTATGAGGTATTTGACGAGACCCTCGTACTCGCCAAGGCGTTGGCACACTATATGAAGTGCCGTAGTATCTTGACATGAGATGGTAACGTCGCCGCCGTGTTTGATGAGAAGGTCCCAGTAGTCCATGGCAGAGGGGATGATGACTCGCTGATACTGCTCCTGGAGGTCGTAGGTCTGCCAGTATCGTTCTTCTGTGACATAGAAATTAGGCCTGTAGTCTCTCAAGGCGCGAGCGATGTGAAAGATGGGAGTGCAGGACGTGTGCTCCTCGCGATGATTAGGATCGGCACCAAATTTCAAAAGCGACGCAGCCTTGTTCTTGCGAGCTCGAATCAGCTTGTACAGATCGTTGTGGAACTTGTCGACAGATGATCGCTGAATCTGGTCCCTCACCGAGACGGGATGCTCGAAGTGCAGTTGGCTGGACAAAGGCGCGAGTTCTTCGGTTTTGAACTCGACGAAGTCGGCAAGATAAGAATAGGTGTCGCTTTCATCGTCGACTGGCTCGGGCAGCAGCGGCGACGCGTTGATGTCTGCTCCATTCTTGACGAGCAACGACAGTACCTGGTCAAATCCTGCTCCATCCTTGACAGTGGCCAGTGCCCAGTGAATGGGACGCCATTTCGCGGTGTGACCAACGATGGGCAGTTGGCCAGGGAGGTTCGCATCGGCCTTGAAGCGGAACAGTACGTCGAGGATCTCGGCTCGACGGAATCTGATGGCCATGATGATCGGCGTCATAGACTTGCCAGTTTTGATCATATGAGTGCCATGGCGGAAAACATGATCCTCCTGGAAGTAGTAATCCACCAGATGAGGTTTCTGCGTTAGGATCTTACAGAGTGCTTGCTCATGGTTTCCAGCGACGGCCCAGAGCAGAGCAGTGTAGTCCTCCCGCGCATCTTGATCGTGTAGGGCAGTGATGGCCGTGGAAGTGAAGAGGGGATGGGTCAGAGCAAGTCGAAGTTTGTCGGGCTGAGACAGGTACTTGCAGAACTCAAAGATCAACTCAGCAGGCACACTGAAGATAACCTTCTCGGTTTCAGCCTCGGTGACTTGGAGTGTCAGGTTCTCCATCAAGGTAGGCAGCGATGCTGCCTCTTGGGTGGGCGCCATGGTAGGTTAGAACTCGGTGATAGGTGAACCGATGGCGCGTGTAGGAAGAGGCTTCCTAAGATGACTTGCTTGGAGTAAGTAAACCGCCGATAATAGACGGTGGATTGTAGGATGCGGACTGTGGACGATAAACTATCCCGGTAGGTAGGTAGACCGAAGGCCGTGGACTGTAGACCGTAGACTGTAGACTATGGTACTACTTGGAGGAGGGCGAATGGTGTAGTAGAAGAGGCTGAAGAAACGACTACCGTAGAACTAGGATCGAATTAATACCGAAAAGAATGAATAACGGAAGTTCGAGGGAAAGATTACTGTGAGTGTATCCTCTCAAAAGTGTGCTGGTGAGGAAGAGCGGGAAAGATTTGATGGGGAAAAGACGGAAACGCGGTGCGGAAAGAAGAAGAGAAAAAGTTGTCGAGCGCAACTAAGCAGACGCGTTCGGCACTTAGATACCTAGGCAATTTATACGCATGATAAGCACTCCAAACTGTGGGAAGGTACGCGTCTAGGAGCGATCGAGGTATTAAATAGGTTAGTAGGTAACTAGGACGAACCTTGGAAGGCAAATACCCGCTCGCTCAGGACAACCTGGATGGGTATGAGATACGCATATAGGCGTACGGGTTGTTTGGTTACTAGTTTCGATCGATATTTATAAACGTTAGATAGAAGCTTGCTAGGTTTGTTTACCTAGCGTATCGGGCGAAGACGTATTTATATATATTCACACGCAAGGTGTGCACTTGAAAGATACGTTCTTTCAAGATACTTGTACATGGTAATGGTCGAGTTGCGCTTTGAACGTGATGGAGAGTTTAGAGACTTGAGAATATTCACCGGGGGAGGTATAAGTATACCATACAGATGGATGACTCAGGAACATAAACTTCGTAAAGTACCTGTTTGCTTGAAAAGTGGAAGCTGCATTACTTATACATATGAAGCCGCTCCTTCCCTGATATACAACTAAATTTCTGAAAATCCATTCTTACATGAAGAGCTCACTAGATGGAGAGGCCAGTCAGTTCCACGACTAGACCAGCTAACATGCGATTATATTGTCTCTACGTCTAGCATTTTGAATAAAAATCAGCTCAACCAGAAAGCAGAGCAAACATGAAATGTGCTTTGCCATGTGAGAATATATGACACCTCGAATCTAATTTGTATGCTAACTATGCTATGGTCTGGCAAACTCTTCTACCGTATTACCCCTTTTACCCCTATACCCCTATCTTGACTTGCTGACTTAACATAGCTGTGCCACCGGCCAGCCACCAGCCGCGGTCGCAGCCACATCTCGACGTTTGACAGGGAAGCAGGGGTATCCGATTAGGTACACGTACGAATTAAAGCGGGCCGCAAACGTCACTTGGATTCCCCCAAGAAGAAACGGGCTTGGAAGGGGCGCCAAGGCGGGACGTTGGATCGACTGCTGGCAAAGCGACCCTAAATAAGAAGCTTGTATCTCGAGAGCCTTCCGTCTTAGGAAGCCCATAAACATATTCTGACCTTGTCCGTTTTCTGTTTAGTAAGGAGCACTTCCTGGCCGTGAACCCGCAAGCCACTCAGCTGTTTTTCCCCTACGCCCGCGGCCGTCCGGGTGTTCCATGCTTACGCTCCAGGTACCTAAGCTCCTAAAAAGGCACAATCTGCGCTCACGGCGTACCGGTCAACTTCAACTTCATATCTATTCACGTCTACCGTTTCGTTCCCCCGAGCCGGGAGGGAGCGAGGGAAGAGAGGGAGAAGAGGGCAGAAGACAAGGGAGAAGACGAGGTGGGACGGGAACCGTTTCCTGTACACCCTATCGCGACCGCTACGCTGTCCCCCTCCCGCGGCTTGCCTAAAGCCGTAATCACGGCCCGCCATGATTGGCACGTCGATACCAGAGTACATCTTCATCCGTATCTGCATATTCCTCGTGCAGTATACCACGCCGCTGTGCATAGCATGCCTAACCCTCCTGGCCGCCATACGCGGGTCCTGGGCCGCCGCGCTATCTGGGCCCCTCAGCGTGGCGCTGCTGGCCTACTGCATTGTTGACGTGCTGTACGCCATGTGCGTCTACCTCCCGCACATCAGGCGGTTAAACAAGGAAGCAGAGCACCCGCCGCCTCTGACCCGCCAGGAGCGCCGGGCCCTATTCCACCGATGCCTCGAAAACGTGCCCGACGTCCGGCGCTATCTCCAGATGTGGTTCCTTGGCGCCGAAGAGGCCGAGATACGGCAAGATAACCTGCGCGACTTCATCCTGTGGGCCTTCTTCGACAGCTGGCCCGGCCAGGAGTCCAAGGAGGACGACGCAGAGCTGGACGAGTACGTAGACACCGTAGAGAAGTGTCTCGGACGCAAGATGGAGCCTGGGAGGGGGAAGGCTGAGGGTCTTCGACTCACGTTGGACGAGGTGGACACCCAATACAGAAGCGTTGTGTGGTATATGGTCGTGGGCGTGGTCGACTTTGTGTCGCATTGCCTACTAGCGCACCATGGCTTCCGTTATCACGCTCAGCCGGCCTCCACGATCCTCTCTCTCATCCCCCCGCGCTTACAAGACATGTTCACACGCAGGCGCTCAGAGACGGACGGGTTAAGCTACTGGTATCGCCCGCACACTGCGGCTGGTAAGCACCCCGTCTTGTTCCTTCACGGCATCGGCATCGGCCTTTACACGTACGTCCCGTTCCTCGCCCGTCTGAACTCGGCGCCACGAGGCCAGAGCGGAGAAGGCCAGATTGGCATCATCGCCATCGAGAACCTCCCCATCTCCTTCCGGCTTACAGGGGCGCCATTAGGCCGGCTGGAGTTCCTTGAGCGCATGGCTACGATCCTGGACGCGCACGGGTGGGACAAGTTCGTGTTAGCGTCCCATTCGTACGGCACCGCCTTGGCAACCCACATGTTGCGTTCGGAGAATCTAGCCGATCGCATCACTTCCGTCGTGCTCATTGATCCTGTGACCATTTTATTGCATCTGCCAGACGTAGCATACAATTTTACTAGACGCCGGCCCAAGAAGGCCAACGAGTGGCAGCTCTGGTACTTTGCAAGCACGGATCCCGGCGTGGCGCATTGCCTGGGTCGGCATTTCTTCTGGAAAGACAACATTGTGTGGAAGGAAGAATTATTAGGGGTGGCGAGAGGGGCGCCTGAGGAGGCAGTTGATGGTGTGAACGATAGAGGGGGTCAGACTACTGCAAGACCGCGGCGAAAGGTGGCGGTCTGTCTGGCGGAGCGAGACTTGATCGTCGATACCCCAAGGGTGGCCCGATATCTGGCTGCTGACGGCGATAAATGGGTGACTGCCCCCGGTCCTGCAGGTGGACGAGAAGCCAGCCCGTGGGAGTGGTCCGCGAGGCCGGACGAAAGGGGCAACGGCTACCTCACTCGGGATGGCATTGAGCTGCTGTGGTTTGGGGGGTTGGATCACGCACAAGTCTTCGATTCCAAGGAGAACCAGGACCAGCTCTGTAGCGTCATACGGCGGCTTTGCATCATAGAATAGTCCGTATAGTCCCCTGAGAGCGCTGCCAATCGACCTGCTCTTCACCCAAGCCCCGCCCGGAGCAAGCGCCAACTATTCAAGTTTCAACAGCTGACACAACGCCCCCTCGAGCAGTTGAATTACAGCGCGTGAGGTGCCTTTATTGCACAGTCAAGGAATCCTATCAGCCTTCGCTTCGTCGCCTCCCCAGCCTGTTAGGTAGACGACTACTGGTTCTGGGCCGCTTCGTATCAGGATCCAGACGACGTTCTCGTCGGTCTGATTAATCTCTTGATGCTCAGTCCACGGCGGGATGAAGGCAAAGTCACCTGCTGAGAGCTCGTGCCTTTTCGGTTCCTCGTCAGCGCCGGCGCTGGTCACCAATCTGCTACGTGTCAGCACACCCCCCCGCATGGATCTTGGGCTTTGTAGCCTATCATCGACTAGATATTGTGAATGTGCTCAAAAAAGGCGCCGAGATTGCCATATGGTACCGTAACATACTGCGGTCTTATTAGCGTTGATGCCATGTGAAGACGTCGAGAGTATCATAGAACTAGACAGAAAGTGCAGCGCGATGTCTTGGTACATACCATGCCCTTGCCTGAGGCGGCGTATATGATAGTTTCTTTATTATTGTTAGATGTCATCTCATCTCGTCCGCCTGTTGGCCTTGGAGCTAAGACTAACCTTGCTCACCGTGGTGATGTACCGCTGAAGAACAATGAGGCTTGGCTATCAGGACTGTCGACGTTGTCAGCGTCGTGCCAGTCTGACGTTGAGCTGGAAATTTTGTGTGTCCATGAACCAAGACCTTGGGCAAGGCAGGCCATGCCCTTACGGTGACATTGTATTTGAGCCTGAATAGCCAGGAGGCCACAGGACGCTATCTATACAAGGGGTGGCTGCCGAAAAGGGCAAGTTTCTTGGGAGATAGCTTACCAGTAGCACACATCCGATCGCTTTTGCCGATCACGGCTCCTTGCCGAATCATGGGCGCATCCTTCCCGACCCTTTGAGCCTCAAGATCGGATGCCTTCGTAATCTGTACCTCGGAGGGCATGATCATCGGAAGTATGTCCGGCAGTAGGGAGAAGAAGCCGGACATGACGCTTATGAGTGCCGAGCTGGAGCACATGATGAGTATTACTAAGGGGAATGAACCGGATATTGTACGACGGACCTGGAAGGGGATGAGAGTAAGCGGCGGTACCCGATCTAGCTACCTGACAGGCAGAGCTTTGGCGTATATATCTCGGGAGGTATATAGGTAGACGGCTAGGCTAAGCAGTCAGATGAGATCAGGCCGCAATGAGACAAGATGGTATACTGAAGAGGCCGAGAGGACTATAGGTGTGATGCCAGTATGCCGTGTCTCGTTCGCAATGTGTAACGCGTGTGTTGGTGTAAGACGCCAGGATACCTCAGATAAGGTACCTATCGGCCAAGTTAGCATGAATAGATGGCGTAATGTGGTCCGTGCGCACCCTGAAATCGTGAACCACGTATTTCGTACAGTGTAAATATGTCTACATGGTAAGCAACTCGCGTCGTGGATACACGACATTCGCGGCGTTTTCCTTTCAGTATCTTCATTTCCCCCTGGAGCTTCGTATCTCTGCATGTCGAGATGTATGTCGACAAGGTCTCACACGTGGCTATCATATGCTTGTAAACTGTACCTCCCTGTGCGTTGTGTGTGTGCCAGGTAGATATTGTGCCAGTTTCACCGAGAAGCGTTGGGTTATCGGGCTACGTCATGCCTCGACTCCTATAGTCGAGATCAGTGAGGGCTTGACTTTTCACTCGACTACATATAAAGATAGGTACATATAGTGACTGGGAGGGGGAACTATGGAACATCACTATACACTTATTACATACTGAACATATCACTCTCATCGCTCCTCTTACTAAGTCCTCCCCGGAATATCACCGCCCGTAGTTGACCATCATCCGCGCCGCCAAAGAGCTGGAAACGGTACAACCTCGACGAGTCCCATGCCGTGTCCTAGGGTAGCACGCGGAGATCGACACGCACTTATGTGATAATGGCTGAAATAATTGATCGGGTAGAGACGGCAAGGAGGGACTATCGATTGCCCCGTTTGGATGGGTCTTGATGCGCCTCCTGGGTACTCCTCCACCGGCTCAAGTCGAGTTCACTTGTTTCCTGGTCTAGGACGCATCACCTATCATCTATCTGGTTTCCATATTCTATTTGGAGCGAGTCTGCCAAAGCTTTCTTGTTGCCTTAGAAATGAAATGACTTGTAGTCGAGACCGTCAACCAACGCCCAACACGACTGGGTTATCGGCTTAGGGGCCGTGGATAGTTTCGTGGTTCTGGGCTTCAAATTATCCGGATCGCAGAGGTCGACGACGGAACATGCTGGTCTGAAAAGCTATTCCATACCACCACTTCTCGCTGCTTGGCGTAATTAGGAATACCAGGACTGCCAAGCAGTGGAAGACAGCGGAAAGGCGGAACGGCCTGGGTAGGTACGCTTAATTGTCGTGGACAAGACAACGTCCGTAACCGTACTAGTAATCATGTCAGCTCGAAGAGGAAGCTCAGAAGATGGGAAAACCATGACAGAAATAGCAAGGCGGCTCTCCAAATCTAGCACCCCAAAGCAGAAATACCCTGCCCTTAATGCTAGATGCCGATGGCATCACGGGAACGAAATTCCGTTAGCGAGTTCAAATTCCAACTCTTGCGAGAGTAGTTGATAACGGATGGTGTCGCATTTGCATGCGTAGCTAGGCAAGATGGGCAGGGGGTCTGAAGCTCCGCGATGCGCAGATGACCAGACATGCTGCCGCCGAACTGCCAAGCGTGGTACTCGACTGCGCCTAGGCGAGCCCGCAAAGGCAGAGCCCGTGAGCCTGCTCGCCCGTGCTGCAATGTGGGCGAGGCCGTGCGCTCTCGGAACCTTGCACGGAAGGGATCCCAGCGTCGGCGATGGTAAGCTACGAGGCATACAGCATCTATAAAAAGATAGCCGAGCGCCCACGAGAGATCCCAAGCTCGACCAGAGCGAGTCTGCTAGCCAAGACGCCCGCGGCCTGGACCTGCATGGTAATATCCATGAAATATGGACGGGTAAATCAGCGCGAGAAAAGGACCCCTGCCTTAGGTAGGTAATCTAGAAGGGAAGGCGGCTGTCCATGCGAGTATCATCCTTTACGCATACAAGGCAATCGACTCTGTATGATTGGCCTGCTGGTACCGGCCGAGCCTACGGAGGGCGATTTATTCGGCTCTTCTTGATCAAAGCAGCGCGTCGATTCGGTGGCAATCGAGAAGGAAGAGTAAAGAAAAGAGAGAGACCATTGACCAACCAGTCTCGATAGATTGCGGCAGACTTGCTTGCAGTCGTGGTCTTGGTCTGCTTGTAGTCGATATGCCCGGCATCGTTGCATCTCTAAGCGTAGCGTGCCGAATTAGATTTCTGGTCCGAAGAACGGCTGGGTTTCTATCTGGAGACCCCTGAGGCATTCCCTTGACAGGAATGGGCAGCCGTCCCAATGGAATCCAGGGTGTAGTCAGATCAGGGTAACCTCTCAGGTCAGATAGGCACGAAACGGCCTGGGCATTGGTGGAGAGATATCGGCGGCGGCGCATGAGGTTAGATACCGTACCGGCGGTCTGGAGGACTAGCCACATCCTGAACTTACAGCCGAGTGGTGTGACAGGATCCGTCGACTGTGATACGCCGTGGGATTCTCTCGTCACGAGCGTCGTCCGGTTTGGTCTGAGATATCCGGGAAGAAGGTAGAGGTAGTACGTAGTATGGATTGAGTCTGTGATGCGCGGGAGCCATATTTTTTTTTTTCTCTTTTTTTTTGTATCCTTTTTCTTCATTTTCTTCATTTTCTTCTGTCTCTGTCTCTGTCTCCTCTCTCTCTTTCGGGATACGACGCTGTGGGACGTTAAGGACGAAGTGGTGGATGAGAAAAGCAGGTAGAAAGTATTAGCTTATTCCAGGCAGAGGGATGATGCGGTATTAGCGTCAGGGTATGCGGCTATAGCGCTCGTATCCCCTGTAATCGGAAGTGTTTTGGCAGTCTAGAACAGCTAGGCAGACGCATGCGGGCACTGGGTAGTCCATATTTTAGCGTCTAAATCAGGTACCTACATGCTGAGGAGCTCAGGACCTTCCCGTCGAAGTACCTGCGACAGCTGTAGGTAAGCAGCTCGTAGGCTTGGAACGTGATTTATATTGATGCTTTAGCACCTACCTAAGACAGGCAATGCCACCAGTGGACTACAATGGCACACAGGCGCGGGCATGTGCTGGTACAGCCAGTGGGTTCTGGCACAGGCATTACCTCGTGTTGCACGATGTAAGTCGGCCGTACTGTAAGCGGGCGGTAGGCCAAGCTGTATGAGATAGGCCTGGGCAGGCTTACCATACATGTACCTCCTACCTGTACTGCGTAGGTAGCTGCGTACAGCCAAGGCTTAGTGGTGATAAGGCATTGAATCCCTCTCCGAGGACTCACGGATACATATACATATACATATACATATACCAAGCCTACTTGGTCGGTAGATATAGGTAAGACTTGATCGCTTTTACCTTTTACTCACCAGCCTGTCCGCCACAGCTTTAAGAAGAAGAAAAAAATAAAAAAAAAAACCAACGCCCTTCAGCAGTCTCATATCCTGCCATTGGTCGCCACTGCTGTAGAGTGCCCACTTCTCACACGGATAAGCCGCGTTACATGGACCGTTGGGCCGGAAAGCACCTACCGTCACTATGATAACGAGAAATCTCCCTCCTGCCTCTCGCCCAAACCACTCCATCTAACATCTAAACAAATTCCCGGCTCGGCTCTAGAGGGGACTACCAACTACGAGGGTTCGATCTTTGGGCGCTTCTGGTATGATTCAATCAAGAGAACCCCATCCTCGACCGATCTATTCTTTCGCTTCCCCTCTCCTCCCTCCACGTGCTCGTAACCCTTGTCAATCAGATCCTTCGAGCCCCTCCGACCTGTCGTTTGTGCGACGCCGCTTGGGGTCCCCCGCCGTGGACGCCACACGAAATGGAGGAAGCCGAAGGACGCGTCTGGCACACAGAATCCGCTGCGGTTGCCCTGTTGACCAACTTTGTCGCCGGAACGGGCAGCTGTCATGAACTTGAACAGCAGCAGCCTGGCGGTGAACCGTCCGCGCCAGGATCAGGATCGAGATCAGGATCAGGATCAGGATCCGAGTCAGACTCAGAGCCAAAGCCAGGCGGCACCGTGAACGTCCACAACCCGGCCGTCAGCTACGGCGGGATAAACCCAGAGATCGAGGAGAATGTCTCCGTCGTAAAGTCGGTCCCTGACGACGACCTGCGGCGATATGCCACCGACCGCCGCAAGATGTTCGGCTCCGATCCGGACGACGACCTCGAAATCCCGGCAAAGCGACGTAGCACAACTCCAAGACACCGAGGTTTGTGAATTCCTGCTGCCAGCTCCCGCAGGCCATGGACCACGGTTACGTCCCGCCCGGCGTGGTTAGCTGGGAGTACCTTGTATTCAGAGGCCTAGAAACTGATGACTTCAGAACCGACTCCCGCCCGCTCTCCGCCGACTTCAAGCCGCTGCCATTTCGATGCGAGCCCCTTCCTCGATCTGCCTTCCGAGCTTATCGACGCAATATTTTGCTGGCTGAGTCCCTTGGAGCTAGCCACAGTCTCGCAGGTCTGCCGCGTGTTGCACAACCACGCCAGCTTCGACTCGCAGTGGAAACGACATGTGCTCTCGAACCTCCCCAAGCATCGCATCACCTCCCCGTACCCGTGCAAGACGTGGCGCGAACTGTACATCTCACACGACCCGCACTGGTTTCTGACGAAACACAAGCTCTGGTTCTGCGACCGCGAGTTGACGGGACAGATGATCATTGTCCGCTACGACGAGAGGCGCGGGTGCATCGAAGGCTACCAATTGCTTGCCACGCGGAATCGAGAGGGCAGCGAGCCGTGGCTTGCCGATCAGAATGTTCACATCCACTACTTTGAGCCTACGGTGAAATTGCATATGGACAAGCCAATTTTAGAGCTCAGCGTGGACAGCCTTGAGAATATAGCCCGTGTTAGATCGGCGTCCTTCCGGCATTTCTTTTCGGAGCAGCCGATGCGGATGAATAACGGATCGGACCCTCGGATCAGCAACTTTCTTCTGGCGAAGCCACTTAGCAAGGCAGCCTTAGCGGGCCGGATGGCCAACGAATTTCCTCATGGTTACGTCTGGCCCTCGCCCGCGATCCCGGCTCGTCATCGCGTGACGGGCCAGCCGGCGGGAGTCCATCCGCTCGCGACATCGGTCAACTACACTAGATCGACCGCTGCTATGTGGCAACCTCGCACACGCTCGGAAGCATCTGATCAGATCTTTCGCATTAGGCAGTGGATGGAGATGGGGCCGCCAACCCTGGGTGTGCACTTCGCCGAGGAAGTAGTGACTTATTCGACGCTCGATCCTGTTTTATATACTCCGACTGCCGAGAAGCCTTGGAGAGGAATCTGGGTGGGCGACTACAGCGGGCACGGGTGCGAATTCTTATTGATCAACCAGCACGAGGTGGATGGAGAGAAGGATGAGAAGCCGCTGACGCGGCTCGAGGGCGAATCGGAGGCCGCCTTTCAGGAGCGATTCTTGAGCGAACGTGTTCACCGAGGTCGACTTGAGGGGATCAAGTTGACGGGCGACGCGAACGTGCCGAGAGGAGAGTATAGTTTTGTTGCGGACGATCTGGGCGCGGATGGGTTCATCGGGATATCTCAGGAGCCGCCGTTTCAGGGTGCGCGCGTGGTGAAGAGCAAAGGCCACATTGCGCATCTGGGATTTATCAACGGTAAGGAGACCCACGACTGAGGCCGGAGCGATGTTTGACTAACCTGGCCGCAGATAAATACATCGAGTCGCAGCTCCTCCTCCTTTCACATAATCGCCTGGCACAATACTGGGTTGGGTTCGGTCACATCAGCTTTTTCGAACGAGTAGACGTTGACCAATTCCTCGAGCCCAAGTAAATATAAAACCGACGTATGCTTCTGATGCACATATATATGATACATATAGTATTTCTAAGGACAAACTCGCCGTTTTTTCCGTGCCAAGCTAGTGATACTCGTCAAACGAGGTACAGGTTAGATTACTCGACTACGGCCATATATCGCCAGCTTCTCTTTCCAAGTGCCTATATGTGATCATTCTACTATGACTACCATTGTAAATGAACTTCTGTGTAATAAATACTATGTACCCAATGAAGAAAACTCGCCAGCCAAGATGCCGCAGTTGGCAGTGTTACACACATATCCCCTCACTTACTGTTGCTACTTAGCACCTAAGCTGTCTGGCAGCTGGCAGAGCTGGCAATCTGGAACGACCAACGGCTTACGACGTCATCTATTGTCATTTATCGCACCTAATATGTTCCCGCGACATTCGAGACATGCCCGTAGTCTAGACTACCTACTCAACCTTATTTCCATCCTTGCATACTAATTTGCTTTTCTCCTACGGCCCTGGATCTGTCAGAGTCTAATTCGTTATTGTATTATCCACGTTGCAAGCTCTCCTAGGCTAGGTACTTACTCTTCATTCTAAGACTTATTAGTACTTGTCTCCCCTCTCAACATCTAGGGGTATAATAAGAGCTGACGCACGAAACACAGCCTACGATCACAGCATAAGTACTTGAATTCTAGCTGGTTGGCCGAGGAACTCTTGCGGCTGCGCCCGAGGCTCCCGTTCTAAATTGCCTCATGCTAGAAGTTTTTGTACAAGAAAGAGTCTAGGAAATGGCAGAGAAATACATCATTCGAGTAACTGCCGGGCCTGACTACGACTTAGACAAGCATGTCGTTGTGCCAGTCAACTCGCATGAGCTGATCCGGATCAGCAGCGACCTGATCGACGCTGATCTAAACGTTCGCATCCAAAACTATCATGGCTTGCCCAGAAATTCCCCTACCACGTCTCCGTACTTCTCCCTGGAACCTCACGCCACCAGCAAGGACCAGTACAGCATAGCAATTCGCTTCACGCCCAAGAAGGCGACTTCGGCTACCACGTCGAAGTCGGCCTCTTCTTACGCATCGAGGTCGTCTACCCCTGAATCCGGCGAGGGGGATATTGACGAAGAGCCTTTAAATGGTATCTCAGGGGCGGACCTCCAGTTCGGCAATGACTTTGACCACCCCATCCGTGACCGCCTTCCCCCTGGTTTCAGCTATGCTATGAACATTGTGAAGTGGTGGATCGATCCCGGCCTAGACGGCGACGCGTACGCTGACCAGCCACACCTCTACGGCCCGGCTTTGTCGTCTTTCAATGCTATCAACGTCGGCCAGGGAGACCACAGCCCGGAGAAGGGCGGGTTGTACTTCGATGAAGGCGGTGATGAGGACGGTCTGAAAGAAAGGCAGGCTATCGGCGCACCAGATGTCGCCAAAGACCGCATGAAGTGGGCTCTGAAGCCAGCCAACAAGAACAGATGGGTTTTTCAGTACGGCAAGACGTACTGCCTCGACTTTTTCAATCCCTATCTGGACTTCAATGAGTTCAGCTTGCGCTTGCCAGGATTTACCCTGCCGATCATCAAATACTGGGACGGACAAAGCCTAAGGTAAGCACTTTACCGACTTGTACTAGAATCCGCCTCTTCGGACTCTTCGCCCTATTGCATTTGCTGTTTCTCATTGTTTCGTCTCGCTACATCTAGGTCTAAACCGAAGCGCTCACACACCCTTAGATACGTCCTACGGAACCAGGATACAAACGACACGTACCTGGTTGTCGTGTTTACGCTTTACTTGAAAGAGGACGTAAACGAGGGCGGATCTCTCAAGCCGGCCGCGCTCTCGGCGACAAATGAGGACAAGGAGATGACGAAGGAGGCTGGGAAGGTACCGGCGGAAACCGAGGGAGTAAGAAAGGATGATGATTATGAAGAGGCAAAGAGACATTTCGAGAAGCTTAACGCGAGTGGGGGAACTGGGGACCAGGATGTGGAAGACGACGGTGTGGACTGAGTTGGGTTACTGACTTATGCCATCGATGAAACTAGTAAACGATGAATAGATTATATACAATATGTTAATGTGAGATAGACTAATGCCATTCGTTTAAGAGGCGATAATATGACAGCTTATGATGAATAATTCTGAAGTGCGTGCGGTGGATGCGGACAGTGCTGTTCATATGAATTCATGATATCGTCAATCTAACTAATTCCTTGAATCACATTAGTTCTGCTGAATTTCTACTCCTTGGAGCATGTTGCGCCCCAACTTCTGAAATACCCCTTTCTCAAGGAAAAGCTTCATCCAATCATGGGTACGAGTCCATTCTCCACGGCCAGCTCGAGGATCAAGTCTCTACACCCCATGTGCCCGTTCTCCTCAGCTAGATCCATCGCCCTACTGCAGTCCTCGAAAGGGAAGCCAATACCATGGCGAGCTAGGCTAGCGTTCCAGAGGAAGCGTATCATATCCAACCGGCCGCGCTCAGCAGCAGCCTGAATAGGCGTTCGCCCTTCAAACATAGACGGGGGGCTGTACAACGAAGCACCGCTGTTGAGCAAAAGCGCGGCAATGCTGCAATTCCCGCTCATGGCTGCGCATTGTAGGGCTGTTGCACCCCGTCGCGCTGCTGCTTTGTCGTCGGCGTGCGCCCCGTTCCGTAGCAGGAGTTCGACTAGTTCCAGACTGCCCTCTTCCGCCGCAGCTTGCAGCGGAGTCCATTTTATCCCATGGATAGCCTTTTTGTTAATGTCGGCACCACGATCCATGAGGAATTGGACCATACTGTTGCTTCTTCTCTCAATTGCCAGTAAAATCGGCGTCCTGTTCACTCGGCGACTACCTCTGTGAAAAAACTGTATGCACGCAATCTGATTGATATCGCAACCCGCATCGAACAGCCTCGTAGTCAACGGAAAGTCAGAGCAGCCATCCGACGCCTCTCTTTGGATTGCTATAGCCAGGGGCGAAAACAATTCCTCGAATCCCACTTCATATTTTACTAGAGACTTTACGTCAACTGCTGTACAGGCAAGAAGCATCTCAAAAATTTTAATGTTGCTAGGAGACTGTCGGATAGCTCCTATCAAGGCCTGTGATCCAAATTCTGTGACAGGTATCTTGGTTGCAGATTTTCCTATTTCTAAAAGGTGCTGAAGCAATGCATCGTTGCCCTGCTCGATTGCAACTCTTAGGAAGGTATCCATGGCTCCTGTTGTGATCCGACCTGATCGGTGAAAGAATTCGAACATGGCTCCAGTATCGCAAATGGACTCTTGAAAAAAGCTGCTGTCTTTATCCAGATAATCAATTTTAACATCTGGGAAGGTCGAAGTCAAATCACTGAGAATTGACTGGTTCCCCCATATGTATGTTTTGATCAAGAGGGGAGCTAGCATCAATTCAGTGTCGTATTCCGCTCCCATATCAAGCAAGAGGCGAACAAGATCTTCTTGACAATTTTCAATGGCACTACGTAGTGCTTTTCTCATTGAGAATCCGGATGCATTCGGGTAATGCTGGAGTAACTTCCTCACGTACCGGACATCTCTCATTTTAGTCGCCGCCTCAAGAGCAGATGAGAATCGATCGACACGCCCGAAACCTATTTGAAAGTTCTCAAGTGCACCTTCATTTTCGAGCTTTCTTATAAGCTCATGATTCTCCGCATAGATTGCTTCTGCTAGTGGTGTTGAGTACCGGGGATAAGTGCCCCTATAAATACTCGCTTCTATGTTTTCAGGAGGAGCGAAGCGGATGTCGGGTTCTTGATCTAGCACGAAGTCTATGAGTTCACCATTGCTGCTCATGATCGCAGCGCTGAGAATCCGTGTCTTAGATTCGGCATATTGGAAATGACTTCGAACAAGTTGAACATGACCCCGTTTTGCTGCAGCGACGATTGCTGTATTGAGCTCGTCCGAGAAGCGATCCAGGCATCGATCGCAACCGGTCTGCTCACAATCCGATAGGACCTTGAAAATGATTTCTCTAGCCTCTTCGTCCTTGAGCTCTTCCATTGCTATCACCAAGATAGACGCGTCTGACCATCGTACCAGGAAAGCTTTATAATGATCTGACGGCGCAACCCTGTGAAGAAGCTTCTTCGCCAGATCCATCTGAACAAATCTCCGAAGCGAGTAATGTATGGACGAACGATGTATTTTGGCTCCGGCGTCAAGCAAATGATCCACTGCCTTTAGATATTCCGGGGTAAACGGGGAATGATTACGCTTGGTTGTATTCGCAAGCCAGGCTCCTTCTATTAATAAGCCTAAGGCTCCTTTGATGGGACCCCATTTACTCCTCCGGTCGAACAACGTCTTGTTGACTTCAGGTCCGAATCGGAGCAATTCTTCGACGACTTCAAGCCGCTGGAACTCAGCAGCCCGTTCGAGAGGAGTATACTTTTCACCGTTAACGATGAACAGCGTCTTATCAATATCTACCAGTTGTGACTGGAGAAAGGATCTAGTCGCGTGGTGATCTCCAGATTCGATCGCAGCTCGAAACAGGTTCTCCGCAATGCTCTTCGCGGCGTAGCCTGGGTTATCCAGGAACATGCGACTCAGTAGTGAGGTCACATTGCCTTTCTGGTTGAGGAACTTGAAGACAGCCTCAATTGGCACGCCGTCTAAGCCCATGAACCCGTTTGCACATGAATACAGAAGAAGCCGATGAAGCTCAGTCGCCTTTGTCATCTGGGAGAGCTCGCTCTGCTGAGATCTTGGCATGGAGGAGTGCAATGCTCGTAGTTTAAGCAGTGTGTTATCGACGTTTTCGCGAAAAGGCCTTAGGTTGGAACGTGCCAGAACAGTAGCTGCCTCGATGGCGAAGGTAAGCACTGAGCTCTGTACTCCAGAGAATAGCCCGGTCTCTGGAATAGGAGACGGAGACCTGGCTGATTGAAGACGCTTCAAGGCAAGTTCGCGCTCAAACTGCTCGAAAGGTAAATCGTTCAAGTGTGACGCCGCAGGGGGGAAATTGGGCAAATAGACTGGTTGCAGCGGAGGTTGAGAGAAGGACATCTCCTGACCGGGGTATATGCTGTCCACGTACAACCCAGCGTTGCCTGTAAATGCTTCATGGTGGTATGATGCTTGTGGAAAGCCGTAAGCACCATATTCAACAAGCGAAAGGTCCATGGTTTGCACCGGACCTTCGTCATCGCCCGTGGCGAACCAACCGTCGGGCATGGGCCCAGGCATAAGCGACTGGAGTTGAAGATACGGCATAGTATTGGCTTGCTCCGGTCTATCGAACGGAAGCTGTTGTTGGCTGGAAGCGGTGTCTTCGTTGTCCTGCGTTGTATACCGAGACCACTGACCACTCGTATCTTGAGTCTCAATCACGACGTTGTTGGTGCTTTCATCGTCCACTGCGTCGTCGCGTGAATCTACTTCTGCCGGGGGGCGCTCTATGGGGCGACCGTGTGCTTGGCGATATCGCCTTGCTCGCCGGATCTTTGTCATCTGTACAACTTGATTTGAAACGAGTACTCTGGACTTGATACCTCGAGAGGCTAAAGAGTCGATCGTTTCGAGTGTTCTGTCCCACTGGCGAATCGTCACATTCTTGCGAGCCTTCCAAATTCGGAATTGAGCCTCGTACTGAGAGATACTGCGTAGTAAAGTCTGTTAGAATGCTCCGTCTTCTATTCAAAGGATGAGCTATGCCCTTACGTGGCAGTAAATCCGTGATCACGCTCCATGGTTTCGATAAGTTCTTTCATAGAGAAATAACGGTCGATATAGAGGTTCAAGATCGTGTCTTTATGGGTTTCCCAGTCAGTTTGGGAGATCTTGCGTGCTTTGGTCACCATTTCTGCCAATGTAAGGACGCAAACTTGGACAATGGCTTGTGAATATCTCAGTTTGAGCCGGCTGAGCCTTGAGGCGCTTCTCCTTCATATACCCAAAATCCAACTCGAGACATCGAGAGCCTTGCTGCAAATCTCGGATATTGCCCCCCTATCAGGTAGATACTTCGATACTTAACACTTGCCAATTGCATGGCAGAGCCTAGCATGATCTTTTCAGGTATTGCGCAGTCCTATGTTGTGTAATGCGCCCTGTAAAACTTTTCAACTCAGGTTTTGCCCTATTTAACGCGTGGTTTTCAAGATAGGTTTTGTCACCGAAAAATTCAGACCACCGCCGCTCCAATCACAGGCCTGATCCCATCACCACCATGCACATCCACAGCAGGCTCTGATGCTTTAGACAGATAAGGAGCTGTCTCTGCATTGACCCCAACGAGTTAGGATCACCTGTGGCATATTTTCGTTCCATCAGTATGTAAGAGCCCAGGCAGAATCTGTCACACGGCCGGATACGGCCCGAGGTGCCAAGAGACGTACCAGAGCCTTATAAGCCAATAGATCAGGCAATACATATATGAATGTGGCCCCAAGACGGAGGTGTTGGTGATGGAGGCATTGGGGGTATTCCTATAGGCTGAACCACTATACGGCGACCTGCAAGACGTACCAACAGCGTCTCGGGCGCTTGGAGAAGATAAGGATGACTGACTAAAGGCGGTCAGCCCAACGTGTATAAGTAGAGACCTTTCCTCCCTCTTTCTCAAAGAAGAAGGGGGGGCAAGGCCCTTGAGACCCAAGAGAATTATTAGTTGAATTTGAATGACGAATTCCGAGTCCTATACCAGCCCTCGTCACAGAATCGAGCTTGCCGCATGCCATCTAGTTGTGTGGCTGCGGCAGGCTGGGAGATCCTGAAGAGACGTCGTTATCTACGGAGGCTACGAGTGCCGTTACATATTGCAACTCTTGCTCTTGATATGTCCATTTCCGCTAAGCAGGATCGGCAAGATCTGTCACGCTGAACGTCTTCATAACTTCATGCACCTACCCATTTCTGCGGCTCCAACGCAGGTCACTTGAGGTACATCAGTGGAAAGTACAAAGCTTGGCATGCAGATAACGGTAGCTATCAAGCGTTACTGAAGAATCAGAACATCGTCTCCACGGCTCAACTTATTGTATCTTGCCAAAAAATCAGTGGTAAGGATTCCAGCCCTCCCCCATGTCGAGCGTCTTCCCCCACTTAGACAAGCCGTCTAAGGACGCCTCGCACTCTTCCCACTTCATCGCAAGCGTGAGCTTCAGGCCCGAGCTGAACTGGCCCTGGCGGCTTTCGGGATCCTCGGGCTCCTCGTAGTACATGATTGTCTGGTGGCTCATCTGGTACTTGAAGTAGTCGGTCGTGGCGTTGGAAAAGAAGCACGGCGACCAGCTTTCTTCATTTGGCTTGGCTGCGACTTCGAAGTTGCCATTCTCATCCGCACCCAGGTCCGTTCCATTGACCACGAAGTCGCCCTGAGAAGCAGAGTCTGTTTAGCAAGTCTTGTATTGGTATGATCGGGATTTTCCAGGAGCTACTTACCAGCTCGCCCGACTGCAGAGTCCATGTTTCCTCGTCGACGCTGACTGGCTGGTTTGTCACATAGGAAGCAGACAAGCCTAGGTACGTTCCCAGGCTCTTGATCGTAGCGTTGGCCTTCACGTTACCCGAGTAGGTAGCAGTGTCGAACGCGAAGCGCCAGTTGCCCGGGGCTCTGTGGATGTCGTTCTCCATCACACAGAAGGTCGCGCCGTGGTCGTAGACCTTGGCGTAGTCGTCGAAGTTCCAAGTCACCGCTTCGGGCGTGACCCTGACACTCATGGTATCAGCACCTCTGCAGGCCTCGGTATAGCCGGTAATAATTGTGTTATAATGATAGGCCGTGTCAGGAGCCGCGGCGTGTGCGAGGGCCGCCAGCGAGGTGACGGCAGCAGCAGCGGTCTTCATGGTGAAGAGTTATCGACAAGTACAATGTAATTGTGTAGTATGAATGGCTTTTGCTCGGGCCTAGCTACGTTTCACAGAGTGTTGGCATTCACAAGTGAAGCTCGTATCGCCCCTTATATACTCGTTTTTATGGCGAAAGAGGACCTCTACGCCGACGTCTATAGCCGTATGTGAAGACATGTTGATTGGACGGCCATTCGAAGATGCCGCGGGCGTAAATCCAACTTAGCCGTGCCGTCGTAGTAATAGGAGAAGACTATCCAGCTCGTTGTGAGGTTAGAATGCTCGAATATCGACCAATTAGCGATCTCCCACACATATACGAGTATCACCAACGCGGTGGAAATAGTCTTCGGGCAATGTAACATGCCACAAAATCGTCAGATTTGCTGCAAGGGGATAAATGAAGAGCTGCATCGTTCGTGTGGGGTAATAGCCGTGGCCTCGGCCGGGAGCACAAACCTCATCTCTGAGGCCTAAGCTCTTTCAGTATCGGAACCGTACCAAACAATAGATGGCAGTGAATCAAATCGAACCAGGTTAAGGTACGAGGCACTATTGGCGCCGCCTTGCCGGTTTTACAGGGGTTCGGAAGTTTCTTCACAACCCACGCCGCGCATCTCGCGGAATGGGGGCTACCTCAGACGATGCGGATGATGCTAAGTCCTATGAAAGAGCACCTTGCCAGCTTGCTCGAGGATAGCGACGTCGAGATATCTCCTTGCCATTTTGTGCAGTTTGCATAACCCATCCCGCGGATAGAGGACTATCCGAGATCATGTCGGCCGCGTCCCGTCTTCCAATGCGACGCCCCTGATAGAACTGTGTCCACCGTAGCTAACAATATTGCTAACGGCATCTAGGCTTCGACGGGGAGATGGAGAATGTTGATGCATATTCCACGGCAAGACAAGCCGACGTAGGGAGTGGTGAGGTTTGGCCCTACATGTCTAGGCCGTCGCTATACTGTGAGTGCGGGTAATTCCATAGGTCGTCGACGATGTGTGATATGTGAGGACTCAATGACGCGCCTTGTAGCCGATATTCATCCGAATGACGGGTGTGCTGGCTGAGTTAGCATATATTCTAAATCTCCAAGCGTTCTATCAACGGCCCTATGGCGCAACGGTAGCGCGTTCGACTCCAGATCGAAAGGTTATCCGTTCAAATCGGGTTGGGGTCATGACAATTGCTTTTGTCCATGTACTGCAAGTATTTATTGTATATGTGAATATTCTATCAAGAAAAAGGGGGCGTGGAGATCCATTTTTATCTGTGAATGCTATTTAACGCCATGTTGACACAGCTTAGGTTATTGAATATCATTTCATATAGCTAGTGAAGCATCCTTATGCATCAATTTTAACTAAGCTATGCAAATAAGCTGAAGGGACGTACACTTATAGATGCTCATTTATGTTAGAAATGCTTACCTATTATTCAATTATGAAGAATTAATACTTAACCAGGAATCATTCAATATTTGGACGGCTTCCGCCATTTCCGTATTTAAATGCATAACTGAGCATCAACTACATATATATCTAAATATGTGCGCATAATCAACCGCTCCATACCTCAGGCCCTGGGGGATCATATGCCGTTGGCTGGATAGCACCTAGATTCACGAGGATGCCGGGATCGCTGGTCTTGTACGCGCCCGGCAGCGCGACGAGAGGCGCCGGCGTTCCGCTGCCACCGCCCGTGATCTTGATCTGGGTACACGCCAGATAGAACTGCGCTCCTCCGGCCTGCATGGCCTGGTGGAGGGCGATGTGCTCGACGCGCAGGAGATACTCGCCGGTCGGGGTCTCGGCGGGGATCGTGGTGTTGTCCGTGATGTACAAGTCTGCGATCGTCAGTAAGCGACAACGCGCGCCCCCGAGGCCGACGCCGAAGGACACTTACTCTGAGCGGGCCATGTGAGCTGCTTGTTGCTGTCCATGGTGGGCATCGTCGTGTGGATCTTGAACCACACGCTGCCGGAGCCGTCCCAGTTGGCCGCCGACTTGCCCTCGGGCACCTTTGCGAGGTAGTACTGCGTCGGCCCCGGGTGGTTCACCTGCTGCGTCGAGATGTAGTGGATCGTGGAGCCCGCGGGAACCTCCATGGTCTTGGCCGCATTCTGCGACGAGTAGCAGCGAATGTCTGGGCTCGTGGCGCTCATCACGCCGGTCTTGCTCTCGGCATTCTTGGTCTTGCGCGTGGCAGACCAGTCGGCCTCTTCCGACTTGCCGTCGACGACGAGTCTTGGGAACGTGTCTGCAAGAGTTAGACGGGAGACTCCTGGATATACTGATGATCCGATCTAGGACGTACAGTGAGCTTGTACCGCGGTTGCGGCGATCAGGAGGCCGGTGACGAACTTCATCTTGACTGCTTGGCTTAAAAGAGGAAGAAGCAAGATGTGAGCTGAGGATGATGGTCAGAACCGTATGCGACTTTATGTGCTGCGAACCACGGGTCATCCCCTACCAGCGCGGCGAGACAAGGACAGAGAGTGTTGTGGTCTTAATTTGTTACCATTCCTCGCAGCCTATCCCGTCGTGATATCCTCCGAGTTGTCCTGAGTATGACACACATCTGACCAACGTCATTGTTTTTCCAACCTATAGAGTCCTTCGCGGCTAATATCTCAACCACGCTGCGGTACAGGCACTTTATGCATCTGTATATAATCTCGGCAGTGCAGAGGTGGAATTGCGGGGGAAGCAATGCCACCTCCACGATATAGCGCGCGGATAGGTCTTATGAACGTGCTTCAGATATTTGGGTACGCTGAGGGTTATTGGGAGGTCCTGACTGCTCGTAAGGCTAGGAAGGATTAGGAGACACGAGGTTTCTACTATGTATATAGTATCGCTGCAGGTCTTCTCTAACACTTAGTTCTATACAGAGGATTGTGACAGTGTCGTAAAAAAAAAATAAAAAAAAGAGGGGGGGGGGGGGGGGGGGGGCTTATTGTTGCACTTTACTTCGAAAGAGATGGCTGGCAAAGTGCAGATAAGTTTACTCAAGGAGAGTATCATCATAATATCTACATCAATCGAAGTTCTGTAGCGTCAGGAATCTCGTCTCTGCCCCTATTCATAACCGGTAGTGCGCTCTCCCCATTATGATAATCTCCTCTGAGAAAATCGGAGATATATGCTAGCCGGGCATGGTGGCTGTCAAACCTTTCCAAAATGACAGAAGCTCCTCATATTGATGTTCCACCGACTGATACAGCAGTTTCCTCATAAGGAGCGGATAGGTTAGGTACTTTGGCACATCGGGTCCTACTAATCGTATTAAGAATCTTCTTCATAGCCCTAAGGTACGATTCTACCTCCTATGATCATGCCATGGTTCAAGGCACGATAACTCACCCCTGGGTATCGTAGCTTAATTTGTATGCGTCCCGTAGTCTTGCACCGTGTTCGAATTTTGACAGAAATATCGCATTAGCCAACCTGGGCTTTGAGACAGCTACCTTGCTTCGGACGCACTACTCTTACATGTGACTTATACACTGGTCAGGTATCTGTACGTCGACCACCTTAGCTAGAGCTAGAAAAGAACCGGGTCTCTCTTCCTTTTTTCTCTTTGACCTTCTATAAGAACCCCTTTAGGCAAAGTCCGTGGCCGATAGAACGCCGCATTACCAGAAAATCAGTTCATTACTTCAGAGCCACCTGTATATCTAGAGAGCTCATGCGAAAGCGCCTACGATGGCCATCAGCGTGGCACCCGCCAACACGGCCAGGCCGGCATTTCTTCGCCTCTTCCCCTTTAGAGACTTGTAGCTCTTCTCCGTGAGGAAGTCCTCGGCGAGCAGCTGGACCAGGCCCGCGAATAGTAGCAGGCCACTCGAGATGGCATTCATAAAGCCAACCATGAGCAGGCCCGTCTGGCTGAGCGGGTCGTATAATCCGTGCACGGCTAAGCCGATGGCCTGGCCGATGGGCGTCGTAAGCCCATACGCCAAGACCATGAGCCAGGGTCGCAGTGACGCGCGAGGGAACTGGATCGCGGCGATGCGAGAACCGAGCGCAAGACCCTCGAAGGTCTGATGAAAGGCGATGGCGATTAGGAAGACGACGAAGGGCGGGCCCGTGGCGACCGATACGGCCATGCCGATGAAGACGCTGTGGAAGAGGATACCGGCTTCTAGCAGCATGCACTGTAGCACTAGACGCTTCTGTTCTTCAGGGGTAATCGGGGCGTGGGCAACGGCAGACTCGGAATGCCGTGGTGCGTGACCGTTCGTGTTAGGGCGCGCAAGAGGTGCCTCATCGTCGTCTACTCCAGGGTCGAGTTCATTGAGATTTAGATCAAGATCTTCGTCGTTATCGTCACTGTCATCCTCGTCGCGGTTGTCATGTGGAGCATAGCGGCTGGTCGTCTTAGATGGTGGTACGACGGTAGGCGTAGAGTTGGGCAGTGGTGAAACGTCGGCCATGAGTCCCTGACTGGCCCCGAGGTCGCTGAGCGCGATGTCTGCAGGGCGGTGGCTCGTAGCTCGTCGAGCGGCCAATCCGCCATTTGCCTGAACATTCTTGTCTTCCTCTTCGGTATCTTCGTCGTCCGAGTCCCAGCCGTGGTTGTGGGAGTGCGAATGGCCGGCGCCCCTAGTAGTCAGATACGATTCTACTGCTACAACGACCAGGACAGAGACCATGGCCACGAGGCCTGCCATGGGCTCGTATCCCTCGTTGAAGACATGAGGAAGGCAGGGGTCGGTCAGGGACAAGAAAGCGGTGGGTAGTAGATGAACGAAGGCGGTTGCGATCAAGACGCCCGTCCCGAAGTGCTGGCTGAGAAAGACTATGTTGTTGGCGCGACGACTCTTGGACGACTGGCGGGAGAAGAGAGGAAAGCCGCAAGCTGCGAATATGAATGCTACCGTTAGCACAAGCTACCTGCCTAAATAGATACTGGACATGTATGCATAAACGTAAACCACGGCTGCAGCTCTAGTGTCTTACCTAGACAGCTCAGGGTTAGGATGAGGAACAAGGCGAAGACGTGGAGGGGCGTATCGTAGGTGCCTCTTTCGCCAGAGCCACAAGCGGGCTTCTCGGCATCGGGATTGGGGTTAGCGGCTCCATGTCGTCTCTCGAGTTCGGCAAGCAGGAGATGGGTCGGGACTGAGGTCCAAGATACGCCTAGAAGCGAATTAGGTTCGCAGCTCGGGAAGGGATGATGACATAGGAATAGAGGTCAATTGGAAATCATTCATACCTTCTTGATCGAACATGTCCATCATGGGTGAAGGCAGGTCGAGGACGTGGTGACAAAATTCACGAGTAGTCGAGCCGAAGTAGCATCATTGTCACGAGCGTTATTTGAAGCTTTGCAACAAAGCTCTGAGGCTCAACGCGTCAATGTACTAGCCCTTACGTCAAAGGGGGACTACCTGTCATTGTTCGTTGGCACCCGAAGCCGTGCGCTAAAGAGCCTGTGAGTGTGCACTGCAACATTGCGCTAAAATTAGTGCTGTCAATTGAATCCTTAGGGATTATGCAAGTATCGAGACGTATCTCCACTCAGTTCCGAATGTCAGTCAAATTGATCTTTCTCCTTTTACATCTCTCTAAACAGTTGCTAATGTAAACAGCAGACAGCAGATAGCTACCCAAGAATGGCGGTTACCATTACTACGAGAGAGGATGCCTCGCAATATATATGCACCACACGCTCCGGGGAGACGCCGCGCTGTCGCCACCTGCACGCATCGTCATGCTACTTCGGGTAGGCAGTGAGCTATAGGCTATCTCCCGGCCGATATTCGCGCCGTTCCGTCCAGGTAAACGGTCATGCCGTCAAATTGGGTGGCTTGCCCGACCAAAGCGGCAGCTCTGAAATCTATCTACAAGCATAGCCGGGTTACATCGCCGCCTTCCCACGGCCGTGCTGCCTTGACGCGACGAGAGCTGTCTGGGTACGCCCCGGGGCCTGATAGACATGATATCCGATCCTGGTCCATCTCCCGAGTTCTCTTCACCGTTGGTGCCATCGGCCAGGTGACCCTACCTCAAACTCGACTTCGTCGACCTCCCTGAAGCCTACAATGTCAAGGATTGCATTGGCGAACCATCACCGAGGTTGAGCTGACACAACTCTTACCAACTCTTACATAGCATCAAGGCTCTGGATACATTTGGAGCTATACCAGGTTTCTCACTCCTGCTACCGAAGCAGTCTACCACGAGTCTACGATACTCACCGAACCTATCATCATCATGATGCTCTCCCTCTTCCTGGGCTGATAGCTAAGTATTGGGCTCCGTTTGAAAAAGAGCTTCAAGGCCTCACTTAGGACCCCTACCGATCCGCCACGAGCCCAGAATGCGGCTGACACAGCCAAAGCGATGTGACAGCACATCGCATGAGGGGCCCATCAGATTATCAGATGCATCTACGATGTGGAGCAGTCATATCTCGGTCTAACTTAGTCACATCTGGCAAATCGTACCGCTTGCATGGCATAGCCCTGCCTAGAATTCCGTCGTTGGCTTCAGCCTTTGGTTAATAACCAGCACTCAATGAATCCTATTCCGCAGGATTCACCTAACCCTCCTTCCTCATTCTGAACCGCGGTGGCCTTCATCTGACCCTTGCCGACCAGCCCGATGCGAGTTCTAGAGCTGGTTCGGGGACCTCAATGGTTATCCGGTTACCCTTACCCCTGAATGGAGAAGCGAGCATCGGTCTGTATTGTTACGAATGGCGTGGGCTGTAGTCGTAAATCACGACTTGCGGAGTTGGGAACCGGTTGAAGAAACAGTTCTATATAAGCCCCTCTGCTTGCTTCTATTCAGCGTGTCTTGATCTTGGCGCCCAGACCCCCAGTTTATACTCATAGGCCTCTTCTCCACGCGTCGATCTTATCTGCTCATCACAATGGTCAGCCTTCGTCACCTCACGCTCTTTTGGGGGGCCTTACTTCCTGCTGCCTTCGCTGTCCCCACTACACCTCAGCCGAAGCGCGAAGTCATCCCAAACAAGTATATCATCGCCCTGAAGGAAGGCATCACCTCGGAGGACTTCAAGGCACACGTCAACTGGGCGAGTGGCGTCCATGTCCGCAGTCCAAGTAAGAGGAGCACTGCCGGTGTTTCCCACGAATACCATATCAAGAACTTTAACGCGTATGCTGGCGAGTTCGACGAGGAGACTATTGAGCAGATCAAGAACAACCCTGATGTAGGTGCAGAGAACCCATGGTCTCGGGGTATAGACCCAGTTGAAGGATCGCTTGAACTGAAAAGTTGCGGCATGCGAATAAGCCTGAGCTAACTCATGTGTCAGGTTGCTGAGGTTGAGCAAGACCAGGCCTGTTATCCCGTCGGTGGACAGCCAGAAGTGTCTAAGCGAGCTCTCACCACGCAGGAGGACTCAACCTGGGGACTCAGTACTATATCCCACAGGAACAATGAGTCGCAGTCATACATATATGACAGCTCCGCCGGCAAGGGGACCTTCGCCTATGTCATAGACTCTGGTGTTTGGGAGACTCACGAGCAATTTGGCGGTCGTGCCGAGATTGTTTACAACGCCATCAACGATGTCATGGCCGATGATTTGGGTCACGGTACCCACGTTGCTGGTACCATCGCAGGTGAGCAGACTCGGAACGTTGGCTGATTATCGCAAGTTGTAACCAGCTAAGAATCATCTAGGTTCCACGTATGGTGTAGCCAAACAGACGACAATTCAGTCCGTCAAGGTGTTCGAGGATGGAGGCGCCACCAACGCGATCGTTATCGACGCTATTAACTGGGCCGCCAACGATATAGTCAGCAAGAACCGCCAGACCAAGGCAGCCATCCACATGTCCCTTTGTAAGTAATGGTCCCACGATTGCAGAGCCTTGCGCCGTAGCTTGGCTAACCCTTTTCCAGCTAGTGCCTACTCCAGCATCATGAACACCGCTGTCCAGAACGCCCACGACTCGGGTATCCTGGTTGTGGTATCCGCCGGCAACAGCAACCAAGACGCCGGCAGCTTTTCGCCTGCGTCTTCGCCTGATGCCATCACTGTCGGCTCTGTTGACCAGAACTGGAACAGGGCGTCCGACTCAGACTTCGGGGGGGCTGTGGACTTGTTTGCCCCGGGTGTATATGTGCTATCGTCGTGGATCGGCAACGACACGGCTGCTGGCTATCTCTCTGGTACGTCGATGGCAGCACCACACGTCACCGGAGTAGCCCTATACCTGATGGCTCTGGAGGATCTTTCCACCCCCGCCGAAGTCATCTCCCGCATCAAGGACCTCTATACCACCGACAAGCTCACCGATATCCCGGAAGGTACTGTCAACGCGATCCTGTACAATGGCAACGGCACCTGATCTGATCATACGCGAAACGACATTCTTGTTCGTGGAATAGCGCGTCAAGTGGCAGCGTATGCATCGCGAGTCCATGACCCGCAAACGACATGCCGATGATGGATATATATCGTTGAATAGCCACTCGGGCGCTACGTATCACGCAGAACGGGCCACGTGGGGAACATTTCATACAAGCTTAGAGGCCACTGCTGGATAATAATAATATGTGGTTCTCATGTCCGTACTCGATGCCCCTTCTGACCCTGCGGCCTGCAGTTTCAGCCACTATCTAGTCGGCTCGTAATTTTGGCGCCACAATCACATCCCGAAACGAGCTGGGTGGGTGGTTCGCGTCTTCGTAGAGCCGAGCTCATTGCAGTTCCTTGACTACCGGATGAGAAGCTTGCCGAGGGGAGAAGTAGGTGCACAGATGAGAGGGAGAGGTATCTAAAAGATACCTAGTCATGTTTCCAATATCATTAGTGAAGCTGAATCCCACCCTCAACTAAATTCTCGTCCGATGGAAACGACTGACCTCATTTAGGCTGATGCGGGCGTCGTGAACATTGTAATGTGCTGGCTAGCTACCTAATATATGCTCTAGGACAATTTAGGATCATGTGAGGATCAGTTCTAGGAAGAAATGAGAGCCAAGAACCAACCGAAAGCACGAGGCATGGGTTAGGTACAGAAGAAGTGCAGAACGCATATGGAGCGTGACTTGATGGGAATGTCAGTTTGTCAGGCAGAGTTATATGGCTTGTCCTACCCATCGTGCCACTCACTCAAGCTCTCATCCAATGAGGCCCACCCAAGATAATTAACCATAGCCCCAAGCAAGGCTGCGTACGTGCTTGACTCTAGACACCTATACTTATTGTCGGGTAGGTCGGGACTGAGGTGAGGATGGCACGGCCAGCGGTCTAGCGAGTCCGGGGTGCAGCTGGCCCAGTCGAGCGACTCGGTTTCGAATGCGACCGATTTAGGCTTATTCGAAGACCTTGGGGACTTTACGGATTCGGAGCTGGGCCGCGTCGAGCAATTACCTTGTTGACCTGACAGAGGCGGGACCCAAGACCGGGTAAAGGCGATCATCATAGCACTAGAGAGAGCACCGCCTTATCTCGACCGTTTCAAGACTATAGAGTCGGTACTGCTCCTACGGAGCCACATGTGAAAGTCGACATCTCTCACTCTAGCTTCTCTTTCCTCTCTGCCGACCTTCACTGCAACGGACTGCAGTGTCTGCCGTGGCACCGAACCTTGGCGTTCTCGATGGGGCCATGGCAGTAATGAGGATTACGAATTCAGAATGTTCTTTTGAAGGTATTCTGCCCTGATAGTAGTGGCTAAAAGGGCGAGACTCGACTCCTTTCGTTTGTCTTAAAGGGGTGCCGTTGGCGTTCCTCGTGCTCTCAATACCACAACTACACCAAGGACGATCAAGGGAAGAAAGACAAAGGAGACGAGAAAATAGGACGAAAATTACCTTCAGAATGTTGTTCGTGCCTTCAATTGCGGTCACGTTGACCGCCGCTCTGTCTCTGACTCCCGCGCTCGTCTCGGGACATCCCGGAGAGCAGTATGGGAAGCGAGAGGCCATGGAGGAGATGGGCAACGCCCACGTCGTCTCCACGATGAACCGCAGGGCTCTCGAGGCGTGTCAGAACTCGCCCGCGGTGAAGGAGCGCAAAGCACGGGCTAGTGAGTTGTCCCATCCCTTCTGCCCATATCTACAAGACTACTTGGGGGAAAATGAAGAAAAGCTCGACAACGCATACGAACACAATCCTCCACAGGATAGCACAAGCTAACTAGAAATTATTCAGTCGCTCGACGAGCAGAGACCTTTGCACGGCTCCGTCGGGAGAGGGACCTTGAGAACGGTAAGCGCCCAAGCGGCACGCGGGCCCTTTTCCACGTCATGCTAATCAGGGACGAAACCCAGCTCCTTGGCTGCACCGCCGAGACGCGGCGTCGCTCCGGAAGTGGGCGGCCGAGTCGCACGACAGGACGGGCGCGTTCGACTTCAACAAGGACACGCCCAACGAGGACATCTTCGGGTCCAACACGAGCTGCGTGCTGACGCCGGACAACGCCAACGGGCCGTACTTTGTGTACCAGGAGCAGATCCGCAGCGACATCGTCGAGGACGTGGTCGGGGTGCCGCTGCACCTCGAGGTGCAGTTCATCGACGTGCAGACGTGCGAGCCGGCCGAGGGCATCCTGGTGGACACGTGGAGCTGCAACGCGACGGGGGCGTACAGCGGCGTGAGCGCGCGGGGCGAGGGCGGGCTGGGCACGACGTACCTGCGGGGCGCGCAGCCGGCCGACGCCGACGGCGTCGTCAGCTTCGACACCATCTTCCCGGGCCACTACCAGGGCCGCGCCACGCACCAGCACCTCATCGCCCACGTCGGCGCCGAGATCCTGCCCAACGGCACGTACGCGGGCGGCACCGTCGCGCACCTGTCCCAGCTCTTCTTCGACCAGGCCCTGCGCGACACCATCGAGGCCACGGCGCCCTACAACACCAACCGGATCCCCCACACGGCCAACCTCGCCGACTGGTTCACCGGCTACGCCGCCACCCCCGACTACGACCCCTTCCCCAACTACATCATGCTTGGCGGCGGCCTCGAGGACGGCCTCTTCGTCTGGGCCGAGCTCGGCCTCAACACCTCCTCCAACTGGGACTACTACGCCCCCTTCGCCTCCACCTGGAAGGAGGGCGGCGGCTACGACAACCCCGACTTCGACTTCATGGCCGTCGCCTTCCCGCCGCCGACTCACGGTTAGAGAAGTAGGGGGCGGGTTGCGAAGAGATAGAGAAGCAGGAATTCGTGACTACTTAGCCTATCCATAGAGGAGGATATACATTAGGGGTTGAGGGGGTTTGGGATATAAACATTGGTGATCCTGTGTTTTGATTTCCTTGTTTTCACATGATATATTAGAATATGGATTCTCGACAATGGCTTCCCATCCAATGCTACTTACTCCTGAGTCTCTTGGATTGCTTCGTCGTGTGTCTCCCTCTGAAGGTGAAGCAATCAAGTCAATATTAACCAACTGAACGTCATGCCATTAATTCGTCATATCCATACACATAAATTGAATGTCAAAGATCTCCCATGACGCTATCGTTGCCTCGAGGCCAATGACGCTACTCTTCTAAGAATCAACCAACTCCTAGCCCCAAACAAAGAAAACGAAAAATAAAACCTAGTATGAACCGCCATCACCGCCCTCGTATGCAGATCACACATACACAAACTCCCACCCCCCCATGCCCTCGCGCCCCAGCCGTTCGACTGGCAGCACCTCGTCTCCGAACGCGCCGGTCCAGTACCTGCAGTTATCGCGGGGCAGCCTCGGGTGCCACGCGGCGCCGAGACACTCGCGCAGCTGCTTGTCCCTAGCCTTGCCGACAGCACCCCTCTCGCACTCCTCAACACACGCCATCCGCGACGTCGCCGTGAGCATTCCGTCGTGCGCCGGGAACCCGTCATGCTCTTTCTTACCCTTCCCCTTTCCCTTTTCCTTCCCAGTCAGCCAAGCCCGCCTTCGTTCGAGGCGCCGCCGTCGGCTAAGTCCAGCCCGGGGCCTAAGACGGAGAGCAGCAAGGCCGACGAAGACGTCCCCCACGTGCCGGTTGACCAGCCTAAGGAGGAATCGCCAAGCGTACAGACTCAGGAAGCGAAGCCCGCAGGACCGACGACAACTTCGTCGAAATGCACCTCTTCGACTGCGTTCGTCACCTCGACCTTCTTGACGCAGATCACGACCTCCGTCTACCAAGGCCACCTGTCCACCTTCATCATAGCAGCAAGCCCATCCACCCCCGCCTCCACCTCCAGCACACCCACGCCCTCGCAACTCCCAGTCCACATCCCAACGTCCTCAACACCACCATCATCATCAACCCAGCAGCCCCCCGCGTCCCCGACCCCGCCGCGCCCCGACCGCCCGGCGCCCGCGTACTGCGACGCCGCGGACTTCCGCATGGACATGACGACCATCTCGGCCATGGACGCGCACGACTTCGCGCTGTACCTCGACCTGCTCGGCATCGTGAGGCTCGGGCTGGACCTGGACCACGGCGTCGGTGGGCTCGTCGGCGGGCTGCTGGGCGGCGGCGGCGGCGCCGTCGACGACGACGAGAAGATGCGCGTGCTCCATCGCGAGCTTGAACGTACGTATCGCGTGAGGTGCGGGGTGCCGCTGCCGCAGCGGCGGATTGGCTACGAGCTGTGGATACATGTACCGCTCGCGATACGGGGCGAGAATCGGGTTCGCCGGCTGCGTAGGCTTGATGCAGATCATGCCAGGCTGGACGTCGATATTGTGCTGAGCCTCGGGCATGCGGATGTGGATGGCGCCGCAGACGTCGAAAATGTTAGCTGGCGCCGCTGCCATATCGAGCATGCAGTCTCCTGTCGACGGCATATACTGCATACCCATGTAGGCGAGAGCAGCCATGGTTACTCTAAACTTAGCAAATGCTGCTGAGGCTGTTGATGATAGAGTCGGGCGAGGGCGATGCAGTGTATTAGTGATTAAGCTGTGATGGGTATAAACGTAAAGTGTGCTAGCAGACTAGGCACGCTATATAATAGTGATAGAAATTGGCCGCCAATGCGACTCGGTATTACTTATTAAGTAGTCTGGTATGAATAGAGGCATAGGGGTAAAGCGAATGTGTTGTGTCTGTCCACGTAAAGCGAAGGTCATCATCCTATGACCAGGCCGTCGGCGAGCGTTTGATTTATACAGACAATCTCGGACGGCCACGATTCCCTTTCGTATGAAGCGACTGAGAAGAATTCATGAGGCGCAGGGCGACTTGAGGATGTCGGTACTTGTAGCCAATCATTTCTACCTCTTTCGGCATCGAAGGCCTCCCTTGGCGAGGGAGCATTGCCAATTAGAACTCGGATAGCAAAGCCGACTTGGTAGTCTGTTCGTTTGAAGACACCTTCGCCCTGCTTGAAGAGACAGATGTATGGTCATGTCAACGAAGGGATAAGAAATGGGTAGGGAGTAGACTTAGCAGGCTTCCCCCGAGGACATGTAGGGCCATGGCGCACGGCGGGAGGAATGTAGGGATGTCACAATTTCAATAAATCAATTTTGAATTCCGAATCAGTTGAAAATGCGCTATATGTACCTCCTATCTTGGTTCCGCGAACGCCTAGCCCTATGCGAGAAGCGTTACGGACCGATGTGAAAAAGAGAAGGGAAAAGAGAAGAAAAGGGGCACAAGAAATCCTATCACTGATTGCTCATTCAAAACCAGCGCCGCATGCCTCGAAGCCTCATAGCTTTGCTCTCCGTACCGATGCAGAGACCCTCCTAAAGTCATACAATACAAGAAGTCAACCCTCCCAGCGTGTTGATACCATTAATCACCTTGCTCTTGACTCGTCTTGGATTCACTGGATTCACCCTTCTGCTCGTCGACTGCTTTTTCCTATGAGCCGCCGACGCTAGCAGTGGGTGGGCCTTTGCCCGCTCGTCTGCCCAGCAGCGTCGCTCCGTCGAGGCTGAGTTCGAAAGCTCCACGCTGCTTGTTACGATCGCGCACTTGCTGCCGAGCCGCCTGAGCAACAGTAGCACTATGCTGGCCGTATCCTCGATCCTTGTCGCCTTGTCGATCTCGCTCGCGGCCGCGTTCCTGGTCCTTACCCAGGTTCGTCTTGCGCATGCTTTGCTCGAGCGACTGCGCTTCCGTCTTGTGCACGTACTCGGGGTCTGACTTTTCCTCTTCCTCTGAGTCTTCGGTGAGACCGGCTAGTCGCGACGGTGGTGCACCGCCTTTGGCGCCCACCTGTTTTCTTCGCTTGGCCTCCTCTTCTTGTCGGTGAACCGAGTAACCGACATCGAAGATCTCTCGTAGGTTAACCGCTCCGGGGGATCGGAAGTCCATACGACGCTCGCCGTCGATGAGACGTCCCGCATCGAACGCGCGCAATACGTCCTGGCCCATCTGCTTCTTCTCGTCACGTGGCGTAGGACCAGCTCCTTGTATCCACGGGTGTGCTAGAAACTCCTTGATCGTGTAGCGCTCATCCGGGTCGACGTGGAGCAAGTGAGAGATGAGGTCCTGGGCAGACTTGGATATGTCATCCCACCAAGGTGACAGGAACGTAAATTGCCCCTTAGCCACCTTTTCCGTAAGAACCTCTATGCTCTCGTCGTAGAACGGAGGGAAACCACAGAGCAACGTGTACAACACGCAGCCGAGAGCCCACATGTCGACCGACTTGGAATACCGTTCATCCTTCACAATCTCAGGTGCGGTGTAGCCAACGGTGCCACATGGCGTCATGGTCTGGTTGTCCCATACGATTTTCGACAGACCGAAGTCGGCGATCTTGATCTGGCCAATGCCTCCCGCGCCGACTCCCTGGATAAACTCGCCCTCGTCCACCTTGTCTTCATCGCCAGGCTGCTTTGGCTTCGGGTTCTTGGACGGGACGAACGGTACGGGGTTGAACAGGATGTTCTCCGGTTTTATGTCACTGTTACATCGTACGTCAGCAAGTTGCTCCGAGGCGCTCCCTAGTGACGTCACCGTCGCTGTATTCAGCCGCCTCGACACACCCTCTCCCGAGACAACCAGACTGATTGTACGAGCAGGCAGGTAGGTATCGAGTACGACGGAAAGGGTATCAGTTTCATCACTTACCGGTGCACGACACCCTCTTGCTCGTGAAGATATTCCAGTGCCTTGGCGACTTGCATGATGACGTGTCTCGAGAGGTCTTCGCTGAAGTACGTCAGGCGAACAATTTGGTGGAACAACTCTCCGCCTGGTGCCAGCTCCAAAATGATGTAGTAGTATTGTTTCGATTCCGAGAAGTCGACGAGCTTGATGATATTAGGGTGGTCCAGCTGGCGCATAATCTGCACCTCTTTCAATATGTTCGCTCGCTGCAGTTCGTCGTTAGCCTTATCCAAACTTGATCCGGGCTAGGCAGTTTGTGCAGATAATGATGTGGCAAGATGGAGAGAGAACACTAGACTCAAAAACATCACACCAGGAAGTGCAAGAAGACGAAGTAAGCGGTAGGAAGAGAGGACACTGTTGTCAGTATCAACAAAAGAAAGGAAGATCTCCGCACCTCTGCTGCCTTCGGAACCTTCTTGAAATCCGGATGTAGATGTTTGTTGCCCTAGAGTTGGACAAGAGTTGGTAAAGAAAAGCGTTTGAGATGCTTCTAGAAGCACTGAAAACGAGTATAGAAAAAGAAAACAAGACATGGTCGTCGACATGAACGCAACCAACTGCCGGAAACTTACCTGTATGTTGTTCATCTCGAATTTCCGGACGACCTTGATGGCGACCTCGCCGGCATTGCCCTGGAGGTCCTTGGCGCGGTAGACGTTGCTGAATGCGCCGTCTCCCATCTTCTCGAGCAGCTCCCATCGTTCCAGGCCGGGGTACTTGGGAAACTTATTCCTATTTTCGTTCTCCTCTGCTACCAGCTTGGCGACGTGGGGATCGTCGGCCCTGCTTCTGCTCTTGCTCGAAACGTGCTGCTTGGCTTCGACTTGGTGGGCGGCAGCGGCGTCGGCCTGCGCGACTCGGTTTGGGTTTTGGGTGTCGCCAGGCTGGGCCGAATAGGCGTCGATGATGTTGTTGCGCTGGTTCCCGTTGGCGGTCGGGTGGCCGGGCTCGCTCACATGGGCCATGGCTTTCTGTACAGCAGGCTGCTGGGCAGGCGGTTCATTTTTCCGCGGAGTTTCTTCGTAGTTGGTAGCCCTGGCTTGCTTGCCTGTTTCGGGATAGATGATGTCAGTGGGATATGTATAGGACACGACGCAGCCGCAATAGATCAACCCGTGATATTGGGTTTTCAAGAGTAGGAAAAGGCAGAGGGGTGGAGTAGTGCAGGAAAGGTATTGATGTGGTTTTTAAGGGAAATTAAGAAAAGAGGAGCGAATGATTCTTTGACATCAAAGATGGAGCAAACGTGGCCCGACGAATGGAACGCGTTGGCGGCGCATAGGATGGTAAAGGAAGAAAAAAAACAACAAGGAGGGGCATGAGGAAGCCGACGTACCGTGACGGATAAAATTCTTGAGTTGTTGAATTGTCGACATTTTGGTTGCCTGGGCGTCACACCCAGATGCGCCTCGGGGTCTTCTTTACACTTCTTTTATCGAGAAACACGCCCGAAGGTGCGACTGTTCCAAATCCCCCAATCTCCAGATGGTTCCAAATTCGGACCCAAGCGGACGGCTGCAAAACAGGCCCTGGTTGCCGGGTACTGTTGCTGCTACCGGACTCGACTGAACCTGCCAGGTAACGGCGACGGAAAGCTGCTGGATGCCGGTACTCTCACTTGGTGCGTTTTAGCTTTCGGCGATGCGCTTAACCGATCCGATCTTTTGTCAAGAAGTCGCAGCTCTTGGATCTGTATCGGGAGCGGGAGCGGGAGGGAGGAAGCGAAATAAGACTCTGCAATGTCTTGATTTGTAACAGAAGATGTATGTACGTGGGAGGACAGTAGAATGAGGAAAGATAGAAGAAATGACGATGGGATAATAAGCAAGAAATCCTTCGCGTTTTCTGCCTTGGAAAATGTAAATCACAAGCTTCTATCGCGTGGCTCTGACACTCTGTGTCTTGTCTTCGCACACGAGCACAATGCTATGACGAAATGTAAAACGGCCTCAGGCACTGTCACGGAGGGTTCGTCTAGATAAGTCGAGAAATACAGATCTAGTGTTTCCCTAGGCAGAAGAGAAATAAGAAAAGCCAAATGATTGTAGATGTGATCCGGAGTCGTGGGCTACGGGACTGGGAGGAATTATCAAAGGGAAGAGGAAAAGGTGGGAAAATGACGATTGCGCGCGAGTGGTTTAACGGCTGGCGGCGTCGACACTACTACGTATTGTATTGTACCATGTACTGTACCATGTAATTACATGTACATGTGTACCGCCAGGCATTGTAGTGTACATTACATGGTTACGGGGTCCAGCCAACCTGGTTCTAGTGCCTGTATCCGAGATCGATGTCGCCTGATGATGTAGTGGGTTTAGCGCACCAGACCCGTACCTAGCCTGCTAGCCCAGCCCGCCAGGCAGCCCGCCAGCCCGCCAGCCGAGGATCCAGCCGGGGCCAGCTATCTCGCCAGGCTTGCTAGCATCCTTGGAGAAGGGGACCGGGGTGTTTTACCTTAAAAAACTAGAAAATATGCTGCTAAATCCGGTACTCGTACATGACGAAAGCATTAGAAGAATGATGAAGCCAGTTTTTGCCACGGCCGTCTTGCTCGAAACATTCGACATCACCACCACAAGCCTGGCAAAGAACGCATACATGCACCTAGGCAAGTACCAATCAGGAAATGTACGTCTAAGGGGCTTTGGAAGAAGGGAAAGGCGAGCATAAGAAAAATCCCGTACTGAGGTCGTGACAGCTGGAGGTGGTGGTACAGGCGGAACAATTTTGCTCGCCATGATTACAAAACCTGCTCAAGGTGTAGAGAGATCATACGAAATACAGAATGCCCAGGTGGCCAGGTGGTCACCAATGTCACATCCCCTATGTACAGGTACAAACGAGCTCAGGTACCTAGATGGGCACCTAACGCACGCCTATGTGAGTCGCCGCGCTGACTGGCTGGTACCGGAATTACTTGATCTAGCAGCGAATCAGACCAAGACTGGGGGGCGTATTGGGTACAACCACCACGCTAAATATTTAGATACGATAGTTCTGTGTACAGTACATACACCTAATGTATGTCTGGCAGACAGACATGCTCCCGATGGCCATCTCGATATGTATATCCTGAGTGCAAGAGAAACCATTCTGGTTCTTCTATAAGATGGGTACATCATGCAGCTCGAGTCGCGACTCAACTAGACCTAGGTATAGACTGCATTAAGACACGTGCATCGCGTTTGCATGGCACCTTTCATCATCGTCTTTGCTGACATCGGAAGTTAAGCACGGTATCACACTACCCAGACAGTCTCGAAATAAGAGGCCAAGGCGTAGAGCCATTGACGAGGAGGCAGATACCTAGGTATGTACTACGTACTGGAACTTTCTCTGCCGGCCTGCCTGACTGCTGGCTGTGAGAAGCTGTAAGGCACCTAGCAGGCGATACGATGTACAGGCGAGACAGGTACCTGTGATGACGGTGACGACGATCTACGTGGGGAAACATGGAAAATGCCTCCCGCCCTACCGCTGTGCTGGATGTCTACACATCACAATTCAGGGGTTTTATGGCCCTCTGCGGTCATGGGCAAACATACGCATGTCACACGGGAGGATCCTTTCTGCACTGATTATCGTGATTTAACCTGGCGGCTAGGATGTCAGGATGTCCAGGTCCGAAAGTCTTTGCACGTTCGGTGAAAGTAGGTGTATGATTCTCTACCTACCTCTATGTACCAAAGCTACCAATATCCAAGCCCAGCGTGCCCTGATGGCCAGCAAGCTCGCGAAATCATCGAAACTTGCTATGCATAAGCCAAGTAGGCCCCTTAGGCCGGCAGGCAAATAGCAACACTGCCGTATAGGACCCGGTTCATAGTGGAACTCGACCGACACGACGCTTCATTGGAGACACATAAGGAGCTAAGATTCACTTTATCTCGTTAGTCCGATCGGATATTACAAGGAGGAACAAAAACCATCGAAAAGCAACAAAAGGACGGGAAAGGCATTGGAGGAAATGCCGTGTATTCTTCTCCTCTCGCGGGTTTAAGAAGTATCGTAGGGATGTGTTCTGTCTCGTCCGCGTCCATGTAACCACTCAGCCCTTCTGCCCCTTCAATATTTTTTCTTTTTTTTCTTCAGGGCTCGTGGCGCGCTGGGCGGCTGGGCAGGATCCATGACATATCCATGCTTGGGTTCCCCGACAAAGGGTCGAATGCTCCACTAATGCGCCATGACGTAGAAATCATCGTCATTTCTTAGCCAGACCCACCCGGAGCTCCACCTGCAATACATCATCTCCATTGATTTCCCAGAAATTCACCAATCGTCTTTGCAACATGACCTAAGAGCCCGAAATTCATCAGCAGGTGTGCGGTACCGGTACCTTCTAATGCTTCGATGCTTCGAATTCGCTAGCCGTCGAGCAAGCCAGACTCGCCAGACAACTGGCAACAGGTTACTGCAGCTCAGCCCGCCAGCCACCCCCTCGCCCCGCCTGGCGAAGACCCTTATTTTGACAAAATACAAGACCTATTACAATAGCAGCAGCACGACGTAGGCATTCTCAATCCTCGGCTTCACACCTTGACCACCTGCAACATTAGTCTTACATACGGCAGGCATGTACATACCTGGTACCTCCGTGCCTGAGGTAGTATCAGAGCCTCAAAGGTCTAACTAAGCTTTCGGTAACCTTTTCCCCAGGAACATGATTTCAAACAGTCACATAAGGTTATATCTCATTGTTATGTAGGTGCTGCACACGCAACTGTCTAACCGGCCCTATCACCCCTCTGCCTTTGCGGCTTCGAGATGCCAGTGCTACACGTCCACCCAGACTGCCAGAAATGCGAGCTAGGCTGCCCAATCGGAAGCCCATGCTGATTGCTAATTGGCCGTGACGGGTCAAGGCGGGCAGGACGGGTCCATGGCGAGACCGTCATAGGCTCCATGATTAATAAAAGGTGGACAGGTTAAACACGGGTCGAATGTTCGTCTTCGAATTAGAAGTCGGCATTTCGGACCTGGCAGGAAGAAACGCTCCGCCGTGGGCATCCCTAGCTTGACAGGCCGAATGACACCTACCATATTGTGAAGGATCCAGGTGCGCGAGGTGTAGGTATAGCATCCTCATCCTCTTACAGCTAAGCCTCTGCCCACTGCAGCCTCCATGGAGTTAGGCTTAGGTGCGGGGGGTCTTGGACGGCCTCTAAGCTCAGTATTTTCTACCATCTTGTCGATTGCTTCATATCTTGAAAATATCTTCATTTCACATCTAATCTTCGTTTTTTCCTTTTTCCCTTTTAATTCCTGTGAACCCAGGCATCACATTTCTAAGCTTCAATACGTCATGTATTCATGACGTAACTCGGCTTGGACCCCAGGTAGAGATATAGACTCCAACCCCGCAGAGTAGATTCGCGAGCCGTCAATCTTGGAACCAATCAGCTCTCGTCGCATATACGACCTAGGCAGGTACCCAAGGTACTATGTAGCATCTTGCTCGGGAATGCAACAGACACACAGACACACAAGACATGCACGATCGTAACGAGTTAAATCTCACCTTGGATGATTGTGTGCTGCGGGATACTCCGTACTAACGTTCCTGGTCTTCGAGCCTTGCATCGGTTCCCGCAGGGTTGCCTGAGCAAAAGATTATAGCAGCCACCAGCCTCAGCAGCCATCCATATTCGGAACTTCCACCTACATCCAACAACGGGCATGCTACATGACAGACAAGTCCCCGATATCTGTTAAAAAAACTTGACAAGTCTGGCTGGACTGTTTATAGGAATGTTCTAGGTTCGAGGCAAAAAAAATAAGATAAATTACGAAAAAATATATGGGTGCAAATATAATTCCCCAACACTCGCCTGCAATTGGATTTTTACGCTCATAACCACAGCAGAACCGCCTCGCTACTCTCAACCTTGATCCGAGCGACTCCGTTCTGAACCGTGACCTGCTCAGTGTCGTTCCTAACGTTTTTGACTTCCTTACCAGAACTTTCGTAGGTCCATTGGCTGCCCGCGTACGTGATCGAGTCCGCGCCCGCGCCGGCACCTCCAGGACTAGTGAGATGAGTGACATTCACGGACTTCACGTCCGCGGGAACGGAAACGTCCAGCGTAACGCTCGGTCTCTCCATGTTGGAACTCGTCTTGTTCCAGTAGTCCAGATTGGCAATGGCGATCCGCTTTGCCGCGTCGCCCTCGTAAGCGGCGTACGCGGCCAAGTTAGCGGGGCCGTTGCCGCCGGACACGTCGAGCTGTGCAACCCGGCTGCTCGACGTCCCTATGAAGTCGGCCACGAAAGGCTGCGAGTAGAAGTTGGCGAAGACCTGCGCGTCGAAACCCACGCTTGCGACGGGCAGCCACAGGTTGTAGCCGGCGTGCATGATCTGCTGGTAGTTGATCCGTGCCACGCCTATAGCCATGCTGTACAGGTAAAAGTCAACCTGCCACAAGGCGCTGCCGAGCCGGTTCTGGAATTCGTACTCGTTCGTCTGGGAGAGCGAGTTGCCCACCTCGTTGAGAATGAAGCCGATCTCCGGGCGGTTCTTCTTCAGCCAGTCTATGTGCCCTTGATACTGGTCCAGGTGGTTGTGCGTGACACTCATGTTCATGAGCCCGCTCGCAAGATCGGCTGCCGTGCCGGCACTGCGCTGGTAGTAGTGATGCGATACATCCTTTATGATGTTTTTCTTGTCGATTCCTAGATCGAAGCACTCCTGTACATCGAAAACGTACTTCTCTGCCTCCACCTCGTCGCCGGAATGGCTTGACACGTCGAATGCCGTAAAGAAGCGGCCCTGGGGCAGGTCTACGGCTTCCAGAATCGCGTCGGCGTATTTGGTCCAGTTGCCAACATAAGTCTCGTTGGAAAGTTTGCCCTGGTAGTCCGGGGGGCCGAGCCTGATCCCACCCTCTCCCCTGAAGTTGTCCGAGTACAGATTCGCCTCGTTACCCGGCTGGATCGAGTGAATGTTGTCAATCCCGATGCCTTGCACGGCGGATTGCGCCCACGCGACAGCCTCGCTAACGTTGGTTGTAGCTAACGGGACCTCGACCATGTACTTAGCGTCGGGGAAATTCTTGGCCAAGTCCCAGTAGGACGGACCGATGGTGGTGTTGCCGACGACCTGGTATTGGTCCCGCTCGGCTGGCGGTAGAGCAGGTTCCTTCTGGCCCGGGAGATACTTTCCATAATCCGCAGACGTGCCGCCGAGACGAATGATGGGGATGCCTCCCGTACGTAAGGTGATGGCATCGATGAGGTTCGCGGAGAAAGCGTTGATATTGCCGTCGTCGCCCTGGGCGTACCGGACGAACGACGATTGCTCGAAGGCTAGGCCGCAAAAGTTAGGGTCGATTTCAGCCGAAGCATCTACGTCGCTGCCGGCCGGGACCTTGACGGTCAACGAAGGCCCATCGCGAGGGAGGGTCGCCGTTGATCCGAGGCTCGCGAGGGCTAGGATCAGAGAGGTCTGCTTCGGTACTTGCGCCCTCATAATGCAGTCTAAGCAGTCTAACTCTTTCAATATAGCGTTAAAAAGAATCCTAAGTGTGTATATAGCCTAATTCTAAGACCAAGCGTAGAGAATGAGATGAAGGGCCTTCTCAGCAGATTTATCCCGATCTCTTATGTTTATTCTTCTCCAACGCGCGTGGCTTACTACGATCCTATATACGGCCGTCGCACGTTCTGAACTGAAGCAGGCTACTGCTATAGTCATGGTGGCAAGGGATATAAGCAAGGTGTGGCTATGCCGAGCCCGGTCTCCTGAAAGCTGAGATATGGCGAGGATGGTTACTCGGGAATGCCCCGCTTATGGATGCCGGGGTCGTGAATAGGCGAATGACGGTATGGGGTTAGATCCGGTTCTCGGATTCGATGGACGGCGACTGGACGAATACCCGGGGTACCGTGGGATTCGCGTGCTATTTTTGTTATATTAGGCTGATGATCGGCGCGCCTATTTAGAGCCTCCTCGGCCCCCCTTTAACAGCCTAGCCCCTGGTAGCTAAAACCAAAGGCTAAGCTAGCAATATTCGAATCGAAATCATGCTGTTATTTTACAGCTTGCTTACGCGGAGACGCGCTCGGCACTTAGGAGTGAGAGGCTATGGTATCTGTAGGAGCAGAAGCAGGCAGGACACAGCTTACCATGCCTTTCGTCATCTTACATGCCTACCTCTTACATACCTAGGTACTTTACAAGCAGGCGAGATGAGTTAAATGTCGTTTTTGTTAGATTGCCATTGCTAGGTTAGTCGGTAGAGCAGTCCAAGGTAGCATCGCGTAAGGAAGCTCCCTTCCCACCCTGTCGCTGCATGCTCCTATTCTGGACAGATTAAGAAACCACTTCTACGTTCAGCTCTTAGCACCCCTACCTGGGCCCCATCATCAATGGGCCTGATTGGGCGACGGTGTAGACATATCCTGACCCTTCGTACACGTTTGAGTGATGTGTATCAACGCCGGAGTAGATTGGGGTCCCGAGAGATAAGTTCGTAAGCAACTTCCTACATATGTAGCAACCACATAGTACTTCGCAGATAGGACGCGGCGAGGATTGGGTCACCTATTGTCCGCCGACAATCGACCACTTCAGCTAGGCACCTACCTGGTATTTAGGTACCTACCTATATTAGGTATGTACATGTACCTAATGGCGAACTACCATGTGTGTAAGTAAAGTTATATTCCACGCGTAACGCGTTTTTATTAGGCTTTATCATAACTTCTACATCTGAGGAGGCATCAGACTGAATTCACCATAAATAAAACCTTCCATAGTCTTCCACAGTCATCACCTACCTCATGTAGGTATTTATCATATGTATCTGCATATATCGATGCCTACATGTACCTACAGATTGACTCTCCTATAGATGCCGCCGAAATAAAACTTCCCTTTCACTTTCAGATACATGTAAATGATCAAATGCCTGCTTAAGTCCTTACCTGGCAGGTTCGCATGAAAATCTGCCAGTCCGTAGGTATGAATGATTACAATTATCACTGGGTGGAGCATCGTTCAAAGATACCTACCTAACCTAGGTAGATACGCTGTTCGTCTTGTTCATACCGCTAGAGTGTTCGTACAGTGTCGTTAGAAGGCCGGCTACCATGACTATAGGAAGCCGTACACAGCATCACTTACAACTATAGGCAATATCCTCTTCTGCTCTGCTCAATACACATTATTCAACCCCGTACCTTCAGTCTACGGTAATTTCAGTAGTTTAAATCCCTTCTGTCGTTTCCACGGGCCCTTCACATCCCTGGGAAGCTTTCGACACTACCCCAAGTTCATAAAGACTCTACCGGTACAGATAAGAAGCTTCAATGTGATTTCACTGGCAAGTTGCATTTAGTAAACCTACATAAAAAGGAATAAGAACAAGAAGAATAACAAGAAGAATGTAGTAATTACAAGGTTTGAGGGCTTGATACATATGTATCATGCCGCTCATCTTTAATATATGGGCTCTCGGAGAGAAACTCTATTGGCAAGTATTCCCTCCAGTCTAGGATCGCATTGAACATATAAACAAGGGGGCTTCAGCTAGAATCAATTTGCTTTCTCTCTTCTTCTTGACACATCAACTGGCACCTCCATACTAACCAACTTATCATCTATTTCCCTCCAATCATCTCGTCCGACCCAAATTCCATCGCGCCTCTTTGGGGTTTCCATATTCAAGATGACGGAACGCCACATCATCAATGCTCCGGTGCTCAACGGCTCCCAGTTCCGGGGCCCGGTAACTGCCGAAATCTATTTACCCATCCCATCTTTCTCGCCCACTCCCATTTCACCCTCATCAACCACTCCAAGCCTATCGACCACTGTTGCTGAAGATCTTTCTATGGACGATAGCGACAATGATGACCACCACAACGACGAACCTGTAGATGAGGCCCACGACCCATCGAACACCCCTTCGGTGCTATTTATCTGCCACCATATCCGAACGGTTGTCCGTCTTACGAGCGACGTTTTGATGGCGTTGACTACTGCAGATGACCTGTATCAGCTGCCAGGCGCAGAGCAAGTCCGCATCGCGCTTGAGGCCCTGAGAGGCGGACTTTGCAGGCTCAATGCGGAGATCCGAGAAGAGATTGATCGTCCCGAACCGCCTCAGAAAGGTGCTCGAGTTTTGAGAGAAGTCGGCGACTTGCTCGAACCGCTGGACGAGAACCTGGTTGAACTGCAAGACAGTCTGTCGCATAGGGACGATGGAATATTCGTGCAGTTCGCCAACATCATCGCCACACACATCCGGAACGACTACACCACCGAAATTGAGTCCATCATCGATGATCTTTCTTTACGCGGTAGGTACAAGTCGCCCAGATGCCGCCTTGCCGTGCGCTGACGTACTCAGAACTCGACAATTGCTAGAGCTGCCGCACCAGCTCCCGCCGCGCACACCTGCGCTATCAAGTTGGCCACATATCTCGTCTTTGAGCACACACCACTCTTCTCGGTCTAGGCGTTATACGGACAAACGGGCCCGGACCCCACGATAAGGTTTTTGACCATCCGGTCTCAGGTTTTTTAATCCCACTCCAGGGCTCGCTGGGTATCGAGATTGGAAACGAGAGCGAGCCTGGAGTACGGTTTTTCCTGGCATAACAGATCGGATGGTCGTAGCTGGCGTTTCGCAGCGAGGACAAGGGAAAGGGGGAGGAGTTTACACGGCAATGCACGAGCAGGGACAGTGGAGGATGCCCAAGGTTTATGCCCAAGGTTTATGCCCAAGGTTTATGCCCGAAGTTTAAGAGTATAAGAGGGATCTTGTGCGCAGCTGGAAACTCATGCCCCGATTTAGAGAGTAGACGCAAGCTCCACATCTCTTTTGGCTCGTCCGTTTCTGGATTCAGAAGGGGCTAAACCTCGGGCTATTGTGTCCCTCCTTTAGGATGGGGGACCTTCTTGTCTTATGTTAGATCAAAAGGCAGATAGCCAAATCTTGACGGACGACTTCATCACCGTTCCCGCGTCTACCTGCCCCAATGCATTGGTTAGGTAGTGACGCTAGTAACGACGGCCTTCAAGATTCGACAAGACATCCACGCACCGCTGTGAGAAATACGTATCGTACAAAAGACGTTGACGTAGAAATATTGAGCTACAAATCCTGGTATCGTACACTGCCAGCCATACATTCATTATCCATCAATCCATCTCCACTCTCACTGTTGACCGCGAAAGACGTCGCTTAATAAGCAGACAAGGAAAATGAGCGCGAGAGCAATACAAATTACCGATGATTAGCCGCACTACCCCACCTGCCCACCAGCAAAAGGAACTCGGAAGCGCCCCGACCAAGGCCGACTTCATCCCACGACTTGCTCCGGCTGACAGCCTGGCAAGACACCTAACAGCACCAGTTTGCGTCCAGCATATCACCCGCCCAGCTTCCACGGGATGCGATTCATCGGTTTTGGGTAATATCCCAAACGATAAGGCCAGTCCGATTTGCGCTCGCGTGCGATGTAGGACCTCGCTTCCGAGACTGAAGATTGTTGGCAAACTGAGCGCAACCGCAGAGCTACGAAGCTGAAGCTGCTGCTGCTTTAGGCACTCATGTGCGGAGGAGGCTTACCTTGTCGGACCATTTTCTCTCTGCTGTTCTCTTCCCTTCGAGGGTCCTTCTTGAAGCCGTCTCCGTTGGTGCAGCACGCGCAGAATTGATACTTCGCTATATTGTGTCTGCAATGGCTTCCGTCGCCGCCGTCCTCCTCCTCCTCGTCAAAGTCCGGCGTTAGGAGCCTAGTGATCTTTGGCGCCTGCGGCACAACCGGCAGAGTCGGAATCGGCTGTGCGTCTTTTGATCTGTGATGGCTGCGGTGCCCGCCCTCTCCGGACATCTCCCCGACGCCTAGAAGCATCGGTGCTGGACGGCTGCTCGAGTGGCGAGACGAGCTGTGCTTAAGATGCGGGGAAGCATCTGAATCAACGTCTACCTCTCGGCGGCTTCTCCGGTGCTTGCTCTTACTGCCCTTATGCTTCGTAGGAGTTACCCCCTTCTCCTCTCGGTGACCCGTGGTGGCGTTACGTCTCTGCCGCGAATCTGTCGAGCCTGAGATGTTGACGCGCGTCGACTCACCTCGACGTTGGGATGATTTGTGGCCATGTTGCCACTCTCTTGGCTCGGGAATGCTACCAAGCACCGATCCGGCCTGTCGTTTTGATGCATCATGGCCACGGCGCTGCTCGCTGTCAGGGTACGATACCCGGCCATATCCATCAGCTACAGGCGGGTAGCTAGATAGCTGGGTATTTCCAGAGTGCCCGCTGCTCTCAGGAGAATATACTCCTGGCTGAGGATATTCAGCACCGTATTCTTCATCCATCGGTGGATAGAGAGATGGCTGACAGTATCCCGGCTGCGAAGAAGGCGATGGCAGCGGTGCATGATCATCTAGAGCAATTCAGCTCCTGTGGAACAGGTGAGGGACTTGCAGAGCTTACAAGGAGACGGAGCCATTTGGTCATGTGGAGTACCATATGGGTAGTCCATTGGGAAGCGGTCTTTTTCACGACCTGGAAAGCAGACTCTTGTGGAGGGCTGGCGTCCCGGTGGGGGGCTTCCTCAAGTCGAAAACGTGGGGGGCTTCCTGTAGGGCGAAGTCAACACGGCTAACTGCTCAGAATGAGGTCAAATCGGCTTGGAACGGGTCTTGATGGCTTGTTTTGGATGGATAGTTGATGGTTTTTGCCCCTTGGGTCGTATTCCGATGATGGAGAATGAACTGATAATGGAGGAGGGGGGGGGAAACGAGAAGGAGGGTAGAGGAGGGAGTGGGCTTTATATCAAGTATCGAGGCAGAGCAGCCGGCCGGGTATGGTGGTCTCTCCCCTGGTGAGTGAGGCTCCACTGACCAATGAGAACGTTTGCTGACGACCAATCAGGCGAGATTGACAACCTCCTGCATCACCTCCCGACCGCGGCGTTACTTGGTATTCTCCGTCACTCGTTCCTTCGTGTCAGTGACTTGACTAGCCTCGTTGAACGACTACGGGAGGTCAAAAAGCCTCAAAAATTGGTGCAATTCTCAGGTAAACCCCCCGCGGGTCAAGTCCTACACGTCACGTGGTGTGCTCTAGGCAGCGCACTTGGATCGACCCGGGCAGGTTGCCTTCTACGAGGTGCTCTCTACAGCCTGCCAGGAAAGGCGAGTCCTAGAGAGTTCACCTGGCGTCGCCCAATTCGTGCCCAACCCCGTCACCGTCGTGCCCTCATGGCAGGATAGCAACCCTCTCACCTACGTACCTCCCTATGTTCTGGGCACCAGGGAAGCAAGGTATATACCTCCAAGTCTTTCCGGATACTTTGTTTTTAGTCACATCACATCTGAAAAATACTACCCGGAGCTGCTGTGATACAGCATTAGCTCATGCAGGTCGATTGATACCTTACACAGAACATAATATAGCCAGGCGGAGAGATTTGATCCCTTCTACGATTGTTTTCTTTCTATATTCCGCTATTATAAACGACATTTGGTGCCTTTCCATGTACCTGGGTTTTTCTCAGCATCCGATTTCAAGATGCAGTTGATGAACGACTTTGCAGCGCTGACCCGTGAGAAGCAGGCTAGCTGCGGCCTTGGGAAGAAAACTTGGCCCATGAGCTAGTGCGCGCCGTGCGCCGTGCTGCGAATATGCTTCACAAGACCGTTGATCCCACTCTACCAAGCAGCTCTAGCAGCTGGTGGTTCTGCTGTCTTGTTGGCAGCGTCTTGCTGTCGTGCAACAGACCTCCTCGTCTACGACACTACTTAGTGTACGAGGTAAGGTCGAGGAACTAACCGACCGAGACTGGTGCATTTCATAATATCATTCTGGATCCAGTGGTATATCGGCTACATATATCATCGTCGTCGTGCTTTTCGTCTTCGCGGCTCACCACGGTCGTTACAGCACCCACGCTTTCGGGGCTCGGACACGTCGCACGATCGGTTACACTGCTTCGAATAGTACCACTAGGCATCTCATTTGCGGCCGTGGGATTATGAATGCATCTAGAATAATCTAAGCAGTGGGCTTGCGCTTTCCTGTTCCGCATCCAAGTTGCACTTCAACTCGCCTTGTTTACTTGGCACTACACAACATATAACTGCAATATAATACTACGCCTTACTCTAGGCGTGTCTCGGTCATTACCGTAGACGTGCAACCGTTCTAGTTACGCAATATCGTTAACTCGGATTAATAATGCGCACACACTTGGGTAAAAGTCAAGAGGCATGAGGATACGACCGTCTCGTTTTGATGGTGGGAGTGGACGACCTCTGCTTTATCACCTGGGTACGTTAGTCCAGAGGCCTCCGTCCAGCTATGATCTGAGCTTTCAGACAGCCCAAGCTGCCTGCTGCGCCGCTCGACACTTGCCATTGCAAACCCTGCGTCAGGTACCTGGATAAGAATAACACATACGTTCAACGTAAAACATCACGAAGTTAAAGTTGCCAAGAATACACCCATCTTGTTTATTTAAGCTACATCTCGGATCCACCACTGTTCCCAGGAGTTAAACGTCGGAACACTGCACAGCTCACCGACAAACCGGGATGTGCTGGTGGTTCGCGGCACAAGAGAGGCAAACTGGCCGTGTGTCATGTGAGATGACGGTTATTGGACCCCAACCCACCTCACGATAAGTGTCTTGGACTGCCTGCTGTCGTACATTGCTCGTTCTACCGGCTCCTGTTAGGCCCGCGTCCCTACATGCCGCGATGCACGCCGCAGGTACAACGTGCATCGACTAAGCTGCCGAACCAGCCTTACCGAATGCTAGCTGGCGTAGTTGGCGGCATCTACGACATTCTCTCTTCTCTCTACCCGCTGGGTTGCTGTATATCCTGGCATGATTGGTAATGAGACGGCTGCTCGCTCAGGATATATCTGGATGAAGTCACCAAGCAACACAAGATCAGGACACGTCAGATGAGAGGCTGATTTGACCGACGAATTAATAATCATCCTCCATCGCCGTGGAACTCGATGTCGTCTTGTTCCCTTGGCTGTCTGCGGAATACTGGCATCTTGTTGCGTGCGCATTTCTATGGCGGGGCAGCCCAGCTTGGTTCGCCATCATCGCAAGAGTTCCTAGTGGACCCTCGCTCTCGAGTGTATAGCGGGTAATGCTTCTGTTTTCTAGTTCGTGCAGATCCGAGCGTGGAGCGGCATGTAACGTAGTCAGAGATGTGATTGTTACGGTGTAAGTTGAGGGGAGCCAAGCTAACAGAGTTGCGATGGGAGGAGTCATGAGCGCAGACTATACGAGAAGATTATGGCATAAAGGGGAAGGCCAACACTACCTGATCATACTCATGGAAAGAATCGATGGGAAACCGCTAGAATACCGTTGTATGAAGCATCCGAACGGCATCGGATCCGCGATGAAAGGATGTCTCCGAGGAAATAATGATACGGGATAAGCAATAAGCAAAGTGATATCGCTGTGTGGCTGCTTGCTGTACGGCGGGCTGGCAGGCTGGGCGAGCGTGTGGCTGAAGCTTGCGCCCCACATATAACCAAAAAACCAACCAACGCTATTCTTGCGCGCCTTCATCCTTGCTCAACTTTTGCGCGACGACAAACTACACTTTTGTTCCCCAACGCAGCTTTAGCCTCGTCCGAGTTGACACCTCTTTTCCCCGACATCATTTCATCGTTCCTTTTCCTACCGAAAGTCGGGCATCGACGAGCCCTTCATCTCCCACTAATCATCTCTCCGTCTCGCAGCCATGGGAAAGAAGAAGCGCGGCCACCCCGATGTCGAGGAGCTCCTTGCGCGCCCTTGGTGCTACTACTGTATGCTTTGCCGTACCGGTTTCGCGCCCGAGAGAATCAGCTAACATGTCGGCTAGGTGAGAGAGACTTTGAAGATCTCAAGCTCTTGATATCGCATCAGAAAGCAAAGCATTTCAAGTGTGATCGATGCGGGCGACGATTGAACACGGCTGGAGGTAAGAGGTCGCCATCTGATGCATGGTGACTTGACGCGACACCGTGGCTGACTTGCATTTACCTACAGGTCTTTCAGTACATATGAACCAGGTGCACAAAGAATCCCTGTCGTCTGTCGAAAATGCACTGCCCAACCGGCAAGGCCTCGACGTCGAGATCTTTGGCATGGAGGGTATTCCCGAGGATGTCGTCCAACAACACAACCAGCGAATCATCCAGAACTTTTACCAGGCCCAAGCAGAGCGGTACGCTGCAACCGGTAACCCGCCCCCGGGCCAAGGTCGAAAGGGTCCAGCCAAGAAGCTCAAGATCGAGACCGCCGAAGACATCAAGAAACGGCTAGCAGAGCATCGCGCGAGACTCGCAACCCAAAAGACAGCCATGAATGGTGGAAGCGCAGGTCACACACCCCGCGAAGGCTTGCCTGAGAGACAAAGTCCTGCGCAAAGCGCATCTCCGGGTGCATTCGTACGCATTTCAAGTGCCAACTGTGAATCTGACGCCCATGCTAATCGTCGTGGACAGAACTCGCCTTTCCCTCCGCCAGGTGGCCAGTACCCCGGTTTCCCTGCCCAGTCTGCTGTGCCTGGCTTCTCACCTCCGCCTCAATACCCCGGCGCATACCCGCCTCCGACCCTACCCTCGCGGCCTGGAAGCAATCTCGCCGCTCCTCCTGGATTACCTCCGCACCCCGGACAGGCTGGCTGGCAAGGCGGTGCTTCAACTATCGATGAGCTCGTGTCGGGTGCCGCTCAGCAGGGTGATGACATTGACCAGATTATCAGGATGGCCGAGGCGGGCATTAAGCCGCCGAGGACGTCAGAGACCCCGGCTGCTGCCGAAGCTGCGGCCGAAGGAGGGGAGAAGAAGTCGAAGAAGGACAAGGACAAGAATGTGAAGATGGTATACGATGACGAGATCAGCCCGGAGGAGAGAATGGCACTGATGCCGAAATATGCATTCATCCCGGAAGCCACCGCCGCTTGAGTTGGTTTAGGACAAGGAAACGTGTATTATTATAAGCTTCGGTACCAGAGGGTCAGTACCATCAACGCGCTGGGACCCGTAAGCTGACATGGCACAGAGCACAGCGTGCTGCTCTAATATTGTAGAGCAGCTTTTTAGGTATCAAGATAATTACAAAGGATGCATTTTGCTTGAAGTCTCGGCCTACGAAACATTCTGGTTGGGCCCGTAGCCGACGCTGCGGCCGCCATGCCGGCGATTCGAAGGTGAAAGGGCAGCTTGCCTGATACAGTCAAATGCCACTTGTATCACGACGTCGAGTGATGACAGGGAGATGGAAAGAATTATTCGTTCAAATCGAGGTATAGAGGTCTAAGATGACGTCATCATGCTATTACGTCTAGACAAGCTTGTGCTATGTCGCTGCCTCTTGCTGTCTTAACGCAGAGTCAAGCTTATTTCAAGCAACCAACCTTGAGCCTTGCGAGGCAATAGACTTAGATCAGACCGCCGACCATGAAAGCCTACAGAGATACAAGAGCGGATTGCAACATCTGGTACTAGTAAGATGTCGACTTCCGACCGTTTCTTCGTTAACCCTGAGACGCCTCTTCGGACTGTAGATGCGAATCAGGAGCTTCTGGCCAGTCTCGACCGCATCACCACGCATAACCCTCCGGTTCACACGTGCTCTACGGGATGGACGTTTCAAGGCCTGTACAGCGGCCCGACCTCGGTCGCGTACCTGTTCTACCGACTGTCGCAGAAATTCCCGGACCTGGAGTTCAAGCAGCAGTCACTCTTCGACTGGGCCGAGGCGTATCTTGCTCTGGGAATCCGTCTTAAGAAGAAGACGCCCGACCCGAACCACTGCGGCATCGCGAACGAGACCCTGGCCCACCTGGCGCTGACCGCTGTCATGCAGCGGGACGCCCATCCGGTACGACGCATCTGCTCCTTCGAAGCCGCGCTCAACGCCGAGACCGAGCAGGGCTCCAACGAATGGCTGTACGGGCGCGCCGGCTACCTCTACATCCTAAGGCTGTGCCGGACGCTCACGGACGAGCTGGACCCCGGGTCTAGCGCGGCGGGCCTCGTCAGAGACGTAATCGAGAAGACGGCAGACCGCATACTCTCCACCCCGCGCCCCTGGTTGTGGCACGGAAAGCCATACCTCGGCGCCGCGCACGGCAGCACCGGCATCATCTGCCAGCTCGCGCTGTCCGTTCCGTCCGCGACGCCCCGGCTGCGGCCCGCGGTGCTCGAGCTGCTCGACGCGCAGCTCGCCAGCGGCAACTTTCCGTCCTCCGCAGAGCCGCCGCCAAGCACCGGCGGCGGCAGCAGCAGCAGTCGCGACCGCCTCGTCCAGTTCTGCCACGGCGGCCCGGGCTTCGCGCTCTCGCTCGCGGCCCTAGCGCCGCTGTGGCCGGACCTGCGGTCGCGCATCGAGCGCGCCGCTGTGGCCGCGGCCGCTGACACCTGGCGCCGCGGGCTGCTGACCAAGACGCCGTGCCTGTGCCACGGCATCGCGGGCAACGCGCTCGCGCTGGCCGAGGATGAGAAGCGGTTCGCGCACTTCCTGGCGTTCATGAGCACCCCCGACATGGAGCGCGCGGGCTGGCTGGCCGGGGCCGGCAGGAGCGACCCGTTCGTCGGGCTCTACACCGGAGAGGCGGGGCGCGCTTGGGTCTGGGGCCTGGCTGCGGCTGAGGGCGACGGCAAGAAGCTGTGCATTGGGTATAATGATATATAAGAGATAATCGGCGGTGGTGGGTGGGAGCGTAGTCTTATGTATTGGACTTCTTATGCATTATCACCTGTTTCACCGGTTACAGCAGCATTTTAGGGAGTTAAGCTCGGGGGACAAAATGACGGCTATGCGCTCAGGCATGCACCGTGTATAACATGGTGAAGATAAATGCTAGAAATTGTTTTGCGCGTTTTAATTGAGATAGGAATATAACATATGTACATTTCTATATTGAAATGAAGCTATTTAAAATAAACAAAAATTTCGTTGCAGTCATCTAGACGGATGAACTGTCGAATGAAAACTGTGTCGGAAATGAGAAATGAAGTGTTGGTATATAGTACAAAGTAGCGCTAGTAATTGCCATCAGCGGGGATAGCTCAGCTGGGAGAGCGTCAGACTGAAGTCAAAACTTCGGGATTCCTTGAATAATCTGAAGGTCGTGCGTTCGATCCGCACTCACCGCAACCCTTTTCCTTTTGCCTTTCTCGAGTCTCAATCGAGACAGCTGATTGGACACGCTTTGCTTTTTTTGCCCTGCGCCACACAACCGAAGAGAAGAAAAGAAAAACCCCACAAAACTGATAGGAATACAGGGGGGGGAGAAAAAGAAGAAAACGCCAAACAACATATGCCAATGCAATGCCCATACTCCCTCCCCAATGCTCCCCTATGCTGCCGTGCTCCATAATGCATATGAACATCCATATCATTGCTCCATGATCCACATGTGCCAGCCAAGCCAGCATATCTCGTACATGATCCATCCAAATCTCCATACGCCGTGCCGAAATGCCAAATCGGTAGTTGTTACAATGTACTGACGTGGTATATACAGTGTAGTGCTCCCCGCGATCAACCCACCGGTCATCTCCTTTAGGGCCTGCCCTTGTAGAAGACGACGTTGAAGCGCTGGTTGGCGGACTTGATGACGGGGTTGCCGTGGTAGTCGTCGATGTAGGCGGCCTTGTAGCCGAGCTTGCCGCCGAGGTAGTCGCGCGACGCGGGCACGACCTTGGGCTTGCCGTTGGGGCCGTTCTCCGTCAGCTCCGTGGCCTTGATGACCTTGGCGCCGGACGCCTTGGCCTGGAGCGCCTTGGGGGGCGCGTTGTCGAGGACCGAGGTGTCCTTGAACCCCTTGGACGCGCCGGAGCCGTCCATGGCGGACACGGTCACGGGCCCGTCGCAGCCGCGGATCAGCGAGACGTCGGCCCAGCCGGCGGCGTTGGCGCCGCTGTCCATGCCGAGCTCGAGCCAGGTGGCGAGGGTGTGCGGCTGGCCGTCGAGCATCACCTTGGTCGTGCCGCGCACGATGCGGCCCTGGAAGCCCGCCGGCAGCGCCACGAACTTGGTCTGGCCCGCCGGGATCGTCACGTACTTGAGCGGCACGCTGTCGCAGCCGTTGGCGAACACGAAGAAGTCCCGCGTCGCCGTGTCCGCGTTCTTCAGCTGCACGCCCCGCCCGTTGGTGTCGTGCGCGTCCTGCACGTGCTCCGCCTTCGTCGCGCACTGCGCGCGTGTCTCGAGCTCGCCTGCCGCCGCCGCCGCGCCGCCGTCGAGGTTGCCGGTTGGCAGGGCTGCCGCGGTGGCGAGGAGCAGGCTGAGCAGGTTGAGGCTGGATCGCAGCATGTTGTCTGATGGGTGGGGAGACTGGTAGGTATGATATATATACGTAGTCGGGATTCGCGGGTAAGGGAAAGAAGCAAAGCGCAGGGGCTTTTGAAGTTGCGAGTGGCACAAAAGAGATGGTGGTTAGAGAAGGAGAGTAGTCGAGTTCGTTGTCGTTGTCTAGATAGAACAGACAGCCATGATGATCGTGGGACGGCCATCTTATTTATCCTCCAACGACTCAATACATGGTCATGCTTCATCCACGACGATTCATTCACGACTCTCTACGTCAAGTTAGGCCTAGGACAGGAGGATTCACAAGCCATTAGGCAACTAAGATCTGTCAAGGGCACAGTTATGTTTCACGATAGGGAACACAGCACAGTTACAACTTCTGGGACATACGCTAACAGCTCCTCTTCCCGGGCTGCGTACGGTGACTTCGCGACCTTGAGCCAGTCGCAGTAGCTGTTTGGACAGGGGCTGGATTAGACGCCCCTCGTTCACCCAGCCTTGGTGATCCTGCTGGAATAGCACATATGGAGTTTATGTTTGTTCGGATGATTTGACGTCAATCTTTTGCTTTTTGATCCTGCCTCACGTTATCAGCCCGCTATCTGGCCTCAGGCTTCTTGCACCGTACGATACTGGTGACAAGGCCTGTATGGTAGGTCTGCAGATCCTCTGGAGAGAGGAAGAGGAAGATTAGAGGGAGTCTGGGGAGCTGGCGGAGCGGGTACGATTTCGGCTACATGGCCGAGGTAGGCAGGTTGGAAGTTGCAAAGCC
>JAJJXE010000008.1:1800000-1979465 GCA_022432365.1 Hypoxylon sp. FL1284 | reverse complement strand
CCTAACCCTAACCCTAACCCTAACCCTAACCCTAACCCTAACCCTAACCCTAACCCTAACCCTAACCCTAACCCTAACCCTAACCCTAACCCTAACCCTAACCCTAACCCTAACCCTAACCCTAACCCTAACCCTAACCCTAACCCTAACCCTAACCCTAACCCTAACCCTAACCCTAACCCTAACCCTAACCCTAACCCTAACCCTAACCCTAACCCTAACCCTAACCCTAACCCTAACCCTAACCCTAACCCTAACCCTAACCCTAACCCTAACCCTAACCCTAACCCTAACCCTAACCCTAATCTATGCCGAGACTCTTCGTCTGCACGGGACAGCCCATTTCCTCTTTCAAGCATCTGCATCGACTGATGTACGCCTCGGCCACTGGTTGTTCCCACGCGGTTCTGTCGGGTTGATTAGCTCAGGCACGCTGCATGCAGATCCTGATTTCTGGAATACACGTGGTGGTCAACATCCTATTACCGAGTTCTGGTCGGACAGATTTCTAGTGTACCCCAAGGACCCAAACAGTGGGCCAGTCAACCCAACGTATCGCGATGGATCTCCCACACGTCCAATAAAGACCTGTAGCACCAACGAAGATGAAGAAGTCGATGGAAATGAGCCTTACTTCACTACAGATGGGACGGAGGGCTCCTGGTATCCATACGGAGGTACGTAAACCCGGACACTGAACATGAAACTCTGCGTTGGAGTTGCGGACTTTGACTGACGCTATCTTCAAAACTATTAGCGGGGAATGGTATATGCGTGGGAAGATTTTTGGCCAAGAACGTCATTCTAGTTACGCTTGCTTATCTAGTGTTGGAGTTTGATATAGAGCCTCAGGTTGCGTCCATGACTACTAACCCGTGGAGATACGGCCTGGGTGTGAACCAGCCTAGATATGCTACTCCTTTCAAGATTAGGAGGAGACCCTCAGCAAAAGAGTAGACTTGCCTGTCTAGGATACTTTCTGCTTTCAAATTCGACGTCGAATCCATCTCTGCGTCACGAAAAAGGGAGCTCCGGGGTGCTCGATGGAACTGAGACGATATCAAGAGGCAATCAAAGAAGCGCATAGATACCTTAGGTAGGTATTCTCAGGGTAAGAAATGTATACTGTCCGCCAGATCAGTTGCGATTGAGAGTCGATAAATGGGGGAAATATGGCTGGGCAGATTAGTTGCATATTCCAAGTCATAGAGGCAGTTGTTCGTTGGGGATTTCTCAAGCAAGCAAGCACTGCCGTTGATCTACTGGCCACCACTCAATATCGTAAGCTTGCGCCACCGCGTCGTGACCAGCTACCCCATTGCCCAAGTTACCTAGCTACCTAGCTGCCTACTTAGGTACCTAGGTAGGCAGGTATGCTTAGCTTGTCTGCCGACAAGGGATTATAGCCCACCTGAGCGTTGCTAACGGCCCCTAATTCGCATGTGTTCATCTGCTGCAATGCCGGCGCTATACCGCCAGCAACGCAGGCGAGTCGCAGATAGTGCCCGGGGTATGAGTATAGTTCTTTTCAACGTCTCGATCGAGGCTCGGGGGCTTAAGAGCAGGGTATCAGTACATATATATATACATACGATCACGTCGTAGCCTCGTCCTTTTGTCCCGTCATCATCTCGTGCGCCGTAATCGCGTTCAATCATATGTACTCCAAAATCATCATCTATAACCCAAGTGGGGGGGGATGAGCGGCTTCGAGACTCGTCCGAGAGTCGCTGTGAGCTAAGGCGCGGTCCGGTCAGACGCCCCCCATAAAGCCGACGCGGCCCATGGCGAGTCCGGTATCCACCCAGTTCTGCCAGTTGAACCCGTCTTCGGCATCCATGTCCACATCTTGGTCCTCGACGACGGGGGCCGTCGCGGCCACGTGGCTTGGCGGCCCCGTACCCCAGGATTCTGACCACATCCAAGGCGGAGGGTTATCATCGAGAAAGTTAGGTGTGGCAGAGGCCGCCGGCGGTGGCGGATAGGCGTCGTGACACGCGCTGCCGAAAGCTCCTGCCGCGAGCGCCTGGTCCTGGCGGCTCCCGCCCGGCGGCTGGGCGCCGCCTTCTGTCAGGTAGGACTGCTGGCTCGGAAGTGCGACGGAGAAGAGGTCGTGAGTGTCGGTAAACGGCTGTGCCATCATATTGTCTACGTACCGCAGGTCGGCGTGAGGGGGTATGTCGACGTCGGTCAGTGGTTGCGTTGTCTCCTTTCGCTGCGGAGAACAGCCGCCTACGACACCAGATACGTGATGGCTCGGCTTCTCGGACTCCTTGATCCCGACGAGCTTGCGCCACTGGTCCTGCGCGAGCATGCTCCGCACGGAGCTCGAGAGGTGCTTGAAGCTGTCCGGTTGCGGCTTGTTCTGCTCGTCCAGGTCGAGCTTCTCTGCGGCGTCGGGGTCGGCCCGAAGCCGCGAGATCTCGTCATCCCTGTGGCGCTTCGCCCTGCCCATCAGCTTGCGAAGCGGCACCCAGACGCCGGGCCGCGCGCGCTCGGCCGCGTCGTGGGTCTCAAAGGTCGCGTTGAGCACGATCCAGGCGCGCTCGAGCGACGGCGTCCACGGCAGGCGACAGACCTCAAGGAGGAGGTATGCGACGGCGTGCCACTGCGCGTATGTCTGGAAGAGCCAGCGCCACGGCCGACACCTAGGTTCCGAATTCAGGACCTTGGTGTACTCGACCACCTCGAGGGAGGCCATGAACAGGCGGTATCGGATGTCGCTGGCGATTTCCTGGCCCGTCGAGTGCAGCATCATGGGCTGATAGATGATTAGGCTCATCTTGGCCATGATGAGGCGCGCGATCATGGCGGCGACCCAGTGCAGCAGGTCCGAGTCCTTGTCGCCGCAGCTCTTGAGATACTTCTTCTCGATGCGCTCGTAGCATTCGAGGAGCATCGCGTCGCGCTCCTTGTCGGTGCTCCGTGACTGGCACGGGGCCATGCCGTTGGTGGCGAAGTGTAGCTTCCTGGCCAGGGCGCAGATCTCGTAGCGGATCAGGGAGAAGGTCATGTCGGTAGGTCCCTCCTGCTCGTCCGGGAACGTAGTCATCTCGGGTGTTATGTCGGTGTCGTTGATGTTCAGCGGGAACTGCGTGTCGTAGGTGCGCTCCGCGATCGTCAGCTCCGTGCCCTGATCTTCGGCGGACCTAAGGTCGAGGATGCAGATGGCCCACCACAGCCGCCGGCGCATCTCGACGTCGAAGGGGGTCAGGTCGTCAAACCTGGTACCTTCTCGGTGTATCCCGAGAGACTGGGAGATGCGGATGGCAAGGCCGGTGAGCGTCCAGGCGAACCTCGTGTCGTCGTACCGCCGCACGAGGACGAGGAAGAGGGTGAAGGCCTGAACTACGACCAGCTCGGACGTGACTAGAAAGTTGGCCTTTGCGAGGGCCTGCTCCGTGGCGAAGCGATACTTGTTGATCAGCTGCAGCTTTTCGGCACCGAAGTTGACTTTGACCTATAAACACGAGATTAGTCTTCGCCCCCTCGCGATAGGTGAAAGAAGAGAACCGTGCGGGGGGGGCACGTACCTCTTCGTCTTCCATAGAGGTGATGGAAGCGTAGTAGATGGCGAACATCAGAGACTCGAGGCCCGGGGAGATGTCGTTCATGTTGCTCCTCAGGTCGCGAATGGTCTTGTTCATGGTCGGGACGTGCAGGATCTTGACCAGGGGGTCGACGTTTTCCTGGTATACCTGCCAGATGAACGGTATCTGCGACGGCAGGGGATGCAGCTTGCGCAGATCGACGTTGGAAGAGCTGTAACCGAGCACGAAGGCGTGGTGGTCGACCTGGTTCGGGTACTGGCTTAGCGTCCCGGGGCTGCTTGCGTCGTCCGAGCCGCCGTCCGAGTCTTCGTCGCTGAGCCTCTCCGTCTCGGTTCGAAGCCGATTTATCTGGGTTGGGCATTATTAGCAGGCTGTTCGTCACGTCTCTTCGGTACTGGAGCCACCGCTTACCTCGTCGTTGATCTTGGACCAGAACGCGCTGCTCACGTATCGCGTCTTACCCTTCTCGTTCATCACAAGCCTCCCGAAAGATTTATTGACCTCGCCAGCGGGGTTCTTGGGCGGGTGAGCCGTGTCTTCGGGTTGTGCGCGCTGGGCCGTTGTCGCAGGGGGGTAGCCGCCGGGGAGGTTCTCGCTGTAGGCGACTCCGCTCTGCCTCCGCCGCTCCCTATCCTGCGCGCCGTCGGCGAGGGTTTCGGGCGAACCCCCGCCCAGGGAGGGCTGCCTCGCCGTCTCTATCTCGATCTGGCCGCTCAGGTCTTCGACTATGCTCTCGAGCTTCCGTAGCCGCTTCATCAGCTCGATCTCGCGCTCGCTCGTCTGCTTGGGCGGCGCATTTGGGTCTTTCATGCGCGGCCTCCGCGGGGCTCGGCCGGGGGCGGGGAAGACGCATTGGATATGGGCTTTGCGACAATTGCCGCACGGCATTAACTTGTCGCACCTGACTTTCCGACGGCGACATGTTACGCAGCTGCGGGGGTTCAGGGTCGAAGACGGCGTGGCGGTCGGGGAGAGGGTGATTGGACCCGAAGGCGCGTACGTGGGAGCGGCCGTGACGGCGCCTGCTGTCGGAGCATAGTCTTGTGGCGTCGATTCGGCGGCGGGCGAGTTGATTTCGTTCGGGGACGAGTTGGTAGGCGACTCCATGGGGTTAGATATAGTCCGGATCGCAAAGACAGAGACGACGATTGAAAATTATGCAGCCGATCTGCGATCGACGCTCCAAGCTCTAGCCGACGCTCATAGGGCTAGGCCTCCCAGATCTTGTCTCACCTGCCAAGAGGATAAGAATTCGGAGCCTGTAGCGAGGGGTTCAGGTCCCGGAGGCTTAAGGATCTGGTGAACGAAATCTGCCGAGAGGGATACGAAGGGAGAAGAGCTGCTTAGAAGTCGATTCGGCGGCACAGCGTGCGGCTAGCTGATGAATCCTACGATGAAAGAGCTGAATCGATTCACCCGAGGCTGTGGGTCTCTTCTTTGTCATATTCCAACAAAAGACGGTTAGTCTTAACAAGAATAGCCAATATCGCCAGCCTTGTGATTCTGAAGAAGACCAACTACGAGGCCGGATGATGAAAATAAAAAAAAATTAATAATACAAAATATAATAAAGTAAGATGAAGAGATCATCTTGGCCTAAAAAGTGGCTTCGCAGACGCGGGGCGCCTGCCTGCCCTGCCTGCCCTGCCCGCCTGCCCGCCTGCCTGCGCTTTCTGAGCGCCCATATGCAAGATGTCATGCCAGTATTACTCCTTTTCTTTTCCCGTTTTAAATCCGGGCCCGACGCCGAAAGCAGCTCCCTCCGCGATCAACATTTTGAATGGGCGTTGCGAGTCTCGGCGATGTATATTGGCTCTTCTGAATCGAAATCCTCGTTTCTCATCTTGTTAGATACACTTGAACGCTATCAAAAGACCATACTAGGCGGCATCCAATGTACGGCGATAGTATCAAGATTACTTATTGGCTGACTAGATGTTAGCAGCGGCAGCTAGTCGATCTGATATCTGATCTCTGTGCCAGCTCGGCTCGGCTTTTACACCATAACGGCGGCGCCGGCGCCGGCCCCAGTTCGTATCTTGACCCTTGGGCAGTTTACGCTGACCTCGGTAAACGGCGCACCAAGGTATGTAGCCCGGCTCGTATATCGTATCCGAATAAACCCGGAGCGTATCTTGCGGTAACGGGAGGTATGTAAGGAGGTCTAGAGAACCTTGCAGTCCGCCCTCTTGACGGCGTGCTTCGACTTGAAATTGGCGAATCGGCGTGCCGAGTTGAGTACCTGGATATATCCAGTGCCTTGTGCGAAGTACCTCTCATAAGCTATGTTTTCTCGGTATATCCATGAGTCTCACTCACAACTCAATACACAAGCAAAACATCAACCACGCCCGCATTCGTGTCATGTCCACACACCCATACGCAACATAGCGTAGACACTAGAAGTCTTCGAGATAAGACACCATTCATAGCCTCTGCTTGTCCTCTTTAATGTCAAATGACCAGGCCTTTCATCATAAACTCACGAATTCCCCCAGACGAGTCCTCTGATACCTACCTTCTAGCCAAGATACTTAGCCTAATACATATGGACTCATCATATACTGGCTGGACTGGTAAAAAAGCATCTATTCCAGGTATTTTGACGTCAAGACATGTGCCCTTGGCATTGTTGCAATAGTGTGACGTCATGGTATCGTTTCATGAAGCCCGTAGTCAAACCACCAGACCTGTTCGAGTTAACTCCCTACCGCCTGCAGGTTAGGTATGTAGTTAGGCACCTAGCTTAACAGACTTCTTCAAGTCGACTCATCTGCTGGGCCAACCGTCTACTCGTTACTTCCAAGCACCTCTCCACCATCAGCCGAAAATCAGATCTCCTCAAGATGGCCGGCGCACCGCAATCCCAGCCCCTCGAGAGCATGAGAGCCTGGCTGTATGACTCGGCGAATGGCGCGCTAGAGAAGAACATGAGATTAGTGGATGATGCCCCGCTGCCCTTTCACCAGACACTTCCCAAGGACGCCGTCCTCGTCAGGGTCCAGTACAGCTCGCTCAACCCGGTAGACTACAAGCTCCCCGAGATGGGCCTCTTGGGACGTGCTTTGGTCTCGATCCCCGCCTCACCCGGCCTAGACTTCTCGGGAGTCGTGACCCAGACGGGGGAAGCGGTCACGGCGTACAGCGTGGGCCAGCAGGTGTACGGGCGCCTCAACCCGACCAGGCACGGCACGCTGGGCGAGTACGTCTGCGCGTCGACCGACGGGTGCGCGGCCTTGCCCGAGGGCGTGTCGCTAAAGGACGCGAGCTGCATCGGGACCGCCGGCCAGACTGCGTACCAGTGCATCGTGCCAAACGTCAAGAAGGGCGACAGGGTATTCATCAACGGTGGCAGCGGAGGGACGGGCACGTTCGGAATTCAGATCGCCAAGGCTGCAGGATGCTACGTGACAACAAGCTGCTCGGGCAGGAATGCGGAATTCGTAAGTGTTTGAGATCAATATCTGCATTTCCCATCTACCCTTACCAGTTACAAAGGGGAGGCTTAACTAATTATCTTCATCAAAGTGCCAAAGTCTTGGGGCAGACGAAGTCATCGACTACACGAAGGAGGACGTCACCGACATTCTTAAAAAGAAGGGACAGGTCTACCAGCTTGTAGTCGATAACGTTGGTAGCGAACCCCCTAATCTTTACGAGACGTCTGACCACTTCCTCCTTCCCGAGGGCAAGTATGTTCAGATTGGCGGCAAGATGTCGCTGGCTGACATTAGGGTCATGGTGTCAAGAATGCTGTGGCCTTCCTTCCTGGGAGGTGGGAAGCGAAAGTGGGAGTTCTTGGTAACAAAGAACGATCACGGACACCTTGAGCAGATCGGAGAGTGGATGAAGGATGGCAAGGTGAAGGCCCCTATCGAGGATGAGTTCCGCTATGACGATGTGCCGAAGGCTTTCGAGAAGCTAAAAACGGGACGCACAAAGGGAAAGATTGTAGTAAGCTCCAAGTAGGATAGCGAACAAGATAGTATATAACTGATATTTGGAACTCGATATCTGGGACGGTCATTGTCACTTGAAACCCTAGTCTACAGTGCTCGAGAGTCTTTTAACCGTGCGAGGGAAAGGAATCTTGAGCTTGTGAGGGGCATTGTTTCCTTCGATACGAGCAGCCGGTACGATTTTAAATAGCACACTAAAAGAGCCAAAAGAGATAAAGGCATTCTTTCATAGTTCCAATGGCTGGAGATAGGAGACTAAAAGAGTCCTTACCCATTAAGTTACCACGACGGCCAGAGTTGAGTATCTGGACTGGTAACTCGATAGAAGATAATATTCGACAATATCCAAGTAAAAAAATGACAAACCAAACGATCCAAGAGCTTGGGCCGTTGCTGACTGGAGCAGAAAGGCTTCGTGTATCGATCAACTGGCCGGAACAGGCAGTCGTCAAGCCATCTTCCACGTCTTCTCTATCCGGCATACTTAACCCGCTCAAGAGGGCTGGTGCGACTCAACTTAGCTGCTGTACTTTAGAAGTCTTCGACTTGACTGGTCACCCCGTCGCCCCCAAGGTAAAACACCAAGTCGGCTGTGTATGCGGGCGTGACGACGCCGGCAAGAAGCTGGACGACCAAGCGCTCACGAAGCGATACCTGGGACGGTGGTACGCGGCCAGATGCGACGAGAGGGACGGGCTCCAGCGATGGTACTGGGACATCTTGGTCGGTCTCTGTGCAGAATGGAACATGGAGCTGCCGGAAGGGTACTCGAAGCCGACCTTTGAATCAGTCGGCGGTCGCCGATTCCACGCGTTTTAAAATGTCACCTCGCCTATCATGTACTGCTGTCTTTCAATTATTATTATTATAATTGCCTTCGGAGAGGCGATACTAGACTAGTAGCAAGCTGCTGCTGTTTCGTCGCAGTCCCTTTTCTATAGCCATCGCACCTAGCACATCTACATAGAATGTTCTTCCGTCCTTTATGGTATCTATACCCACCTCCCAGATACCTAAGGGTAGATTGATATATTTTTCTCTATTTTCCTTCCGACAGCCTGTAGCTAGAAATAGCTCAGCTCCGCTATAGCTGTTGCTGGGCCCGGTAAGTGAGTGTGCCCTGTTGTTCTCGTGATTTTCCCTTTACCGGTCCGCGTTGCCGATCCAAAGAGTCGAGGCGCCCGTAAAAGTTAGTAGTGGACTTGGATAAAACTTGGCCGAACCACCCCTTCTAATACATCTGTCGCACGGGACAGATGAACAGGATTTCATCGAACGCGTTGCGCGATGCATTGCTACACTTTAGACAGTGTACACTCGCCTTCAACCTAGTGGACTGCAGGCAACCGTGTTTGGTTCGAACCAGCAATCTACCGCTTCGATGCGGCTGCCCGATCGAGGGCGGCGGCGCTCTTGGAGCTTGTCATTGTAAGTCCAGAGGGCGTCATGGCGCCGCTTGCCGAGGGGGCCGGCGTAGTGGTCCGCGTGGGCGGGGCCGAGCGGTTGTGTGCCATGTGCGCCCTAACTAGATGGCCAGCGGCGAGGGCGCTGCAGAGCGACAGCTCTCCGGCAAGAACCGCCGCGCCGATGATGCGGGCCAGACGGCACGCATTCTCCCCGGGCGTCGTAGGATGGGCGCCCCGGACGCCGAGCATGTCAAGCATGGCACCCTGGGGTTCTAATATCGTACCGCCGCCGAGCGTACCGACCTCTATCGAGGGCATGGACACCGAGATCTGGAGAGATCCGTGTAAGCTATGGGCGAGTTAGTACGCGACACTTTCAAGTCTCTGAACATGACCGTAGACTTACTTCTTCATGATGGTGATGCAGTTGGAACTTTCTATGACCTGAGCCGGGTCTTGTCCTGTGGCGATAAAGATAGCGGCGACGATGTTGGCCGCGTGAGCGTTGAAGCCGCCCACCGAAGCAGCCATGGCGGAGCCGATAAAGTTCTTGGCGACGTTCAGCTCGACGAGGCTGTCGACGTCGCTCTTCAGCACCGCCTTGACCACGTCGCCCGGAATGATGGCCTCGGCGACGACGCCCTTGCCGCGGCCGTCGATCCAGTTGATAGCGGAGGCCTTCTTGTCGATGCAGTAGTTGCCCGAAAGGGAGATGATGTTCATATCCTCGAAACCGCCCTCGCTGACCATGACGTTCAGAGCGTGCTCGACACCCTTAGATATCATATTCATGCCCATGGCGTCGCCGGTGGTCGTCTTGAATCGAACGTATAGGTATGTTCCTGCGATAGCCGTCTTCATGGTCTGCAGCCGAGCAAACCTCGAGGTCGAGTCGAACGCTCTCTTCATGATGGCCTGCCCGGCCTCCGAGTCGATCCAGTGCTTCGCGGCGCCCGTGCGCTCGAGAGTCTCGAACTGGAGACACGGTCCGCGCGTCATTCCGTCGCCCGTCAGCACCGTGACGGCGCCGCCGCCCGAGTTGATGGCCTTGCAGCCGCGGCTCGCGCTGGCAACGAGCACGCCTTCTGTGGTCGCCATGGGGATGAAGTAGCTCTGGCCGTCGATCACGAGTGGACCGGCGACGCCGACGGGGATGGGCATGTAGCCGATGACATTTTCGCAGCAAGCGCCAAGAACCCGCTCCCAGTTATAGTTCTTGTACGGGAGCAGGGAGCGGTCCAGGTTTCCGGTAAGGTCTGCGGTGACTCGCGTTCTCGAGATAATGCTGCGTCGAACCTTGACGGCGCGCGTGCAGTCTTTGAGGGTCTTCTCCAATGCGTATCCTGGGATCTTCCCCTTCAGGGACAGGGCGACCACTTCTTCGTCAGCCATCTCGTGCGTTCGCTTCTCGGACAGCATCTTGTCGAGCTCTTGGGAAGTCCTCGACACGGTCGGCGATCTCGGGGGCTGCGCTGAAACCTGACTGAGGCTCTCATCGTCGGTATAGGCTGGCGTGATAGGTCTGTCTGGCACCGCGGGTTCCTTGGGCTGAATCTCTCCGAGTGGTAGAGTCGCGGACTGCGTGTCGTTGAACCTCTCCGCCGCGGCGAGCTCCTTGGGGTCGATAGGGTGCTCCGGGAGGTTAGGGTCCCTGATGCCCCATCTGGCCACGTTGAACAGGTAACCGTTGAGCGCGACGCTCATAGCCAGAGCCACGACGATCCATTTTGAAAGGATTGGATCTTCCAGACTCGTCAGGAGGCTGCCGACCATCCGGCCGCCGACGCCGTACTCGTGCAACCCCGTGTAACTGTCGTTTCCGGTAGACTGCTCGGTATTAGCGCCTTTGGGCGACTCTGCGTAGTGGATCGAGGGAAATTCCAGCTCGTATTTGATGGGCGTCAGCACGGTGACGACGGTCGGCTGCGAATGGCTCTTGGCGGTGAAGAGGATCTCGTCGAGCCCGTTGGACGCAACCTTGAACGGGTCGAGGGGCGGCGAGCTGACGACGCCTCCTAGGCCGCCGGCCCACGAAGATATGTTGGAGATCTCAGAGGTCCTGAAGGGGATGGTGCAAAGATTCACGACGTTGACGGCGACGAAGCCCATGATCATCCAAAACTTGAACTTGGGGACGCTGCTGCCCTTGATATCCCTGCCGAACAGCGGCTCGTCAGCCGAGTCCTTGCCGTCTCGCCTGGGCCAGTCGCTGCTCTTGGCAACGTTCTCTGCGACGCGGCGGCTGACGCCGTCGTCCTCCAAGGCCTTCCGCATCTCCACGTGCCGTCTGATGCGGTTTACCTCGAGCTTGATGCACAGGATGGCCGTGTAGAAGGTAAACAGCAGGACACAGTCGAAGAAGAGGATCCAGGCAGCCAGGAAGCAGAACTGCTGGAGACCCCCTTGCACGCCGGACGCGGCGCCCGCAACCAGGATCAAGATTTCGATGGCGTAGTCTCTGACGATCTCGTAGCCCTTGTCCCTGATGGCGCGCTGCACGGCGTAGTGGATGATACCGTCAGAAGGGGTCAAGAACTTCTTGGCAGACTTCCCCTTCTTCTCAGCCCTGTCGTCGGGCCTGCGGTGCTCCAGCGCGTGAGACAGCACGGCCCGCGTCAGAGCGATGTTCTTCTCGAACCCGATGGTGACGACGAGGAACGGCAAGCCTTCGGACAGCAGCACCACGCTGATGGGAACGCCCAGCTTCGTGGTGACGTTGAGACCGAACAGGAAAGCGAAGGTAGACGAGAACAGGACGCTGATGGCCAGCCAGACGTTGGAGCCCATCTTCCTCATGGACAGGAACAGCGAGACAAAGGTCAGGTGCATAGACAGGTACCCGAGCACCATGATGATGATGTCCAGCGTCTCGGCGTTCTTGATGAGGTCGAGGAACTCGGTCCAGGCGTTGTGGATCCATCGCACGATGCTGCCTCTGGTGTAGCCCTTTGCGACCTTCATGATCCACATCTTGTGCTCGTTCTTACCGTACTCCGTCTGGCGCGACTCTTGGCCCGGCACGTCGTTGGGGATCTCCTGGGCCGCGGACAGGAACTCGGCGGCCTGTCCATACTTGACGGCGAAGGCCAGAGCGCTGTCCTGGGAGTAGGCGGTCAAGGTATTCGAGGTGGACGGGAGGTGGGAGACGGACAGGTTCTGCGGCAGAGGGACGGTGTGAGGTAGCGGCGCGGTCTGGGCGGCGTCGGCGGAGGACTCGGGGAAGACGAGGGTGACAAGAGCGAGGTGGTCGGCATCCTTGGGTTTGGCGGTGTCGGAATCGAAGCTCTGCCACCGCCACGAAGTCTCGGGGCTGGTCCACAGACTCCTGCTACCTTCGACCAGGGAAGACCAGTCGGCGTTCCTGGTGCTTCTCGTGACGTCGATCAAGCTCTCCTTGACGATGCCGACGTAGGTGGTGCTCGCTATTAGGGCGACAACGACGATGGTGTGGATGGGGTGTAGACAGGCGATCTTGGAGACGAATTGGAGGATGGGCGTGAGCCTCTGGTTCGTCTTGGATGGCGGGGCGGGTATGTCATTGGGCTGCTCGCCGCGGAAGCGGGAGGGCAGAAAGGTTGAGGCGATCATGATTCGTACTACCGCGACGGCATTGGTAGTTATTGACGGCACTTGGGCTTCTCCTGGGACGTCAATTAGTCTCTTGTTTCGTTGGTTTCGCAGTTAGATGCGCAGAGGAAGCTCGTATAGGACGTTGCGAGCTATACTTTTGCGATTCGATTCTCAGTCTGCTTTCTTGCTTTTTCTTATTTTCTTCTTTTCTTTTACTTGTTTCTTTCTTTCTTTTCTTTCTCCCTCTTTTTTTATGTGAGGTGCAAATTAAAACTCCTTACCAACTAGCTTGATCGTAGATTGCAGGCAAAGTTCAAGGCAAAGATAAGAAATAGATGTTGGTGATCCAAGGAGAAGCAATCCAGGGGTCCAGGCACTTTGCGTTAGCGAGGTCGGCAACAGCTTACTGGATGTGAGCTACAAGTTATGCGACGCGTTGAGGGCGGTCAAGATGGAATTGACAAGCTGCCGAGCCACTCGACCTTCGCGAAACAAGAAACGAAACAACGAGAGGCTTCTTAACAAGAGAACAAGAGAACAAGAAAGAAAAAAAAAAAAAGAAAAAAAAAAAAAAAGAGTCAAACCCAAGTTAAAAGGGGGGTGGGGATTTATTGTATTGTTATCGGTGAAGAGAAATTTCCATGGACCCCAGTTTGGCAGTCTCGCCATGCCAATCTTCGCTGTCGACGCTCTATCTCGCTAGGGCTCTTCAGGTGCTGCCACGCGCTGCGGTGCCCTGTCATGCCCTGCCATGCCCTGCAAACCCCTGCGAGACCCCTAGTCCCGGACCGTGGTCCCAGCTATGCCCGTGCCGGATCCTGGCTTGTTCTAGTAATGGTTGGCACAATCGTATGGCTATCAGGGTTATCTCACCAGTTATGCAGTCGTAATCTTACCTAGCGGGATGGAGCCCCACTACACCGCCTGTCCGTTATCGATTATCAACGGTCTAGTCCAGAGCTAACCGAAGTCAGGGATCCTTGGAAGTCAGCGAAGTTTTTTGTTTCTGCTAAATTGCTGCCATTGCCGTCACCCGCCGTTAGTTTGACCAGTAACCTATCCTGAGCTTGAGGAGCTACCTGAGGTTAAGCATGTTAAGCTTGGTTGTTTCTGTCCTCTGTCCTTTTACTAAGTCACTTGTCTGTGCTGACAGTGAGAGCTGTGATAGGAAATCCATCTGTACCACTCACAGTCTGTCCGTCCGTCCTTCCATCCATAAGCTGACTCCAAGCTCCAAGTTACACAACCGTTCATGGTCCTATCTAACTGTCTGTCTGCCTACATCCTTCGGCCTATTTACGCGTACCTACCACTAGGTAGGCTTCCAAGTACCTGCTATGTATCCGGTCATACGGGTGACGGGCTATAGGTTATCACGATGAGTGACGAGGCAATTTCTACATAGCGTCACACTTACTTGGCTGCTTGGTGGCTGAGAGCCGTGATGACGACAATTGGAAACTAGCCCGCAATTCGTGATAGGTACCCCGAGTAGAGTATCCGTAAACAGGCTTGAATGACACGCCTCCGCAGCGCCAAATTCTTAGAAGGCATTCTTGTCTTAGCGAAAGAAAGCAGCTAGTGGGATGGGACAGCGGGCTAGAGGACAGAGCTAGAAATTAGCTGGATAACTGTATCTTCAACTCCCCCACGTTTTCTCCTTCTCCTTCTCAGACCTTTGCCTGCGGTGAAACAATGATTAGGAGGCTGCGGTAAGACATGAAGGAATGTAAGATGCCATGAAAGGTGTCATGTTGCACGTCCAGATACCGAAGACTTCTATTCCCGGGCCCCTCGATCCCTCTTCCCGTCCTCCTCCCGTGTTCCCAACCTGTAGGTATCCTCACTATCTGGATGTGTAGGTAGCTATCTAGGCAGCTAGGTAGGTACCTAGGTTAGGTACATATGTACCTAGGTATGCATTATGGTACAGAGGAGCCGGTATTTGGAATATCAAAAAGTATTGGCCGTGATAGTCTCGACTACTGCGCCATAGTCAGCCGACGGACCTCGGGCCCCTCCATCCTAACGATTTTGACACCGGAAGACTCAAGTTCCTTCTTGCACTCGGGCCAGGCCGGAGGGTCAACTGCTCTGGTGCACTCCTCTACCAGAAACGTGTTGAAGCCTTCCTTCGCTGCGTCTGCGGCTGCGTTCTTGACGCAGAAATCCGCCGCCAGCCCCACCACGTAGACGTCAGTCACACCTTTCTCCCTTAAGATCTGCGCGAGGCCGCTGTCGCAGATGCGCGGTGATGTGAAGGGGTCGTAGAACGGGCTGTACATCTCGATGCGCCGGTCCGTGCCCTTCTCCAGGACCGTATCCAGCAGCTCGCGCCGCAGCTCGGGTATCAGCTCCGCTCCCGGAGTGCCTTGCACGCAGTGGACGGGCCACAGCCGCGACTCGTAGGACTCGGACTCGTTGTGGGGATTCGCGATCCTGACGGAATCCTTAAAGGGGCTCTTGCCTTGGTGGTTGGCCGCAAACGAGACGTGGTCACTCGGATGCCAGTCCTTGGTTGCGATCTTGACCGCGAAGGGCGAGGCAAGCAACCTGTTGATCACCGGTGCGATGTCTCGGCCGCCGGCTACCGCGAGCGAGCCGTTCTAGTCATCGTTAGCCATCCATCTACAGGTTAGCCATCTCATCATTGCTGCTGTGATCCAGCTGACCCTTACCGGAGGGCAAAAGTCCTCTTGGACGTCCACTACCAACAGCGCTGATCCGTGCCCGGCCATGCTTATGTTGTTTGATAAGCATAAGGGTTCAAATTGCTAGCCTTGGAAGTTTTTTTTTTTTTTTCTTTTTCTTGTTCAGGTACCACATGATGTACCTCAGAAGCTGGTGTGAAGCGATGACATGCTACAACGTCGGATAAGATAGTCCATTGGACGGCCCGAGAGACTGCGGGGAAGTTTTGCTCATTTCAATGCCGTGTCTTAAAGTGTGAGCTAGATCCTCGCCGTTAACCTTAACTTGGCCACGGTACAGTGTAGATCGAGAAGACTTATAGACGACTAATTAGAAAGTACCTAAGGGTATGATAGAATGTCATGAATTTACAGTGTTTACAGTCTACTCGACTTGCTACATACTTCCTAAGTATGTCTATTTGCCTAGCTGACAGCTTACGTTGTGTCGACACGCCCTCGTATTACTGACCCTTTTTCGTCGGAATCGTGTACTCCATCCCTTCTGTAACACTTCCAAACCACAGCTTGAAGTAGTCGTATATCGCATTCGTACGACCGTACCACTATTACATCTCATGTCAGAAAATTGAAGACGCGGTGAGCGTCTCAAGTGTGCTGACAGATATAAGACTGAAAAAGGGGCGAAAAAAGGACGCAGAAATGAGAGTACCGCTTGAGCTGGTACATGGGGAAAGGGTCAGAGAAACAATATCTTCAGGGACTCACAGGTGACTCTCCCGTTATTCTCGGCAGCCTGTCCTGTGCCGCTACGAAATAGGTCGAGCTGTGTGGTACGACCGGCTTAGACGAGCGAATGTCGCTTTGGTCGTGCACCGGCACGACGGATGTAGCGCCAATCTTGTTCATATGCTTCCAGACTTTTACCAACAGTTTGATGCTAGCGTCGGCGCCGAGGGTCCACGAGTTAGTTGTGTAACCCATCACGGCCCCGGCGTTCGGCATGCCGGTAAGCATGACACCTCTCCAGGCGTAACAACTCGCCACGTCGATAGCTCGTCCGTCGACGACGGGAGTAACTCCGCCTAGTAGATGGACATCTGCCAGCATATCGGTTAATCGACTTAAGGACACGACGCCCAGCTGGATAAAAGCGTGGAAATGCGTCGGTCAAAGATGGCCCCTGATTTCCCACATGGGCTTCGGATCAGATTACTTACAAAGACCAGTCGCCGTCACTATAATGTCGGCCTCCAGCTTCTTCCCCGACGTAGTCATTATCCCATCCTCTACGATCGTCTCGATGTGGTCGGTGACGATATCGCAATTGTCGCGATGCAAGGCTTGAAAAAAATCGCCGTCTGGACACATACAGAGTCGCTGGTCGAACGGCTTATACCTGGGGTTGAAATGCACACTGGCATCGATGCTATCGGGCAGCAGCTGCTTCGTCAGGCGCATGAGGAGTGCCCTGGCTAGGCTTGGACACATGATGTTGAAGAAGGAGAATAGATGTTCCTCGATAAAGCACCTAGAGAAGCCAAGAGTCAGATCACCTTAGGCGTCTGGCTACGTAGATTAGAGCGAGACGAAGTGCACTGACCGCCACCAGTTTATGGTGTGAGCTACAGACTTAGAGAAACGTTTCTTGATCCATACGCCGGCCGGGTCGGCCGCAGGGAGGCTCAAGACGTAGGAAGGGCTCCGTTGCAACATCGTTACGTGATAAGCCGTCTTGGCCACTGCCGGCAGCATGGTAACGGCGGTGGCACCGGATCCGATGATAACCACTTTCTTGTCGGCGTAGTCGAGATCTTGGGGCCAGAACTGCGGATGCGCCACCGTTCCCCCGAAGCTCCCTATGCCTGGGATCTCGGTGTCGAGTGGTTTGGTGTAATCGTAGTAGCCCGAGCAGGCGACCAGAAACTTGGTCTTGTAGTCCTTCATCATGCCGTCTGCTTTGACCGCCAAGGTCCAGCGCTGCTCATCGGAAGACCAGCTTACGCCGGTGACGCGGTGCCCAAAGCAGATGTTTTTATCGATGCCTTCGTCTCGAGCGGCCTCTTCGATGTACTCCCGGATGAGATGCCCTTCGGCCATGTCCCTGTCGTGGACCCATGGCCGCCAGGGCAGTCCGAACAGGGTTAGTCGGGAGTCGGAGCGGATGCCCGGGAAGTTAAAGAGCGACCAGGTACCGCCGATCTTATCTCTCGCCTCGAGAATGGCATACGAACAGCCCGGCAGCTGGGTTTGTAGGCGATACGCGGCGTCGACGCCGGAGAGCCCTGCTCCGATGATGAGAAAATCGTAGTCTTCCATGGCTCAATCCCCGCGAGCCGGCAAGATGGGGACCTATTCAGGTCAGTGCCTCTTACATATTCACTACTGCAACACGGCATTACGCTGGTTGGTTCATGGTCTAAACTAGCGATCAGCTCACGTTTCCATAGCGGGCTGTGGATCGCCAGCGGAGACCACCCCCTGCCTCCTCCTATTGGGGTACCACGTCTCTTCGTCCAGCTTTAGGGCCAAGGACAAATTATGACAATTACATACTACTCAACCGCGAGGTAGTTACTGTATAACTCGGATATTCAAGAGACAGGCAAATATGCTTTTATATACCTAATATAGGTACCGAAGGGTATAAGGCCATCCCTCCTTCGGGGTAGGCTCTTCTTTCGTCTTATTCTTCTCTGACCTCATTTAAGTTCTTCCATCCCATTCCCCATCCGCTACAGAATGCACAGCACGCCACTGCCAGCTGGAGATACTAAGGAACTTGTCAGCGTGGGTTGTTGGTACGATGGAGACAAGAGTACTAACAAATACGTGGCTGATAGCCTGGTTGTAAGCCAAGAGGGCTCCGTTCAGCAGACCGGGGGGGATGACATTTGCTATCTCCGTCACGCCACTATTGATTAGCAGACTTGGGTCGACTCCGGGGGCGAACTTTTCGACTGCAGACCCTATTGAGCTGGTGAAGACGGTCTTCGCGATAGCTGAGAAGAACGCGCCGCCCAGCAGTTGAGAAAACAGGGCGTATGCGGTCGCGATCGAGGCGTCTTCCCGGGGCACGTTCGCTTGCATTGCAGTAACGAGCTAGACGGAAACGCAAATTAGCACTCCATGCCGTGGATTCTACTCGACTTTTCTTCTTCCTTTCGCTTACCATCTGCAAGACCAACCCTCGGCCGGCGCCCATCAGGATTTGATACCCGATTATTTCACCCAGCGAGCTAGTTGGAGACAAGGTGGATGTTAGACCGGCCCCGACCGCTACCAACGCGTTTCCTACGATAACCTCGGGCAAATAGTAGCCCGTCTTCTGGACGAGGGCTCCGCACACTACGGAGGCGAAGAGCTGCGACAGGATCAGGGGCAGAATCATCACACCGCTGTGTAGGGCGTCTTCGCCCCTGATGGCCTGAAACCAGACGGGCAGCCAGTACAATGCGGTGATGGTGCCGCCACTTTGCACGAAGGCGGTAATGGTAATCATGATGCTGATACGGTTGCGCATGAGTCGAGGCGGCAGCAGAGCTGACTCTCCCTTGTACACAAACCACGCGCCGGCGGCGACGTATGTTGCGACGCCGCCGCAGATGAGCCCGATGACTGTCGCTGAGTTCCAGGGGTACACGGTGCCACCCCATTGCAGCGCGATCAGGATCATAGTAGAAGCTGCGGCGAACGTGACGAAGCCGACGAAGTCGAGGCCGAGCATCTTGTCCAGGAGTGAAGTATTCTTGTTCGATAGCGTCGGTATGGGAAACCTAACCACGAACACGAAGAGACATACGACCAGACCTCCCATTGGCAGGTTGCTACAACAGGTTAGCTAAAGTAACGACGTCTTGGACCGAAGGGGGGGAGGGAGTTGGAAGCTCGCTCACATGTAGAAGCACCAGCGCCACGTTATCCCCTGTGTCAGGGCGCCGCCGATTAGGGGTCCCATTGCTTGGCCGATGGCAAAACAGCCCAAGATGATGCCATTCAAGAAGGATCTCTCTGCTATCGGCACGATGGCGGCGACGATGGCCGACCCGCCATTCAAGATGCCGGAACCACCTATGCCGCTTATCGCCCTTGCTATGATGAGCATCATGGAAGACGTCGAGAGGGCGGCGAGTAGGGAACCGATCTCGAAGATTACGATGAAGGCTATATAGACGAACTTCATACGAAAAGACCTGTAGAGCTTGCCGACAAACGGTATCATGGCGCAGCTGTGCCGGGAGTGTCAGCCTCGATGTCGGTTTCTGGGTTACCGGGGGACGGGCTACAACTAACTTGGCTATGAGATAGGCCGAGGAATACCAGCCGACATCATCCACGGTGTTGAACTCGGCCGTGATGGCGGGGATCGCCTAAGAGGAGTGTCAAACAAGGCATTTCGCCGGAAATAGAGCAGGGTTCCCCTTACGGTTCCTAGGGTGGTAGCATTGAAGGCGATCAAGAAGGCTCCCAAGGTAACGGAAGCCATCAACACGTTAAACGACCAACCGCGTGGCCGCCCGGGGGCTTTAGGGATTTCCAGACCGGCATCTCCGTCGTCCCGGTCACTGTTCAGTTCGGTCTTGGTGCCATCGTCGTTGTGACCAGCTTCGACGTCTTGTATCGGATTCGGACTGCCCATATTTCCAACGTTGGCAAGACTTTGTACTAGTTGACGATGTGTAGCTGTCGGCTGCTTCGATGGTACCTAGCTAGCTAGCCACACCTGACTCTGACGTTCCGGCTTCAGGACTCAGCGGCGACGGGTAGCATCTAGAAGACATTTCAAGGAAGAAATATATATGTACTACTATATGTATACATCGGCGCGGGCATATCCTGTTATCGGCGACGCAGCCTTTAATCGGCAGCTCAGCCTTTTATCGGCTACTGGGCCTCGAATCGGCCATTGGGGGTGGTAAGGGGTTGGAGTCATTTGCCCGTGTCGGTCTTTTGGGCTTTACCTTCAAAGTCCGTGATAGATATAAATTGCCTATCCCGACTAACATGCTTATTGCCACTGCCTGGGTATGCCTAACCCGTGTACGGGTTAAGGCTGCACGGATGTACAGGGGTTCCTGTGAGTTGACGGCCCTCTCACAAGTCGCTTTCACCCGCGCAACTTTGCCTTGTTTGACAGACTACCTAGATTGATTCAGTTCTCACTATGTGATCCATGACGGGCAGTTTGAGGTGGTCTGAATCAAATCAGTAGAATCTTGAGCGAGCTATTCATATGGTGCCATTGTAAATGGTGTAATTCGTAGAATATCTATCATAGGTGTTGTACGCACTGTACCGTATAAGCACGGATTTCGGAGATCGGGAAATATCTTAAAACGCCGACTAATTGATAGGAGGTGGACGCATCGAGTCACAACTCGCCGCAACTCATAGCTCAGGTCACGAAAAGTCCGCCGGTGATTGAGAAAATACAGCGTTCCATATCTATGCCAGTAAATTCCGCCGGTTATACATACCAATGGACAAGCGCAGGAACGCCGCCGTGGCGAAATGGGGTGCCGCGTGCTCTTCGTGCGCTCTTTCAAAGGCCAAATGTATACGGTCCAACAGAGCCGGCGGAGCTCGATGTGATAGGTAAGTTCACTTACGATAACTCCTCTGGCTAGATAAACCCTCAGTCACCTACGTATCGCTACATATGAATCACTTACTAATATGCCCGAAAATGGAGGTGTGAACGCTTGCAGAGGGAATGCGTCAACCAGGTACATAAGCCTAGAAAGAAGCGGCAGAGTAGGCCTTCGTAAGTTGATCCAAGTATTCATTGTCGCCGACTCTACTTACCCCCACGTTGTAGGAAGACGGCACAGCTTGAAGAGAGACTCAACAGCCTCGTCGACTTCATTAAAGCCTCTAGTTCAGGAGATGGCCCTGGTTCGCTAGGACAGGCCTCTGAAATAAGACGGCGTGCCGAACAAGCAGCGCCATCGCAGAGTCGAGAACCGACTATGAGCGATAGTCAGAGCCAGACGCCAAGATCTAACTATGAGCAGTCACATGCTATCCCTAACTTCTACAACGAAAATGCCCCTCGTATATGTGTGTGCCGGGCTCAAGCAGGCGAGGTCCCGGGCCCTCTCGAGCCCGACGAGGTCCTGCTGTCCATATATATGAACAAGCTCATGCCGAATTACCCGTTCGTAGTGTTTCCTCCAGGAACCACTGCATCTGAGTTGGCATCAAGGCAGCCCTTCCTGTTCGCCACGGTCAGGATGGTGGCGTCTTATCATAGTATCAAGTCGATGAGGTCTCAGAACTATTTCATCATGAAGCATCTGTCCGAGCAGATGCTGATACGCTCGGAACGATCCCTCGAGATACTCCAATCCATCCTTCTAGTATTGGGGAGCTACCACTACCATTGTATGATACACTCGCAGATGAACAACCTCATTGGGCTGGCGCAGAGTCTGGTAGCGGATCTCGGCCTGAATAAGGCCCACGATGCGCAAGAAAGGATCAAGTTGCTGGCGTCGGGTCCCGATGGCCCGCGTTCCAGAACGAACGACGAGAGAAGAGCGCTCTGCGGCACTTGGTATATGGCTTCCATGTAAGTACTCGACCCAATGACTAGAACCGATCATTATTTCCCCTCTATTCCCTTCAAGCGTCCTTGACTGTAGCTGGTTTTGTCGGCGTTAGAACATACCTAGATTCTATACCCCTTGTCTAGCCGCCAAGCAAGCTCGATAATCAATGTGGCACGATGCTCACGTCAAAATAGTATTGCGCTCGCATTTCAGCGAATGGATTCTCCCAAGTATTCGTCATATGTCAATCAATGCCTCAGCGAACTGGAGGCCGGTAATGAGTACGAGACCGACGTAATTCTCGTTCATCTAGTTCGTGCTCAGCATCTGTCCGAGCGAGTTGCCCAGCTCCATAGCAAGGACCAAGCTGAGATTGAAACGAGTGCGTTTGCCCGCGCGCCAGTGAGTGCCTATTCGGGCCTCTTCCACGCCGAGTTGGAGAAGTTCAGGGCGTCGTTGCCTCCGAGTCTAGTATCAAACAGTCCGTCGTCCCCGCCAGTCTCATGGGGAACCGTCGCTAACCAAGCTACGATAGAGCTCATCCAGTTACACATCAGCACAGCTACTCTACGCTTATGGGAGCCACCCAAGATCGACGCGGGGCTGCTGGACAAGATATCAGATTCCTTGGCGTCTCTATCTCTAGACTCGGCTTCCTCGTTAGATGTTTTCTACCGGTCCAGCCGGGCACTGAGGTCTTTGTTCGACCTGTGGCTGTCCATCGACGTCACCGATTACTTCACCCTGCCTATGCCGGCGACTGCCCAGCTCATCAATGCCGTTATAATGCTTGCCCGCTGGTCCAAGATCTCCAGCCCCATCCCTAATCGTCCTTCAACAGCGAGCGCGGGTGCTTCTGCGGCGATGTCTCAGATGTCGCGGGATGATCCAGGCTGCAGCACGGCGGCCTTGGCTCCCGCTCCGATTATGAAGGTCAAAGACATCGACCCTGCGGTCTCGGGCGCGGTCCGTGCTATCAGGAGTCACCTGCTTTCACAGCCGGAACTCCAAATCGACGTTCCCGCGGTCTTTCAGGCCATGGCGGCGAGATTTGAGCAAGCACGTCCAGCCAGCGAGAAGCAGAGCGGCGGCGCGAGATGGGACAATGACATATGGGACTTGGCGGCGAAAAAGATCAGAGAGACCTGTTTGAAGCTGGAGAGATGGGCCGAGCTGGTAGCCGCCGCAGGGGCCGAAAATCGTAGGCCTCATTCTTCAACTACTGCCAACGCTGCCGGAGAGCCATATTCAGCCGACAATCATGGCGCGGAGGCGACTTGGCCTGTGGACACTCAGGGTATGGATACTTGCGTCAATGAAGAGGATTGGAGTTCCAATAACCCATGGGGAAACGACTTCTTTGACGCGTTGGGCCTTGATCAGAACTTTTTCTTTGATGCTCCGGGGGACTACTATAGCACTGCCGTTCTGAACAGTCTTGGTCCCTCGGGGGGCTAAGAAGGCTAGTTGCAACAAGCAACCTTGCGATTCAACGGCAGGCTTGAACCACCATAAAGCCAGGAGCAACATCTTACTTATCCGTACCTGAATGTGCTAAGATACGGTACCTAGTACATAAAGGAGATGGGCTATGGGGGCTTCGGCTTTAAGACCAGGGGTTACGATCACGAGATGATCAGCAACTATCAAGCCAATTCTGAAACAAAGGATTGAAATTATTCGAAATGAAGAGCAGGTCTTCTGTCATACCACATCACTGGTGGATCGTTGGTATTGGGCTTCGATTAGAAATCACGGGTTTGCTGTAGTATGCGGCCCGAGTCTGGCCCAGCATCTCGGTAACGACCTAGATATGTATTGGTCAGGACTGGCAAGCTTGACAGCTAGCATAGAGAGAAAGGATGTTTTCAAAGGATAGGGATAGAGACCGGAATGACCACTAGAATATGAGATGTGAATTTTCCCGTGATTCTCCTCCATGGAATGATTCCATCGGCACGTTATTTCGTTCTGCGGTATCCCACTATCATTGAGGAGACTAACATAAGCACACGTTACTTTGAAGAGTTATAGATAAAGCAACCTGTAGGAACAAAGATTAATTCGGTCAAATTCATGTTAAATGAGCAGCACGATCATAAAAACTTTTCTCTTTCAAGTGGATGATTCATTAGAGTTAACGTAAGGCGAACGTGCCCCTTCTCAATGTCAAGGAGAATCTTTCGATGGTGCCCCTCAAATAATGAGTACCAAAAGATATCTGACTTATATAAATAGCTTCTGGGTGGCAATATGGTCGTTGCGTCGAAGAATAGGCATGGTATATTTTAAGAACAAAGAGTGACATTTTCTGGCATATGGTTGTTATTCACCCGGAACCTCCATTCGACTCTTGACCCGTCCGATCATTCTCGCTAACTGCTAAACATGGATGGAATGAATATGCCAATATCGACACAGGTCATGTCGATGCCAATGTCGTCTACAGGGCATTCGACCTTGACGTTCTCTACACCAACTTCTACTGCCGTGGCGGGCGGTACAGATGACATGGGCAATGCAGGAAACAGGGGCAAAATGGACATGTCAGGAACTTCCTGCAAGATTTCGGTGAGACACACTGCTGGCTCCTGAAGCTGAGGGCCTCCCGAATAGGTCATTACTGACAGCTAATCGAACCGTTAGATGCTCTGGAACTGGAACACGATCGACGCTTGCTTCCTCTCGGAGTCGTGGCAGATCAGATCCAGCGGCGGGTTCGCAGGCCTCTGCATCGGCATAGTTCTCCTCGTCGTGCTGCTGGAATTCTTGCGTCGGGCGGCCAGGATATACGACCAGCAGCTCGTCCGCAAGCAGCAGAAGAAGGCATCGGCCCTCGCTGCCACTGTTGCGAATGGCTCCTCGGAGACGGCGAACGGGGCTCTCATTGCCGACAAGCCCTTTTCTTTGGCGCCGTGCCGGCCAAATCTCTGGCAGCAGGCCATCCGCGCTCTGCTACACACGCTTCACTTCGCCCTTGCCTATTGGATCATGCTGCTTGCCATGTATTACAACGGCTACATCATCATCTGCATCTTTATCGGTGCCTTCATCGGCTTCTATGCCTTTCAGTGGGAGCACATTGGACCACCGTGAGTCCAAGTTTCCGCAATATCTGAACATTTGTTATAATGGATGCGCTGACGGGATTGGTCTTGAAGGACTGGAAGCGACTCTGGCATGATTGGTCGACGGGATGTCACCGGATGCCACGGCTAAGTTGAAGTGGTTGAGAAACAACATCTGCGGCGGCAAATATTGACAGTGTGCATTTTGGATATACCTACAGGTGGACTGCTAGAGCTGTAAACCGATATGAAGGTTACCGCGTACAAGATCCAGCTGTCTAATCTAATATACCATCTCAGGTAGCTATACTCGACATACGAGATCGTAAGGTCGAGCCAAATCACGAGTGAATCGTTGCAGTGAACATTGAACTGCTCGAAGTGGTTGATTAGCTTCCTTTGTTCATCATTATTCCTTACTCCAGCTGCGCTTTTTTCAACGCCCATGTCATGAATGTCGTATTACCTAGAGTACAGCCTCGTAATGTTATCAGACGGCAGAGCATTCCAGACTGCCCGTACGCACTGCTCGAACAACCCAGAGGATTATCATCGAAATCGAGATTAAACTCAATCTCATCCTCTCATCTATCGTCCGACGCGAATAACACCGGCTGCAATCAGTTTCTGGATGTTGGAGCGCACGTTCGGGTTACGCATGTGCTCCTGCAGAGCAGCGGGATCGGATTGGGCCTGCTGGAGAATGGACTGCATGACGGGGTCCTGCATTATGCTCATGATCTGTATCAAGCACGTTAGCTTTACTCGACTGCCGTTACGCTTATATAGCATGCTCGGATCAACTCACCTCCGGGTCTTTCATCAATCGCTCTCGCGTCTGGTCCTCCGTCTCGTTCTCCCGGGCCGAGTACATGGCTTGAAGAGCCTTCTGCTGCTGCTGGTCGATCTCTCTCGCGTTGGCATTCTTGTGATGCTCGTTGTCTACCGCAGTAGCCTCGTCGCAGGCGTCGATGCACTTGGAGTAGTCGCGCATGCCAAAGAAGATCTGGGCCTTGCGTATGTACGCTCTGATAAACTTGGGGTCTTTCTTGATGGCCATGTTGCAGTCCTCGAGAGCGCTCGGGAACTCGAAGAGCTTCACAAAGGCGGCTGCGCGGTTGCTGTAACCTCGCGGGTCCTCCGGTGCGCGCTTGACCATCTCCGAGTAAGCGGCGACGGCGCCGGGGAAGTCCTGCTCCTTGAACTTCTTGTTGCCTTCTTCGCGGGCCTCTTCGGCCTTGGCCGGGTCAACGTAAGCCTTCTTGGCATCGTCGAGCTTCTTACGCTCGGCGGCGCGGAGCTTGCTAACGGTATCAGGCGTTCGGTGCTCGGTGAGCGACTTCTGGTAGTTCTCGACCGCCAACGAAAGGTCGCCAAGCTTCTCGTAGGCCGTGCCGATGCGTGCGTACGACTTGGCAATCATCTTGAAGTCGGCATAGATCTGACGGCCCTCTTCGATGGCCTTGGTGCAAGACTCGATGCAAGCCTGGTAGTCGCCCTTTTCAAAGTAGGCGGCGCCGAGGTTGTTGAGATACGTGATGTCCTTGTGAAGCTCCCAAGCCTTGCTGTAGTGCTTGATAGCCTCATCAAAGTTACGCTTCTTGTAGTTCTCGGTGCCCAATGCCTTCTCCTTGTCGGCCTCCTCTTTCGCCTTCTTCTTTGCCAACTCTTCCTCGTCCATCTCAGGCTCGGGCTCGGGCTCGGGGGCCTTGGCTGGTTCGGGCTGGCGTTGGGGTTTGGAGTCTGCTGGGGTAATATCAGGCATTTCAACGTCTTCATTGGCTTCCCTTGCGCCGGAAGATGAGGCTGCGCCGGCACCGGCACCCGCCATCTCTTCTGGTGATCCCATATGCATGTCGACGCCCATGAGAACACCTAGCACCTGAATCATCCGAGGGTCGCTGAACAGGTCTTGGGTATTTTGTGGGTTCTTCTGTATGGCCTGTACCTTGGCGATGAAGGACGGGTCGGCGAAGTATCCGCTCGTCTTGGGGTTGCTCATGAGCTTCTGGAGCAGGTTGGGATCGTTGAACATGTTGCCGAGTCCACCGCTGGGGTCGGCACCAGCCTCTTGCTCCATTGCTTTCTTGACGGAAGCAAGCGAGCTCTTCAAGCCAGCGTTGTTCGGGTCGTGCTTGAGACCCTCCTCGTACGCGTCGCTCGCGCCCAACAGGTCACCAGAGCCGTGAAGAGCCGCTCCCTTTCGTCCCCATCCTCTGGGCCAGTCAGGCTTGATCTGGGTGGTCTTCTCGGCATCATTCAACGCGCTAGCCCAGTCCTTCTTGGAGGCGTACGCGGCGGATCGGTTGCTGTACAAGATGTGGTTGCTCGGATCGACAGAGATAGCTTTGGTGAAGGCGTCGCTGGTAAGGCGATGTTAGTAGAACGTCCATGTTCTCTTTTTCGCCTCCTCTGTATCTTGTCCGTAGGTACATGATACTCTATAAACGCAAGCTCTGGAACGAAGGAAAATAAGAAGAAAAAACAAGCAGATGTAGAAACTTACACAGCCTCGTCGAACTTCTTGTCGGCGATGGCCTTGTTGCCCTGAGCCTTGAGCTCGTCTACAGAGGCCATGATGGGTAGTGGTTCTTTGCTAGAGACGCGACAGATGTTATAAACAATTCTGAAGATCTAGTTGGACTCGAGATACAAAATAGTAAGACCGGCGGTGTTGCGATAGAGGAAAATCTGACGGTTTTATGTTTTTTCTTTGGATTGAGTGAGTCGAAGTTCTCGAGCTTTCCATGGTGGGGTAACTGGGCAGCTACAGTACATACATGCACCCATGCACCTAAACGTAACTCAATAGTACGGATGTACCTACGGGTACGTGCTAGCAGGAAGCCGATAAGAGATAAGAACCTACCTAGGTAGCGAGGGGCAGTTTTATTTTCATTCTCGAACTTGAAATGCGCCAGTCGCATCACGAATTAAAAAAAAAAAAAACAAACCCCGAACTTACATTTCGCAATTCCCTTCAAATGTAAATCCGAAAGCCTATACCATCAAGCGGAAGGCTGTTGGGGCATATTCTTCCAAACCTACCTCTCGGCTTTCAGCTCTCCTGCTGCCTCCCTCTTTCATTCTCACCAGAACCCCGAAAACCTGAGCGTCGCATCTTTGACTCACTCGCCATCCGGACGACAATATGGACGAAGGCACTTCCCTCATCAAATCTCATCTCTACGATGCTTGCCAAGATGCATGCAGAAGCAACCCAGACAAGCTCTTCTCTCAGGAGGATCTCATGGAGCTCGGAGTTGTCCCGCCCAAAGACGTCAAGACACTCTTACAGATCATCCAGCTCCTGACCTCGGAGCGCCTCCTCGCTCCCGTCCATCTTCACAACAGCCTAGCATGGCGGCTTCGCTCCAAAGCGGACGCCGCCAAGTACAAGCAGCTTAACACCGAGGACCAGCGGCTGGTATACGAGATTATCGACCTAGCCGGCGCCGAGGGCGCCTGGCAGCAGGACATCAAGAAGCGCCTCAACATGCAGGATAATGCCCTTCGGAAGGCGCTCAAGGAGCTCGAGTCGAAGCGTTTCATCCAGCAGTTCACCACCGTCGAGAACGCAACTAAGAAGATGTGGATCAAGACGGGCCTGCAGCCCTCGGCTCGCGCCACCGGCGGCCCCTGGTTCACCGACCAGTACTTGGACGAAGCCTTCATCGAAGTCCTGCAGTCCGTCGTCATGCGTCTCATCAAGGAAAAGGGAAGCTATCGAAGCACCGGCGAACGAGGTGCGGCGCGAAGCGTCAGCCCTGTCTTGCCCAAGAAGGGCGTCATCAGGGGCGGCATGTCCGAGGCCGCCATCAAGAGCAAGAAACGGTCCGCCGCTGCCATGTCCAGGGATGACGCCGCGCCTGCGAACGTCTCCGCGTCCGGTCCCCGTGGCGCCGTTCGCATACCCTTGCCCGCTGGCCATATGGATTACCCCACGACAGAAGAGATCACGGAAAGCCTAGTCGAGTCCAAGATCGCCAAGGGACAGCCGCTGAAGACGGAGCACGTGCAGGAGCTGATCAACATCCTGGTCTGGGAGAACCGCATCGAGGAGGTTAAGATGGGCCACCGGGTCGGATACAGGGCCGTGCGCATCTCAAAGCAAAACCCTGACTACGTCAAGATTGACAGCGAGGATTTCTGGGAGCCGAGAACTAATGGCTTGACGACCGTTCCTTGCGGCAAATGTCCTGTCTTCGAACTATGCGAAGAGGGTGGACCCGTGTGGGCAGGAGGATGCGAGTACTTCGACAAATGGCTGGCATAGCGCACCCTCGATAGCGCTTCCTAACCCCGTTCATTTTCTTACTGTATTGCATGGCATGGCGTTTGTTAGATAAAGGCAAACTACTCTACAAGGGCAGGACAAGGTGATCAGTTTCCTGGGGCATGTTTATATTCCAAGACTTTGTCGTTGGGTTAGAACCCTCCAACAGCGTGTTTGTTTTTGAAGATACCTAATGCGGTCAATCTGTTTCTACGGTCTCGCTGTTGTGTTATACGAAGTGGGCATCGATGCATGATGATTGTCATTGGCAGCTATGTAGCGTGTCAAAGAACTAGCTATTCATATCCTTATTTTCCACAACCCTTTTTTGCGTAGTGTACGCCCGTTATTTGAGAGGGAACGTAAGCCGATGACGCGTCGTGATGCCGAGTTAAATGATACACACAGCAAAAAGTAGAAAGACCAACAGTCATCCGCTTAGAGCTGGCCGGAGCTGACGATGGTAGGTCGCTTGCCGTACTTGATGGCACCGCTCTGAGAGCCGGTAGCCTCGATAGCCTTGACGATCGCTATCGACGCTTCGTCGGCAACAGTGCCAAAGGGAACGTGGCGACCATCGAGCCAGCTGGTCTTAACAGTGGTAATGAAGAACTGGGAGCCGTTGCTATTCGAGGCTTGAGTCAGTATACGTTTGGGTAGAACCCCTAAAAGGCCATCAGGCTAGGGATAGGACACCCGAGACTTACGTGTTGGGGCCGGCGTTGGCCATGGACAAGGTGAACTTCTCAGTGTGCTTCAGGTCGAGGTTCTCGTCCGCAAACTTCTCGCCGTAGATGGACTTGCCACCAGTGCCCTGCCATTCGGTGAGTACAAGTCGACGACATCTTATTTGACCTGCCGAGGGAGCTAGCTTGAGCGACATACGTTACCACGGGTGAAGTCACCGCCCTGGAGCATGAATTCGGGGATGATACGGTGGAACGAGGATCCCTGGTAGCCGAAGCCCTTCTCGCCGGTGCAGAGGGCACGGAAGTTCTCGGCCGTCTTAGGTACAAGCCCGCTCCAGAGCTCGAGGTTGATACGACCGGACTGGGCTGTGAAAAGGGGGGGGGCGAGTCAGCTTCAGACAGTCTGGAAACTACCTTTGGAACCTAGAGAGGCAGAGGTGGGATACACAAGAGGCGATGGGGTATATGAGACGAAGCAGCGGGGTTAATTGGTTATTTGAGGTGAAGAGATTCAGAGGAAGCCCGTCGATCTGAGCTGTGACATGGCTTCGACGGAGCTGTCGAGAGGCCAATGGTGATGGCACAGACGGCGGCCATGGAGCTGGACACGACTTACGCTTCACGGTAGCGGTGGGCTTGCCGTTCTCCATGACGGGACCCTCCCACTCCATGTCGAGATAGCTACGAGGCCAACCGGTCAGCTTCTGTTCAGGGGGCACGATGGCGGGCACACAGGAGAGCAAGACTTACACCTTAACCTTGTCGGACATGTTGACGGATGTAGCAGAGAAGAATCTGATGGAAGATTGCCTGGCTGGAGAGGGAGAAGCGAAGTTGGATGGTGTGGAAAAGAGGGAAGGCCGGAAGCAAGACGAGGTTGAAGTAGAAAAGGAAGAAGAAAAGGCAGCGCGGGGCACTCGAAGGAGGGGTTGGAAGGCCTGTCTCATCATCTTTGCGGATTGGTATTGGTAAAGGTCTAAGGGAGGGGTCAGCTCGAGCTCGCGGCCAATCACGTCAGCGGTAGGCGAGGAAAAAAGATGTTTCGTGAAGGAAGCCCAGGTTCCAAGGTGGGGTTCTGCTGTACTCTTGGTGCCGCATTGGTTGTTTGTTAGGTGCCGATTCCAAGTCTTGGATCCACCGGGTACATGTGTCTACATGTGTGTCCAGCCCGGGTACTTGTGAGTACATGTGAAATGTGCGTATCGTGCGGGTGCGTGCTGGCCGCATATGTACATCGCAGGGAACGAGGTTCATGCGTCGAGGACGGCAGAGGGAGGGCCACGGAGAGCAGAGAAACAGAGATGGAGGGCCGGAAGGGTGAGAATACAGGAGAGGCGGCAGGGAGGCGAGGAGAGGAAAGGGGGCTCGTCGTGATGGACTGGACTACCCAGGCTACAGACCATTTCACACCAGACAATACCAAGACGTACCTTGCAAGTGAGGTTTAAGACGAATATAGAATAAAATGAAATAAAATGAAATAGAATAAAACGAGACACAAAGAATCACTCGACTCAAAGAGAGGTAGCTGTCAACTACCTACAAGTATATACTTCAGTACAGTCCAGACCAGTTCAAGTTGTGGGCGATATAAAAAAAAAAATAAAAAAAAATAAAAAAAAAACTTTTTCTCACACAGGGGACCTCTATCACCCCGCCATTTCGATTTTCGATCTGATGATGAAATAGGTGACAAGCATATGGAGCTGAGGGGCTCCCACGGCGGGATGGGGGTCCAGAGACACCTCGTCTCCTCTCTCTCTCTCTCCAGTCTCTAAGCATTCTCAGAAGAGTTCCCCTAGTGTGCCTATGTAGGCAGCAAAAACATGTCTGCCTCGTACATTATCAAGATATTGTGACTTGTCGTGCCTTGTTACGAATCGGTGCCATCTGCCTTGACTTGACCGAGAAGAAATCTCCGACTCCAGAATAGGCCATTGGCCCTCTCCTATGCTGCCGTAAATGACGGTATGGACCGGGACATTCCTACTCAGACAAGATGTCAAGGACAATTGCACTGCCCGCACTCTCGGCACAGCAACGGCACGCTTCTAAACTTGGGAGACGGGACAAACTTAGTCCCACGTGCCTGTCTTCGTTGGATACATGGAGCTATCATAGGGGTACTACATCCCCACGCGGTGAGAGCCAAGAGCAGCTTCGTCTTCTCTCTCGTAATGCTTGTTCTTTCAAGGTTCGCTCAAGCAGGATGCTTTGACCACTTGCCACGCTCGTGGAAAGGGTGGGATGGTGGTGTATGAAGACTAGGCGGTATATGTAGGCTGGGCGGTAGGTGGTATGTAGGTATCGTATCGGTATACATCCCACTGGAGATACATGCCACCTCAACGTACGCCCACGTCGTTCTGCCGTATACCTACACCTGTACGCATCTGCTCCCGCATAAGTCGGACGCGGATAATCGGGGGGCGAGAGCTGTCACTCCACCCCGCATCCGCACGTCCTTTAGTGTTCGGCACGCTTCGGCCAGACAAGGGACAGATGGAAGGGGGGGACCACGCTGTCGCTTTTGACGCATTACACGACGCTATTTTCGTGCTTGGCCAAGAAGATACTGTCCACGGCCATAGGAAAGAGGTACGGGCAAGAACGGGGAAGACGGTGACTGGGCTTTGGATGTATATAGCAGCTGAGACTCAAGATTCGATAGTGATACGATAAGAAACGTTTGTAACATACCTTGTTGTAATATAGGCTGGGTGGTAAGATGCCTAAGCAGTACGGCGAATATAAAGGGATCTACGAGACGGTAGGTCTTCTTATATCTTGGAAATGCCAGACAGAAGCTGGCACAGATACGAGTAGGTATTGTAGTCTTGGTGATAGCACTCTTCGAACAGCAAAGTCAAGCTCGGAGCTCTCGCAGCTATTCCGCACAGCTCAAATTTTCTACCGACCCGCCCCAATACAAGCAGCTAAGGTTCCAATGGTGGTCAAAGCGTCAGGTAAGCTTGCAGGGTCGTTAGCTCTTATGCATTACATAACAGACGCCAAACTTGACCTGCCCTGCCTGCCTGCCCTGCCTGCACGGTACATACCTCATGTACCCGTAAAGGTGGTCATTGCGCTTGGTCGGGCATTTCGTCAGGGGTCTGAATGGCTGGAGCGGAATGTCCAAAGTGTCAAGTCCTCCTAATTCCATCAACGCTTTCGAAGCCCAACGCGACAACATCTCGACTTTCTAAAGCATTGCGGCTTTCTTTAATCTCCTAGTAGACCCGAATTAGATACCTGTTTCCCAGTTCTACCGAGCTATACTCTCCTCCCCAGCTGTCCCTAATTGGGGCAGATAAGCCACGGCCAAAGATGGATTTCAACAGTCTCAAAGACCAGGTCTCCAACCTGACGCTGTACGATCTCAAAGCCGGCGTTCGCAAGGTCCAGAATGGTATGCCTCTGTTCCATATCCTCCTTTATTTCTCCCTATCTGCTTCGCGCGAATTCAAATGCTGATTGATACGCGTCGCTTAGCGGTCATGAATTACACCGAGATGGAAGCCAAGGTCAGTTGTCATCTATTCCAGCTAATTCGATTCCGTCGAGCGCTCGAGCTGACTTTCGCTTTGCGTGGCAGGTTCGAGAGGCTACGAATAACGAACCATGGGGTGCGTCGTCGACTCTCATGCAAGAAATCGCCAACGGTACATTCAACTAGTACGCGCGCGCCGTCTTCTCTAGGTCCCTTCTTGCCATTCCGCTAACGTGGTCGATATCAGCCAAATCCTCAACGAGATCATGCCCATGATTTATCGCCGGTTCACCGAGAAGGCCGCCGAGGAGTGGAGGCAGATCTATAAGGCGCTCCAGCTGCTCGAGTTCCTGATCAAGCACGGATCCGAGCGAGTCATCGACGATGCGCGCGGCCACATTACGCTCTTGAAGATGCTACGTCAGTTTCACTTTATCGATCAGAACGGCAAGGACCAGGGCATCAACGTCCGAAACCGTGCCAAGGAGCTTGCCGAGCTGCTGGGCGACGTAGACCGCATCCGCTCCGAGAGGAAGAAGGCCCGGGCCAATAAGGCCAAGTACACCGGAGTCGAGGGCGGCACGATGAGCGGCCTCTCCGGCAGCAGCCGCTACGGCGGGTTCGGCAGCGAGTCCGGCTACGGCGGTTCGTCTGCAGGATACGGTGGCTTTTCGGGCGGTGTCTACGGCGACGGCGGTGGCTTCGGAGGGCAATCGGATGACTGGAGGGAGACCGCTACCAGCAGTCGCGCCGACAAGTTTGAGGAGTACGATGAGTTTGACGAAGGGTCTGGGCCGTCGAGCTCGTCCCGGGCGAAGCGACCCGAGAGAAGCGAGAGGATGGGCGTCAAGAAGACCACACCGGCTGAGCCTCCAAAGAAGAAAGAGCCCGAAGTCGACCTCTTCTCTTTTGACGATCCCGAACCTGCTCCCGCCAGCACTGCCGCGGCACCCGCCCCCTCCAACGGCTCTTCTGCTCTGGCCGCGCTATCAACTGCAGATAACGACGACGACGATTTTGACGACTTCCAATCGGCAACGCCAGCGCCTTCCAACACGGCTGGTATCCCTCCCATGGTGACGTCGAGTGCTCAGTCCACCGCCCAGTTCGCTGCCCCGAAGCCAGTATCTGCGCCGCAGCAGGCCAACCTGACTGATATGATGTCTGCGATCTCGCCACCCGCAAGCTCTACCACCACGCCAGCGGCCAACTACTCGTCTTTCAGCATACCTACGCAAGCGCCGAAAATGAACACCGGCTACCAGGCAGCCACGCCCAACTATTACCAATCGGTGCAGGTAAACCAAACGACGGGATCGTCCATGTCCGGCATGTCTGGCATGTCTGGCATGTCATCCGCACCCGCCTCCGCCTCTACGCCGTCGGGTCTATCGGCCTTGAACAAGCCAGCGGCTCCGACTGCGACGAAGTCGACTGGCGGCGCCGACCCGTTTGCAAACCTTTGGGGCCAGGCTGGCGGCGGTATCAAGAAGGCGAGCACTCCGACCGCCGGACCCAAGATGGGCCAGCTTGCTAAGGAGAAGACGAGCGCATCGCTGTGGGGTGCCCCGGCACCTGGCACGCCGAAGCCCATGGGAGGATCGCAGCCGAGCGGCGGCGCATCAAAGACGACGTCTGGAGGCAGTGGGTTAGATGACTTATTGGGGTGAACAGCTTGCGTTCGTTTTCTACGAACGAGACACAAGACTTTGTATATCGCACTGGCGTAATGCTGGCAATCTACAACGACTGCTTAGAGCTTGCTTACCCGCCTCCTTAACCAGGACTATAGGGTTACTAGCGGCCAAAGTTGTGTACAGGTCATCGACCGTATAATCGGTTCGATGTGCTTACATGACGGGGGCGTAAAGGAGTAAAAAATGCTAGGTACAATTTGAACGGTATAGATAAGTTGCATGCTGCTCATTGCCAACCGCAAGTGCTATTGTATTATGAGAAGCGTTCGATCTCATATCTCACGACATGATATCACTATTTCCATGCCCGCGTCGTTCTCGCACCCGCGACGCGGCGCAACGCGATAGATACGTGAATAGCTCGTAGGTAGGTGAATACCCAGATAGGTAGGTCTATCTAACTACTCTCACTACCACTTACCTGTTGCAGGTGTATGTTTACCGTCACCGTTTCAGGTCTGAGTCGACGGTGGCAGGATTCTCACGATCAGCAGCTCGATTCGCCGGTAGCAAAACATGCGGCTCCAGCTCTTCTGCATAGGAACAGAGCCGCCTTTCCTGGCCCGCGGGTCGGGCTTCGCCTCATCCGTCAATCTCGCCTTGCGCACGTCGGTCGTGTAGACGTCGTGCGCATATCAGTTCATGCTGCGAGAGGAAGTAATCAGGTTGGTCTACTCCATTGGCCAGCCGTTCAGGTAGCTTTTGCTTTTGAAACGAAAATAGTAATGATATCCCTGTTCTTGTCATGAAGCAGTGGTTTTTTCCTGCATACGAGGCATAGCTGATCTACCTAGGAGCCGTCTGCTTGGCTCATTGTTGCCATGATCTGCTCGCTTGCCAGTTTGCCGCTTACCAGCCAGCTCGTCCAGCTCACCTTGCCAGTATCCATACCGGCGGCTACGGACGTGGTCCTGGGACCGCTAAACGCGGCCCGCGCTTATGATCCCGGACTGCCCCACCGATCTCATTTCGCTCTAGCCAGGTCGCGAGCCAACCAGAACTGTCCGATCGCAACGTCTACAACGCCGGTCGAGACGAACGCTAAGCGTCTATTGGCATACCCGCATACTGAGACGACATGGTATTCATCGAAGCGGGATAGACGACAGTCGGGTTCTCGCTGCCCTGTATTTACATATGTAGGTTATGGATTATGCCGCAATCCCTCCCATCGTCATCTCCTCCCCGATTGGACACCTCAGCGCGTCCTGATTCCCGCTATCTGCTTCGAGTGCCGATGTATCGTCCAAAGTACGAAAATAGCAACGCGGAAGAGGACATACAATCTCAAGATGCCAAAGCGTGGCTGGCGATAGATGGAGCCTAGAACTTGTTGACGCGAGAACCTTGCCAGCTTGCAGACTTCGAAATGAAAGGGTCCCTGGGGGCTGGTCTGGCTTATTGCGCCTTCGAGGTAGGTGAGATACTTAAGGTAGGAAATCCCCCAGAAGACGACCCGACTTCTCATACCTCACAAAGCAACTAAACTATCATTATCCTATCTGGCTTTTCCTTGAGTCTTTCTCTTTTTCTCTTCTTTCCTTATTTCCTATCTCGTTTCTGTCTCTCTTTCCTAGGGGATTTCACTTATCAACGGTCTTTGGGTATCTCGACATTGTCTCTGGATTATACGAATTTCCTATCTACGGTTACGATATTCTCTCCAGCAACTTTCCATCGGTCTCTTTCGTCGCAGTAGAACTGCTTCGGCCTTAACCTCCGTTCATCCCATCCTTAGCTTGCCTCTTTGCGGTCTCCAGCCGTCACGTCTTCACAATTCGTTCCTCAATCCCCCAAGCGTTTATCCCCTATCCGTCTCGGCGTCTTCCGATACGCACCGCCAATCTTGAAAAACCTCGCCCACAGCTCTCACTCATAACCAACTTCGAGACACGTATCCCATTAAGAATGCGTTTCCAGGCCCCTCAGCAAGGCGCGTTAGGCGTGACCTTTACGGCTTTCCGTGCCATGCAGCTGGTCTCGCTCATCGTGATTATCGGCATTACTGCCAACTTCATCAACGAGGTCGTGACGTCTGAGCGCGATGCGCCGGACGTGCTCGTGGGCACTCTTGTCGTGGTACGTTATCCGCACTATAGATCTGCTGGATGTGTGGACTCTAACATGATCAATAGGGAAGCATCGCCTCGCTCTATGTGTCGATCTCGTACATTCTCTACTATGACTGTATTCTACCCCTGCTCATCGCAGGCGGCGTGGATGTCATGCTTCTCGTAGGGGCCATTGTTGTGGCCGTCACCATCGGCAAGCCCCTAACCCTGCTCAAGTGCGAGATGCTTCCTCAGCCCAGAGCCCCCACCGCAACGTTCACCATGTCTATCGAGACGCGCGACTACGCCGCTGCGGCTGCTAGGTACAACAACTACCTGGCTCTGATCATGACGGACCAGCCGCACTGCTACGAGGTCAAGGCCGTCTGGGGTCTGAGCATCGCCCTCTGCGTGCTCTTTGCCTTCTCCGCGGCAGTCTGCATCGGGCTCTGGCGCCGTGCCAAGGCCATGGCCGCTCCTCCGAAGGACATCGAGGGTTAGGGGCGCGCGGGCGCGCGTGGGGATTCGGGAGACGGTGCCGTTGTCGAGAAGTCGGGAGGGAACTCAGTTGGCCCGGTCCAGCATATATCGGGACCTACCGCACTTGGTACTCGGCTCCTCGCCGCCAAGAGTCCCGGGCCTGGCCAATGGGTCGCTCCGCCTTCCCCCACGGTCCCCGAACCCGCGCGTCGCCCCCCTATTCTGCGGTCCATCGATCAAGACATCCAGCCCGTGCCAGCACCTCCTATCTTCGTAAATGCTAGCGCGGGACATGTCATCATCGCGGGCCATCCTTCGCCCAGCAACATGCCGCAGCCCCCTCCAGCCGCGGCGGGAGCCTTCAACCGAGCCAGTTTGCCCGTTGACGATTCTATTTACGCTGTCCGCCAACGTCCGCCTGATCGCATTCGTACTAAGCCAGCCCCTCCGTCCCCGATCGTCATCCCGCCTACGCCCAGCGACGACGGCTTTACCCGCATCAGGCGAGCTTCGCCGCTACACCGGGACGCTCTTGGAATACCAATCGGAAAGAAGTTTACCCGCTCAAAGAGCAAGAGCGTCCGCTACGATGACGACGATGACACTACGCCCCTGAGCCCGGACACGGAGGCGCAGACGGCACCCAAGCAAAGACCAAAGCGGAAGACGCTCTGGGGTGTGATTGAGGGGTGGTGGGATTTGGGACTGCTCGAACGAGGCAAGAGTTTGAGAAGAAAGCCGTATAATGGTTTGTAGGTTGTGAGTACGTGTAATGAGGTGTAATGAAGTGTAATGTGAGAGTCGGGTAGTTAATTGGTCTGTTTGGTCGGCGTTTTTTCTTTATTTCATGGTTTACACAGAAAGGAAAATATGGTTTAGATTGAATTCAACTGGTGGAGAAGTTAATAAATACAAGCACGAATATAAAAGAGACGCATTCCATACTCCAACCATCCAGGCCTGCTTCACCCTGCCCTTGACATCACTCTGGAGATTCCACGTCTTTATCTTCGAGCAGGAACGCCTCTGGGAAATACATACACTCCGCCCAGGGACGAGTGTTGACGTGGATGAGTATAGGACACGGGTCAGACGAAGGGGATGTCCCAGGGACTTATACAATCCGGACCCCGTGTGTTCGTGAGGCCGATACGCGAATACGCTTTGACAATCGGATATCGTCTTCCGTGCTCATCTTTCTCGTGATGCCTCGGTAATTGGTGCCATTCGTGAGAGGCAGTCTGCGCATCTTGGGGCCAGGGCGGATCAGCCTCTGCAACAGAGCTGACAAAAAGCCCCCATCCGCTTTGGCTTCCTCAACATCGATCCGCTTATTGCCATGTAGAGTATATGCGCTGAATTTGGCGAAGTCTTTCCAGTCCCATATTACTATTTTCTTGCCAGGGACCCGCCTAGCGTCAATGTAGTCGATGATGTTAACTAGAACACTCTTCAACTGTCTCCTACACTCTGCGATGGTGCTTCCCTGATCAACGCCAATCTCTCGGCACATGTTTTGGTAGATGGCGAGTGTTTCTTTTTTGCTCAAGTCTTCCTTGGTAAGCTCGGGAATGTCTTCTGCGCATTCAGGAGTATCGCTTAGTTGGGAAGAGTAGTGGTATCTCAGCTCGTCGCGAATTGCCTTGGTACGTTCTCTCCGAAAGTCTTTAGACCCGCATTTCAAGCCTTGTGAGGAAGCGAAACGGTCAAACTCGTCGTCGAAAGATGAGGTTACGTCAGGCTGAAAATCTGGAAACTTGTCGAAGTAGGACTGCGAGGACGGCGGTGGCATCGTTGCCGAGACCTTCTCGACCTTAACGATTATCTCGTCGGGCTCGGGAGTATCCTCCAAGAGTTGACAGTCTCTCTCGTGTACCTGGTCCTTTGGTTTTCCAGGCTGCTGGATTTGGTCGGGAGGATTTGCGTCGCCCACGAATGCTAAGGCAGCCTCGTACGTGTCGAACCCCTTGAAGCGAGCTTTGGAAAATCCCGAGACTTGCTTTTCACACTCTTCCCAGCTGTCGTACACTCCGGGCTTCCTTCCCACTCTGACCGCATAGTAGTCTGGCCGCTTACGCTTGGCCATCTCGAATTGTTGTAAGTTGTGAGATGAGGTAGCACAGACACGGTCGGCGCGTTTCAAAATATATGTTGGTACCGTAAATGCTTTTTATGTGGCTAACCCGGTTAGATAGACCTGATACATGCATGATGATCGACCTTACGAGGTAGCTAATCGCATAAAACACGCTCAAGCCCAGGAATTGGGCGCCTTTATTTTTCAGCTCGAATGTCAGATTTCGAACAGAATAAACAGCTTGTACCAACACTTATTCCCTGGCACTCCACATAGCTACTTAGAAAGAAGCAAGCCTCATATATCTCATATTTGCATCCATATACATCGAATCAAGCGCCATTCTGCTGCTTCCTTAAATGCTTCAGCCGCTCTGGCCAGATCCCCATCTTTCCGGGCGATAGGATGCCGTTTGGATCCAACGAAGCCTACTTCATGGTTAAACCCGATTTCCCAATTTTTCTTTTTTCCTTTTCGGTACAGGGAAGAGCTTACCTTTAAAGTCTCGACGAAGCGACGGTAGGCGTGATTGTTAAAGTCGAACAGGTCCGCGTTCAAATCTAGCAGGTATCAGCTCAGCCCATACTTAACGAACATCCAGGAAAACTTGCCCATATGGTTGATATGCGCCCGGTACTTGGCAAATCCTCGCTTGCTACCCTCCTCGAACAGCCTGTGGAAGACTCGGTCTACGCCGGCTCGCTGCTCCGAGCTGGTCTTGTCGAAGCAGAGCATGGTGACGAAGATGGCGTACCGCTCGTGCATGAAAAAGTCGCACAGGAAATCGAACCCCTGCTCTGCGGAGATGGCTTTGGCTGTCCGCGCCCATTCCAGCACCGTCTTGCCGTCGAGCGGCACGATCGGTGAGTACGCCCCATGAGCGCCGACCGAGTCGTCCCGGCGATTATAATAGTTTACCATGGGTATGTTCCACATGCTCGGAATGCCCACCCGTACGCCGCCGTAGAGCGGAGGCACGGATGCCGCGTCCAGAAGATTGCCGTCTTCTGCGGCAAACAGCGTCTGGCGAAGGCGGCCCGTCGGACACTTCTGGTTAATAACCTTTTGCACTTCGTCGAACTGGGCCTGGATGACGTTCGTGGGTCCGTAGAGCCCGAACTTGACAGCCCAGATGCCGGTCTCGAGCTCGTCCTGCATCTCCTTCAGCCGCCAGTCGGGAATGGGCCCTTCGCCCTTCCACCAGTCCGAGTGCTTGCCGAACATGGTGGCCCATTCCGCGATGTAGAAGACGTATATCATGAACGGCAGGGTCCCGTTGCGTCGCAGCTCGCCAAACACGTCGACGATCATCTCTATGTGGTCGAATTCGGGCACGTCAAACGAGACGGCCATGTAGGCCTGCGGCTGCGGCGTCAGGTTGATGCCCATCTTCGTCACAATCCCGAGGTTGCTCTGAAGGAAGAGACCGTCGATCGTCGGACCGAATGTTAGCTTTGTTACGTGGGCGGTGGCGGAGTTGGACATGGCAAACTGGCCAGTGCGGACGACGTCGCCGTTCGCGAGAAGCACCTCCATGCCCGCGATATTCTCGTGGTGCACGCCTGTCGGGATGAATCCCAAGCCTCTATCAAGCGTCTACAGATGGTGAGCACCTAGGTGAGGACGCCTCTTCCGCCACCTCTGGGAGGGGGGAAACCAACATTACCGATCACGCTCCCCCATCCAAGCGACGCTGTACTCGGCCAAACCTTGAGCTTGTTCTTCGCGCAGTGCTCGTATAGATCACCGAACGTCACTCCGGGCTCGACCACAGCGTAGCCAAATTTGTCGTTCACCTCCAATATCTTGTTCATACGATGAAGATCCAGCGCGATACATCCCGGCACGCCTGGCGCAGGTCCTCCGTATCTATCCATTCATTGTGAGCCTTGTCACTTATCAGGCGACGGGTGTCTGAAACGCCACATACCCCAAATTCTTCCCTCGGGAGAAAGTCCAGACGGGGATCTTGTACTCGTTCACTATCTTCAACACGGCTTGGATTTCGGGTACGGAGGATGGGCTATAGTAAATCGTCAATGATATATAAGGACGAGCGTGGTCTCGGGAGAGTTCTTGCTTACCAAATAGCCGCACTTGGCACACTTCTCTTATGACCGGACTCGGGTATCTCATAAGGGTCGACGTAGTGTTTCAAGTCGCTCCCCGTGAAGACAGCATCGCTTCCGAGCTCCCTGACGATCTGCTCTAAAGCCGTCGCAAAGTCTTCGGGCCGCACGTCGGGCGGCAGGATCGTCTCTATAGTGTCGAAAAGAGGCTTCGAAAATGTTTCATCATGAGCCGTCTGGTATACCGGATCTGCGTATCTAGGTTGCACCTTGGTGGCCATTCTGGCGGATGTCATAAGGAGTTGCCGTCACAATGCTTTCCTCATATGAATGCAGACGCGCGGAACCAAGGAAGACATTATAGGCCCTGAAGGGAGCAGATCCCCCCTTTTTTCAATTCTCAACTTGATTATATCTACCTTCTTGTCTTGGCTCGCCAGGCCATGTGTGCGGAGACGGCAACGGTGTCCACTCGTACCCGGGGTAATTCTACCTACGGGTATGTTGAAGTTCTCCAACTTCGGTCGGCAGTTGTACATTAAGCTCCTCACTCACATCTACTAGGCAAAATTGAGGAAGCTTGTTTCTCATGTATATAATCATTAGAGCAGTCTAACGGACTCTAGTCATTTTATTCCTTTTTCTTCCCGATTCAGAAGCTACCTAACTATCCAGGTAAGGAGGTATGTATCTGACAGCCAAACTCCCTGGAGCAAAAACTAATACAAATAAAGGTATAATAAAGGACACATCATAATGTTATCACAGTAGACGACGTCAACCCCAGGACTCGCCCTAGCAGAACCTCTCGTCGGATCTATCACCAGCGGCTATGCATACCTTAACGCCGGCAGACACGTCTTCGGCGTTCTAGAACAGGCCAGTAATGCTCTCCTTAGCATATGTGAAGATATGGCCAATGTTCACTAGCCGATCCAGTACTAGCCAAGTGTTGTCCGAGTCGGCAGATCCTCTCCATAGGAGGCCAGCTAAGCCGATGTACACGAAGGGGACGAGTGCGATCAAGACGGACTTCTCGACTCTGTTTTGGTCAAGCTGGTGTTTTGCGTACCAGCACGTCAAGGCAAAGATAAGGATGACGGGAACAAAGTACCCCCGTGCGAGGTAGTAGCCGTACTCGTAGCCGATAGCGAGGCAGACAGCGGCGAGGAACAGAGGCGTCAATCCGAGAATGCGAAGAGTCCAGACATACAGCCACATCAACAGTCTCCGCAAGCCGAAGAGGACCCAGAGGAGCGCTCCGTTTGACGCCTCTCCCATGGCCTTAAGGTGGTCGTCCAAGCTATAAGCCTCGATCACATCCTCGGGAGGGTTGATAAGGCCCTGATAGTAGACGACCATGTTGTCCGTGATATCGGTCTCCATCTGGCCCTCGATATCACCCCGCTGCTCTTCCCAGAGCGCTTCGTCCGCCTTTCTAGGATACTTTTCGGGCGCGCCCCAGTCCTTGTTCACGGGGGTGTAGCGGAACAGCCTAGGGAAGACGGCAATCTTGATCTTGGCGCCGCGGAGGCGGTTGTGCTGCATATTCCGGTACTCGGTATCGTCTCGGGGGACCTTGAATCCTGCGTTGGGTACCGGGCCGAACTCCTCGCCCCGCCTAGCCCTCTCGACTCGCTGATTCCACCGTCTTTCACGCGCCGCGTAGAAGTCCTTGGAGTCGGCGTACAGGGGGATATCGGACTGCCTCTCGGTCGCGTAGTCCATCCTAGCTCCGGGAACTGCCGGGGCGTAGTTGAATATGGTCGGCGAGACGGCCGTACAGACCTGAAACCAGGCAGCGTACCCGAGGATGTAGTGGAGCTCCGACAGGAACACCTCGATATTGTACGACGCATTGGCGTTGGGGATAACCTGGCTCATGACGCTCAGGAGCGGCAAGAAGATCTTGGCCGTCCTGGCTGCCAGTTCGTCCACGCTCACCCAGAAGTCTATAGGCACCAAATTTCCTCTCAGGGCCAGTCGAGCTGTCGTCGCCCGCATGCTCTTGTTGTAATATGCTGTAATTTACCAGTACAATTAGTATGGCTATCATCTAAACAGTTTGGAAAAAGGGGAGGATTGTCATACCATCACCGAAGCGATTACGAGTATCGATTCTCAAGAGTTCCGCATCAGTCTCATCGTCGCTTCCGAACAGGTAGGAGCTGAATATTTTCTTCTCCATGATCTTGGCGAGTATGCCGGCGATCAGCCACTTGCGCTGTGTTGGGTTGTTCAAAATGATGGGCCAGCCGCCCCTGTAACGATCTTCGTGGGCGACGTTGCGAGCGTACTCGCGGAACTGCTCCGTCAAGTTGGAGTCCCAGACAAACTGAGAGTTGGGGATCTGCTGGAAGTCGACGTTGCAGTCGAACCACTTGGCCGCAAACTCGACCGTCTTAGCATAGAGGTTGCGGAAGTGTACCTCGAAGAAGCGATCCGCGTAGTCGGCCGGGTGAGTCCTGTATCCTCCCAAGGCCACCAAGTCGATCTGGGAGGGGCGAACGTCGTCGCGCAGTTCATTTTCGAACTGAAATCTTCCCGCCCGTCTCCTCGATGTCTCCGGGGTCTGGAGGCTCGGGTTCAGGTTGTCGATGGGCTCCCGCTTAACAACGTCGCGCAGATCCCACTCCGTCCAAGTTCCGTTCAGCTTGGCCGCTTTGACCCACGGCCTGAACATGCCCCATTTGGCATCCGGCGAGCCGAATATCTCCTCGAAGATGCTTCCCAACCATGCCGACGGAGGGAGCCTTGGATATCGGGGGTGGTAAACGGCGCGCCTCTGGGGCTGTGCTTGCTGGTTGTCTGCCATTGCGCACTGATATCACTCTTTTGAATGTGTTTTTTCTTTCTTCCTTTTATCTTCCTGGTAAATATTGATATCTGCCGTTCTGATAATTATGGTACGTATTCAACGTTTTGAATGTTGTGTATAAGGTGAATGCAAGATGCCACTTGGTGGGCTAAACCGCGCTCAATTATAGAAAGTCAGTGTATCGTTGATGTTGGGAACCCAGAGATTCAGTTATAAGCAGGCCTCAAAAAGCTCGGAATATGAACAAAGAACGCAGTTGAATTACAATGCCGGCGATATTCGAAACGTGATTGGATGCTTTCGTTCAACTCCTACCGGATTCGGATGTCGGGGCAAAAAAGTGTCACATTCCTGAGTTGCAAGCAGTGTACAAGCAACTTGTTCTCTTTGACGAAACCCAGACAGAAGCAGAATCTTCTGTTTGTGTTTTTTTCGGGAACTGCGACTAAACACGCGCCGTCTTTCAAGAGTATCGAGTCCTAGTCCGTACGAGTCTCATTGTTACCTTTTATATGCGGCCGTGCTCGTGCTGGAGCAGCAATTAGCGACGTTATCAATCAATTGCCTTGTCCATTATCTACCTAGTACTTCTAGAAGTATTACTCTAGACCTTATTTAAGAAGCAATGAAACAGCCTCTATAGCTTATAATTATCTATGTGTCTGAGATCAACCACGGTCCTAGAAGCGCCTATGCGGCGTCCAGAATATTCCACTGCGCACCTAGCCTCCATTATTTGGCAGCATGGCACCAGTAAGAATTATCAGGTACCTCGTAAATAGAACTCGCCTGAGCAGGAGCCGAGATGTTGTCAGTAGGCTGAGCTAGGGTGGGTGAAGCAACAAACTGAGGTTGAGCTGGGAGTTTCTCGCCCCTTCGACAGCCTCTTGGGAACGATCGAACGTATTCCTAACTGGCGTGGATTTCATGCCGGCCTTTCGATGCCGATGTAGCTCGACGCCGTGAATCGAAAGCGAGGTCACGAATAAAGGCTGCAACTGGTGTTGCCGAGGAGGCGAAGTTCTGCATGTCGCTGGCCACTGGGAGGCTACTATGAGGTATCATGCTCGACGAAATTCCTGAAATAATTGATAATAACACCGTTCTTGACCAAGGCGTTGATGTTACACCATCGTTCTGACTATGGACGCATGAGGATGCCCTCGGTCTCTGTGACCGTCAAAGGTACGTCCACGGTGCTCGGGGGCGTTGTAACAAGCGAGTTCCTAGTCGTGGTTGATGACTACCTAGGTACAGGGTATTACTGCTAACGCAACAGGTAGAAAGCCAATGGATGCCATTGTAGCTTCAAATTGGGAGGCATCCAGTGTTGAATTTATCCTAGCTGCGCTCCTCTCCCAGCGACTCGGCCATCAATAAGATACGCCATATAGTCCAGCACAACACTGTCAGACCAGCAAACCCCAAACTCAGATAGCTTAGTGCTGCATCCCATGCTCCTGCAATCTTTTGACCGACTTCTCCTCTTCCTCTAGCAAATGAGTTTCCTCTCCAACGGGTACCGTAGGATATAAAGCCTCCAAAGGCACTTCCCGGATGCTTTCGGAAGGGTTCTCCTTAGTACCGACGGCCATTGCTTCGACTATGTTCCCGTCGCCGTACTGCGGCTCTGTTACGATTCGGAGCATGACCGAGGCGCACTTCTCGGGTGTGTATGCCAAGTCGTCAGGGCGGACCCGGTCTCGACAGTATTCGGGATCGAAGATGGGCGTCTGGGAGAAGAAAGTGAGTATGTGACAGACTATCAAACTCCTGAACAAGCGAGTCGTGGGGTGCAACTGACATGGACAACGCCAGGGCAGATGGCCGCGTTCCGAATCCCAAATCGACCCCGCAGACTCTGTAGTGACTTGACGAAACTGACGACGGCCGCCTTGCTGGCAAAGTAGAGCGGCGTGTGGAACGAGTGGAGGTAGCCTCCCGCGCTCGCGATGAACAGCAGATTACCATCAACATCGCGGTTCTTCAGCCAGTAATCGATTGCAATCTGTGCCAGGCGTATGGGGCCCATGGTGTTCACAGAAAACGTCTTATACACACCGGGACTGGCGTCGGCGTTGTCCTTAGCTAGGGGCAAAATGCCCGGCGCGTCCCAGAAAGAACTCGACGGCGGTTCATATATGCCAGCACCATTGCAGACAATGTCAACCGAACCCAACTTTTCCAGAGAAGCTTTCCATAGGGATGAGATCTGAGCCCAATCGCTCATATCAGTCGGCCAGAAATAAGCAGCAGGCCTACTGCCATCGGCAGCAGACCATGCATCGACGAGTTCCTGGGCTCCGGGTGAAAGCTTCAGGTCGGCTATCATCACAGAGCATCCAGCCTCAAGGAGTATCTTGGCGAACGCCAAACTAATGCCTAACCGTGTGGGTCATGATTCCGGATAGATGTGGATTCCGGACAACGCATACACCGCCACTTGCGACATACACCTTGCAAATTTCTTTCGACAACAACACCAAATTTTCGAATTAAACCTTAAAAATGAAGGATAAGGTAGATTATGAAGAGAGGATTGCACGGGCTATTTAAAATGTACGCGAGGGCTTGCTGCAAAATATAACATCGCTAAATTCACACTCTTGGACCGGCTTGCAGGCGGCAAATCTCATAGGAAAGCTGCTAAATCGCTATAAAGGCTTACCCCTAATCAAGAAATACAGGTTGATAACTAGCTGGCTAACGAAAAGTATTGCAAACAAGCGCCCTTAAAGGAGGCTATTGCCGGATTTGCCGAGTCTATACTACAGGCCCAAGGTCACCACCAGCCCTTAAGGGTAAAATGGGTCGGTAGATTCCTTGATCGGCACCTTGCTGTATACAATGTTACTAAAAGAGAGGTAGAAGCCATACGCTTGCATTTAGGCCGGGAGACGGCGATATAGGAGTTTTATCCCCTCCTAGCCAGCGTACGTAAGCAATTTTCGATCAGTTCGGCGAACGAATATAACATGAATAAGACCGGATTATAAGAAAGGGAGACCTATAAGGCTAAAGTGCTTGCAATTTTCTAAGCTTACCGCACTAGGGTTGCCAAGTCGACTGCTACTTTCTAGGTTACGTTTATTGAATATGTCTCCAGGACGGGCGATAGGGGGACGCCAGCAGTAGTATTTAATGGTAAAAAGGTCTAGGCTCAATGATTTGGCCGAAAGGTTGTTAAATGGAAGTATATAGCTACTTTTAATGGATGGATTAATAATATAATTGCAAATCGCTAGATGATTTAAATATTTTTAATCGAAACAAAACCATAATACCATGATTAATATAAACTTCTTATTTTTAATAACCACCCTTCTCATGTATTTTTTAAATTTATATGGCTAGCTTATATAAATAAGGTTATTCTTTTTTTTCTACCAGCCCATGCAAGCGATAAAATGCAGCCCTTGGATGTGGGTGTATTTTCGCTATTTAAGGTATACTTTTGAAAAAAGATGAAGCTTTAAACTATATATACGGCCATAACACCTATTTATAAGCAGCAAATGCTACAAGCTTATATCAAAAGCAATGAAAAGGCCTTTTTATCGCATAATATATTAACCGGTTAAAAAAAGAGTAGGTTATCACCTTTAAACCTTAAAAAGGTGCTTAATTAAAAAGAAATAAAACGACAACAATAATAACAATAATTAATCCTTGATACCCCCCTTTAAAAGCTATTAAAAAACACTTTTCCAACTCTTTAAAAGCCAAGCAACCTTACCAACCAATTAAAAGAAATTGAAAAAAATAAAGGGGACGTATCTCGCAATATACATAACCTGGTCGGCAAGACCGAAAAGGCATTGGCGCTTAAATCCGGCGATGTGACAAGGCTGACAGCAGCAACCACAGATTTGAAGTTATAGCTGGATATATATGCCCCTAATATACGGCAAGCTGCAAAACCTGATTATAATAAGATATTTACCAGCCTGCCAGAGATTAAGAACGCGTAGTTAAAGCAGGAGAAAAGATTACCTAATCAACCCTTGCCTGACGAATTAGCTGGGAATTATATCGTTGTAAAGATGGATGGATTAAAGCGCAAGAGACGTAAGGTTAAATAGATATTCTTTTCATTTTAATTGAGTGCCAATTGCTGGTGTTATTAATGTATTAATCTTGAGGTGATGGTGGTCGTGGGCGTCCGGAATCCACATCTATCCGGAATCGTGACCCACACGGTTAGTTCTCATATGAGTCTTTCCGAGACAGATCGCCAACGAGATTGACTTCGATCCCGCTTTAGACGTACCAGACCCAGCCCCGGTGACAATGGCATGTTTGCCTTTGACGTCGTAAGCAGACATTGGTGAGGCGTAATCCAGGGGGCTCGTAGGGAAATCTTGAGAGTTCTTAGCAGAAGGAGAAACGAGGATGCACTGAGTTTACGAAGTGTCCTTGTGTTGCGTTACTTGTCCTATACATTTTATATTCCCCGAATTTAAGAGTGCTTGACTTTGGGAGGGGTATTGTATGTGAAGCTTCACGTGAGGGCGAATTTCCTAGATTAGAAGTCTGTGACGTGGCGCGTGATGAGAACAGAGAGGGGGAGGGGGGAGGTGAGAACTTGAGGGATTCTTCCTGATTCAGAAATTCTCAACGTTTAATGTAATGCAGCAGCCAAACTAGGTTACTGAGGCAATGATAAGCACGCGATGAGCGTGTTTTAAAGTGAAGAAAGAGGTTTAAACTTTGTGAGGCTGAAGCTCCGGGGCAGACCAATATGACTGTTAAGTCTGTCTATCTTCCCTGGCAACCCGTATAAAGTGTATATTGGACAAGTGCTCAAGCTTCAGTAGCTGAGAGTTTCACTCATGCTTTCAACAATGGGGTCTACCTACCTGTAAGTAGTAGGTAGTCAGTAGGCCACGATGTCGGTAGGACGACTGACTAACAGAAGTCCACTAACGCGCCGGTAATATCCACCGATACCAGCCCTGTCGTGAACAGTGTATACTAGGACGTAGTTAGGTTCTCAAGAAGTAGGCCGGCTGTAGCCATCCTACGAGCTAAACATGACTCCATTAACCGCTGTGCAGTTTACTCTAAAGGTATTAAGATCTTGAAATGGTATCCATGATATCCGAATTTTTAGGCCGAACCTAGTCCCTACGTACTCTACAGCTTAGGCTTGGGCGGAATCTCCTGGATTGAGCATAGCCCGTCCCTCACCTGAGCCATCTGCTTCCTCAATATCTTGCCTGTGGCATTTTTGGGAAGTTCTTTGATCTCCCAGACGCCGCCCCTGAGCTTCTTGTATCCGCTCACCTGGCTGTCGACGGACTGGTGAACCTCCTTGAGAGCCCTCCTCCTCTGGTCTGCCGTCTTGAACTGGCTCTTCAAGATAACCCAAGCACTCGGAAGCTCTGTTAGCTGGCTCTCGTCCCAGGTCGCGCCGACTCCGCCTTCTACCACGTTGGGATGCGAGTTGATATACGTTTCCAGCTCAGCCGGCGACACCTGGAACCCCTTGTACTTGATCAAGTCCTTGGTCCTCCCCACCACGCTTACTGCCCCTTGTGCGTCGATGGTGCACACGTCCCCCGTGTTATACCAGCCCTTCATCGGAAACCCCTTCTTGTTCGCCTCCTCGTTGAGCGTGTAGCCGCGCGTAAAGTTGGGACCCCTTAGCCACAGCTCGCCTGGCTTGCCTTCGACTACGTCTTCCGAGCTTCCCTCCTTCTTGAGACTGGCCTCGACATTGGGCAACAGCTTGCCTGTCACCCCGTCGGCAGGCGACTCGCTCGCCTTCTGGTAAGCGACGTACCCGGCAGCTTCCGTCATGCCATACACCTGTATGAGCTTCCAGGGTGCCTTACTATGAAGGCGATCCTTCAATTCCTGCTTCAGAGGCCCACCAACGTTGATATACTGGGCACGAGTAAAGTCGAAGCGCTCCGTGATGTCCGAGTTGGCCATCTGCAGCACGACGCTGGGGACGCCTTGAAAAGCCGTGGCCTGGTTAGAGCCGACTAGCTTGGCCAATTCTTCCACGTTGTAGCTCGGCATCGCGTGGTGCATCATCCCCGTGTACGGCCCGAGAAAGAGTGGCATCGTAGTCATGGCGATATGAGTCCAAGGCGTAAAGGCGACCGTCCGGGAAGCTGGGTGAAACTGCTCCTTGTCATGGGCAACCAGCTGGTAGCAATTTGAGACGAAGTTGTAGTGGGTCAGCTCAACCCCTTTCGGCTTGCCAGTGGTGCCGGACGACAAATGAATGGAAGCGAGACGGTCTTGAGTGTCTGGCCAGTGCGGGATGGGCAGCCGTTTTGCCGACATGTAGTCATCTGTGAGGTGAGGAAGTCCTTGGGTTCGGGTAACGATGGTGATGATCTTGGGCGGCTGCCAGACCACTCCTTCGTCGGCGAGCTGCTTTCTCGCGATCTGCAGAGCCTCGTTGACTATCGGAATCGTGGGCCCATATGAGACGACGAAGCTTGGGCGGGAGACGGCAAGGCCATGGCCAATCTCGGCGGCCTTGAGCGCATGGTTTATGGGACACACGACGCCGCCGGTCCACAGGATGGCATGAAATACTTCAAGGAAATCAACACTATTGGGCAAGATGATGGCCCATTTCGCCTGATCTGCCGGGCTCAGCTTTGTCTTGAGTCCGTTAGCAATCCTGCCAGCTCGATCACGTAGCTCTCCGATGGTGATGCTTCTGTTGGTAAGACTGTCCTTCGCAATCAGGTGCGATTCTGGCAGATCTGGGTAAGCAGATTTGTGAAGTAACTCTGTCAGGTTCACATCCCGTGGGATATTTATCGTCGTGGAGCGGTAGATCCTCATGGTTACCTACGTTTCGAGCAACTGTTCCTACAGAGTAGAAGGCTGCAGCTGGCCAGAGAAAGGAACTGCGCGGGCTATGGATAGTCCTGCGCGGTTCTATGCAGGTCGAATCCTCGCAAAGCCCAGCACTACCGAAGGCGTCGCCAAAGCCTTGAACTTTCTCGTAAGTTAGGCGAGTTTGCTTCGCACACGATAGCTTTCAATCCATAGGTACACCTCAACATGTACTTAGGATGCGTGAGGATGGAATGGCGAATACGGATTAGACTGATAGAGTATGCTTCTCGTGTGCGTCCCACGCGGCCACAGGCCATGGCCTCCTAATTAGGTCTAGCCAGGCACCATGGAAGGGGTAACATTCCAAGCCGTCGAATAGTGTGGGAGGCACATGCAATGTTACCATAAGAGATAGGTACCATAGCCAGAACGTGCGTTCTATTCGACCCTTGGCCCCCTTGCTTCAGGGGTCGTGGTAATCGGGCAATTTACGAATTTAGTGGGATGTCTGTGGGCTTTGCGGGCATGACGCCAGGACTCGAGTGCTACGCTGGAAGTTTGCGAGATACGTCTCGGCATTCCAGTGTCCTCTCTTGACGTCCATCACCAGGCGAGCCGGGCGGGCGATTGCCAAGTGGCTAGAGGGAGTTATGTAGTCTATGCCGCTTCGGATTTCTATCAGTCGCAAAACACCCCGCATTGGGAAGAGCACAGCTTGGCAAGCCGAGAGCAAGGCCAAAGAAGCACCGAAGCCCTTATTTACGTCTTCTTTCGGCCCCCCAGTTGTTGGGCGGTCGATCTAGAACGTTTCGATAACTTGGAGACTGAATCTTCTCGGAAATATATCGCTTGTAGGCTGTCCTTTGATCATTGCCGGCAGACAGGGGAGTAGCCGGCAACTCGGAACCCTCTTCACAAACTCTTCTCTTACATACTGCGTAGTAGTACTTTCAGATCGGCAATAGCCGGTAGGATTTGGCGGAAATCGGGATGGTGTATGATATATTGATCGCGAGTGATAGGGGAGCGTGTTGTTCAGTTAAATTGGCATGGCAACCCATGAGAAGAACTGAATGCAGCCCGATGATGAAGACGACGTCTCTATAGGCAGACATTTTCACTCAACTGCTTCTTTGCCTGACATCCAGGATGATGGTGGGCATGATAGTCCTCGTCTGACGCCGTTTCCAAGGCTTATGTGTCTCTTGTCTTTGTTTTGAAAACTTGGGGCGATGGTGATGGTGGTAATAGTGACAGTTGCTGTACCTATCACACGTTACAGGTTATGGGTCAGTCGGAGTGCGCCCAGCGAGCCCAGGCTTAGTTGGACCTGCGGCGCAGAATTTTGCGATCGAACCAGCCGGCACCAGCTTCGCGATACCAATGGCCTATCTCGGCTTCGATAAGCTTTCGTCTTCCTACCTCAAATAAGTAAATACCGTTTCATCTTTAATATGATGCCTTTGCTTTGTAGCGAATCATGTCCTCCTCGCTACCCCGGGAGCTCGGGTGTGCAGATATGGTAGCGAAGACGAGGTTACAAGGAGTGAACGGACGAGCCGGGGTTTGATTGTCGACATTGTGAAGGCTGTTTTTCCGGGGACCCCAGCGCCTATAGCGGCAGCGATATGGTGGCTGGCGAGCATGCGAACGGGTAGCTGATAGGGTGGCGAGGGTGGTATGAGCTCTGGGGCCAACAGCATGCTGGCGGCCCTAGCAGCTTGGCCCCGGCGACGAACTGCCATCTTTGTGTTAAGCGACGCCGTCCCCGGTCGACAGAGCAGGGTTAGTTCGGTCGCAAGCGACCCACGGCACGCTCTCGCCAGTATCATCTAGTGGTGCCTGGCAGATTTGCTAGCAGGCCGCGTCGTCGTGTAGACGTGCTTGCATTTGAGAGAGCCATACGCTTGCCAGCCAAAGCTGGGCCGTGATCGTCTTCCCGGGACACATATCAAACATCACCATCACTATATTCTTCGACGCCCTGCGGCTCTTATCAAAGGGGAAAGGGACTCGCTCCTCATAAGCATAATCTGGGAGAAACTACCCTCGACGAATTTTGGATCATATCCGCAATAGCTACGCACCTACAGCTTTTCATTATGGCGCCGACAGAGACTCCTCCACCTCCGACGCCAACTTTCTTGAAGTTATCGTATCCGGCACCGCGCGTGCTTCTGATACGAATGGACCGGCCAAGAGATCTCAACGCCATGTCCACGGCAGCGCAGTGGGAGATGGATTCCGTCTGGAAGTGGTTCGACCTAGAGCCTCTCCTGAGCGTCGCCATCATCACGGGAACCGGCCGCGCCTTTTCGGCTGGAGCTGACCTAAAGGAATGGAACAGCTCCATGGCTGACGATGCCGATCCCAAGAACCGCGTGGGAAACGCGCCAGCCTTCAAGCCTCTGAGCCGTCGACTGGGCAAGAAGCCCGTGATCGCCGCCGTCAACGGGCTGGCGATGGGGGCCGGCTGCGAGTTTGTTATCAACTGCGACCTCGTCATCGCTGCCGAAGACGCCTACTTTGCCCTACCCGAAGTGAGGAGAGGAGTCGCTGCTATCGGGGGCGCATTGCCACGGTTGATCCGCAGCGCTGGACTGCAGAGGGCGTCCGAGCTTGCGCTAACGGGCCGCAACGCTACGGCACAGGAGATGTTCCAGTGGGGCATCGTCAACAAGGTGGTGCCGAGAGAGAAGGTAGTAGACGAGGCTGTTAGGTACGCCGAGCTAGTGGCGAAGAACAGCCCGGACGCTATCATCTGTACCCGCGCTGGTCTACGGCAGGGATGGGAGACTGCTAGCGTGGAGAGGGCCGTGGAGTGGACGCTGGAAAAGGAGTTTGCCGAGTTACAGAGGGGCGAGAATATCCTGGAGGGCCTTAAGGCGTTTGCGGAGAAGAGGGAGCCTCGGTGGAAAGCGAGCAAGCTATAGATAGAGCCGCGATAGCATTGCCCTATATAAACTGTACATACACGCCTAATGAATCAGGAGGCGACCTCCCAGGGTTCGAAAACGAGTCAGAAGAATCTTTCCGGTGTCAGGGTTTGGAAAGCATGTCGAAGCCGGAACCGATCGCGCGTGGCTGCAAGGCTAGCAAGGAAGCGCGAAGGTGCGAAGATCGGAAGAGGGAAGTTCGTTGGACTCGATGCCTGCTAGGCCTACCTGTGTATGTACTTACCTACCTACCTGGGAAGGCATCTCGGGCAATCAGGCAATCTCCAGGCCTGCCGGGTCGGACGAGGAACAGCATTGGCTATCGTGACGGTCGCCGCACAGACCTGCTGCGAGTGTTGGTTAGTATGCGATTTCTGGGCACGCAACTCCCCCTCCACCTCCACCCCTCTCTCGTAACCATTCATGACCAGTCGCCAGTGAATAACGTTATGTCTTAGATGTTAGCCAGGCTGTTCGGTCGTTAGAGATCATGGCAAACGAGCAAACTTACCGTGTACCGTGCCGTATGCCTGGTCAGGGGCTGCATAACAAGTGTCACTTGGCTCATGCAAAAGAAGAGAGGAATCAACTGTGCCTTGGCAACCTTCTCGCATGTGTTGATGGCACCGTAGCATTCGCATCGCAGATCCTTGCTAACAGTGTTGGGAAGAAGACTCGGAAGAGGAACACTACCCCTGGCCGTTTACCGAGCTAATGCAGTACCGCTGCCCGTTCGGGTTGATCCATCGTGAAAGTTCCGCCGCGAACGGCAGCGGCTGCTGTCGATGGTCTCGTCGACCGGGGATGATAGGTGACATGCGCTCAGACTCTTGAGACGAGCCAGGCCGGATCAGACGTCTTCTGCAGTCCCCAAGAGTTAGGTTTCGCCGAGGGGGCCTGAGGCAATCCTCTTTTGGGGAGCTACGTCCGACTTATACCAGACGACCTGCTATAGCTTCCAGTTACCGTATAGCATTGTGGATTTGTGATATATCACTGACCCTGTCTGGCCTATATGGGAGGCAGGGAGGGACTCGAGGGGCGCAACCCGTCTACATATTAACTGAAGACCCAAAAAGACGGATTCCCTCCGGCAATTTGTTTTCTGTCGATCGCATCCCGTCGAGGCTGGCCGAGTTTGGATGTTTAACAGTCAACACCGTGGTCGTCGTTCTTTACTTTTCCTGTCTGCTGTTCAAGCTACAGTGTGATCAATGTCGGCGAGCGACTCCATCAACATGAGCGTCGAGAAGCAGGCATCGCCTTTAGAGCGTGTCGAAAACTACGACCGAGACGACGACGCCTCGTCTATCAGGTCGGAAGCGCTGGGTGACAACCTACCCAAGGGATACTTCTACTCGATCGGATTCCTCGGAGCTACAGCGGTAGGTGACGGCGATTCGCGACTGTTGGGAATGTCGAAGCTGATATACCACCAATAGGGATTCTCCCTGTCGACTATCTCGGCCTTCATCTTCTTACTCCTGCCAACAAATGTGCTGACGTACATCAACGCGGATATCGGTAAGTTCATGGCCAGCGGACGGGTTAGCGAGGGTGCAGCTATAATGACAGTCAATCAGGTCCTAGCCCCTACATCTCGTGGGTTAACATTGCCCGGACTCTCTCCTTGTCTTTCACGTATACGATTCTTGGCCGACTGTCGGATCTCTTTGGACGACGGTGGTTCTTCATCGGCGGCAATGTCGTCGCGCTCATCGGCATAATCGTCTGCTCAGTCGCTCAGAATGTCGACACCTTGATTGTCGGCAGCGCGATCTACGGACTGGGAGAGACTGTTCAGCTGAGTTTCAACGTGGCCATAGGAGAGTTGGTTCCTAACAAGCACCGTCCGATGGTCCTGTCGTTGATCTTCGCGACCAATGCACCAATCGCTGGTATCGGACCCATGATCGGTAGGCGTTCTGTTCCCTGACGTATTCCGGATGTCTGGCTAACCGAATCGTAGCTCGGGCTGTCTTGGAGAACCCCAACATGGGATGGAGATGGTGCTACTACCTCAACATCATCGTGGTCTCAGTGGCCATAGTGTTGCTGTTCCTGTTCTACCACCCGCCAACATTTGATCTCCTGCACGAGCGAAAGACCAAAATGCAGCTGTTGAAGAAGCTCGACTGTAAGCTCAATGCCCCATTTATCCTCGTGCTCAAAGCTCATGCGTGTTTTCAGATGCCGGAATCTTCATGTGGACAGCTGGCCTTACCCTCGTACTGATGGGCGTAAGCTGGGGAGGCACCATCTACCCCTGGGATTCGGCTGCGACGATTTCTTCCCTCGTGCTAGGAGTTGTCCTTCTCGTCGTCCTCTTCGTTTACGAAGGCTTTGCTAAGCTTGAGTACCCGGCCATCCCTGTGCAATTCTTTGCCAACCGGGGCTTCATCAGTCTCGTCGCGTGCGCTACGGTTGCAACCGTAAGTCAAGCATCCTCCTAGGAATCCAGAGACTGCGACTAATGTGCTTCAGATGTCCTACTACTCTGCAGTCCTACTCTGGCCCCAGCAGGTCCAAGCTCTTTACACCCAAGACGTCACGTACGGTGGTTGGATCTCGGTAAGTGTCTTCTCATCCAACAGTGGATTGCGGCCCAAGGGCTAACGTGAAATCTAGTGCACGGTTGCCAGTGCTACGGCGATCGGACAAGCTGTTGGTGGTTTCTTCGTGAAATGGGGCGGCAACGTGCGATACCTGATCATCTTCTCAACCTTCTGCATGGTGGCATTCGTGGGTGCTTGCGCATCGCTGACGCCTGAGACGCTGAACGCTGGTATTGCCTTCACCATGGTTGGACCCTTCTTCGTCGGCGTCATTGAGGTATGCGCTCTGGCGCTTGCCCCTCTCTTCTGCAAGCCCGTCGACATTGGCCTTGCGTCCGGTCTACTCGCGTCGATCCGCTCGGCTGGAGGTTCCATAGCGGTCGCCGTCTACAGCAGTATCCTTTCGAACCGCCTCGCCTCGACAGTGCCGGCCAACGTCGGGCCAGCCGCCGTAGCCGCGGGCCTGCCGGCTGAGAAGGTTCCCGCTCTCGCTGCGGCTGTAATAGGAAACAAGCTGGCAGCCTTTCCCGGGCTGACCGACTCTGTCCAGGCTGCCGTGGCGGGCGTGGTACCGACCGCATACGCGCAGGCTTTCAAGACGGTGTACCTGGCCAGTCTTGGATTCGGAGGAATTGCTATCGTGGGCTGTCTGTTCTCCAAGGATGCCCAGACCCACCTGACGGACACTGTCCATCGCAAGATGCACGGGAAAACCACTGGAAAGGAGAATGCAGACGACTCGTCGGCGTAAACGGGAAAAGAAAAGTGTTTTTGCGTCGCCTTCGACTTTCAGGTTGGGCTACAATCTATCTCGGTCTGGAGTCGACGGGGTTCAGATGATTTTATTATGTTTGTAATTGAAATTCATGTATGTATATTTACTCTTGGAGCAGAATTAAGTCGAGATACCCTGCACCGCGTGTCCCATTCGAGGCTCTCTGATGAGATCAGAGAGGGCGTGATGAGTGATGGGCGTGCTTGTCTGGCAGAGAATAGAGCTGTAAGGACAGCACTATAGAATGACTTGCATGGCCTGCTCCAGAGGCAGCTGGGTACCTGCTGGGCTGTACCACCGTGGTATTCGGGGCAGCAGTTAGCGAAGCTAGGCGTCTTGGGCCCTAAGTGTCGATCCCACTCCAGTGAAATGTACCCCAACTAAATCTTCAATGTTCCTGGCCACTCCAACACCGAACGACTTCATGATGATCCAATCTGTCACTGCTGAAGACCAAACGGGGTTCTCACGACAAGGAAACCAAACAGAAAACAAACAACGAAAAGACCAACGATATGTAGAATCCTAGGCCTCTTCCTCGGCCCCCTGTTCGAGCCGTATACAAGTCCTGTAGATGCTTACCCCTCAAGGACCTGGGGAGACAGCTACCCCGCACAGCCCGCAGTGGTCTCCTCGCCAACCCCAGATTTAAATATTGGCAACAAGATGGAGAAGGGTGACGCTGGTCAGGAACCCCGACTCTATCATGATCTTAACCTGGATACCCCCTGGCAAAGCGTGGCAAAGCATGGCAAAGCCAGTCGACGTTTCTCGTTCCCCAGCACGAGGAGCTTCATCCCACGAATCGAATCTAGCCTAATCCATGTCCCCAGCCCACGGCCTAGGCTGAGCTGACTGCAGACCGCTCGCGTACGATCCAGGTAGGAGCTGGGGAGTTGTCGTCCCACAGCAGTGGCACCGCATGATCGAAGGTGTCTAAGCTAGGCAGTTTAGACGGATACGAATATTTAATATGGATGGGTTCCTCCCAAGCCCAAGTTCGTAGGGTTCTTTCTCGGAACTGTCCATCTTGTCAATCTTGGGTCCTTGGATGCCGGTGTAGACGATTCAAGCCGTACGGAATACTAGACCAATCTTTTCTAGCATCTCACATACCGAGTATCGCCATATCAAGATGAGGGGGGCACTATTCGCTCGCCTCTCGGCCCTCGTCTCCTCCTTGAGCGTCAGCTCTATCGTCACCGGGCAAGTTTTCGATCCCAACAAGGGCAGTTCTCCAGAATGGGACCCAGCTAAGGTCGGGACGAACAAGACGACAAACTCGACCTTCTCGAACCCCGTCATGACGCTCAACGTCGGAGATCCGTTCATGACCAAGTATACTGCCAACGGCGAGGACTGGTACTTGTTCACCTATTCCACGAACACCAACATCACCCTCAAGCGTTCAAAGTATCTCACCGATAACTGGGATGATGCCGAGAGCCGAGTCGTCTTCAATCCAGACCCTGAGAGCGGAGAGCCTTGGTCGACGAGTCTATGGGCTCCCGAAATTCACAATATTTCCGGCTCTTGGTACATTATCTTCACGGCTACCTCGGACGGGGACAACCCGCTGCCTCTGTTAGATGCTATGTGTCCGATTAACTGTCCCGTGAGTCTCTACCTAACTTATACGTGGATGATATGCTGCTCCTTTAGAGGCAGGGAAAAACAAAAGGTGGAGCTAATAGAGGCGGCTACAGGCCATCAACCATCGCATGTTTGTTCTTGCTGGGGATAATTCTGATCCGTGGACGGCAAACTTCACATTGAAGCCTATGCTAGACACATATGACCAATTCGCCATCGACGGGACGTACTTCCACTTCGAGGACCAGCTGTACCACATCTACAGCTGCTGGGAGCATAAGTACTCGTCATGGCCTGCCAATCTCTGCATCACGCGCATGTCGGACCCGTGGACCGTCAACTCGACACTCCTAGAGCGTCGAATAATCAGCGTTCCCAACGAGCCGTGGGAGCAGGTCCCCTACGGCCGCCCCATCCGGCTCGCCACGAACGAGGGCCCGCAGCAGCTCACCAACCCGACGACGGGCCAGAACTTCGTCATCTACTCGGCGGCGCGCGTGAACACGCCGTTCTACTGCCTGGGGATGCTCGAACTCGTAGGGAACGACCCCATGGAGTATCAGTCCTGGCGCAAGCACACGCACGGCTGCGTCTTCCACCAAAACACGGTGGCGGGCGTCTACGGCACCGGACACGCGAGCTTCGTCACCTCGCCTGACGACTCCGAGCACTATATCGTCTATCACGCTCAAACAACGTCGAACCCGACCCCGGATCTGTATCGGACGGCACGTATACAGAAGTTCACGTGGCATGACGACGGCACGCCCAAGTTTCCCCTCGCCGAGAATGGTCCATTCGATACACCTGCCGGACAGCGGGCCCTGACAGAATCATAGACACTTTTTTAATAGAGAGTGTATAGTTGAAAGCGTATAATAGAAAACGTATAATAAAAAGTGTATAATAAGACAAGAATTGGTTCAATAGGTGTTACTAAAGTGCTGCTATCGATGAGGAAGATTTGATTCGGTATATGCACTTCCTGGAGTCCATTATATCTACCCCCCTATTCCAAAGCAAATTCCATCCAGGGATCGTCTAGGTATATAGTCGTACATCGTAAGTCGTATTATCCGTGAACAGAACAAAATAGTACACTGGTCTTATTACATCATGGCAGGATCGGGTTCTCCAAGCCCAGCCAATTCGATATGTGTCGGTATATACCGGCTTGAGTTTTCGTAAGCCTCCCCTTCGGCCGCCCCCTTTTCTCACACCAACACCCACCACGCAACGACCGCCGCAGCAGCAACAAGCACAGCGGCACGGCCCGACGGCCTCGGCACCGCGCCCGCGCCCTCGGGCCGCCCGACCTGGTCGGCATACGCGCCCTCGACGTTGCCGCGGGGCCAGTACTCGCACGCGAGATACCACCCCCCGTTCCCGGGACACAGCTTGGCGCCGCACCCGACGTCGGTCGTGTCGTGCCAGACGAGCTGGGTGAAGTGGCCGGTGTCCTCGGCGAAGCCCGGGTCGTCGTAGTCGTACGCGGCGACCTCGCTCGCCCAGGCGTCGACGCAAGACCCGGCGTCGGAGCACCCGAGGGCCAGGTTCTCGCCGTACGGGCCGCCCGAGTGCTTCATGTCGCAGGTCGCGCCGTCGCGCTTTCGGGACGAGCGTAGGTACGTGGTGGCGAAGGATTCCAGGGTCGAGTTCCACCGCACGGAGGAGGCGTTGTAGTTTGTCCGGTACGTGTTGGTGCTGTTGAGGATGGCGGAGGTGAAGGCGTCGTGGTCTACGAAGGACGGCGCCTCGCTGGGGATTGAGGGCGCGGCGGTGACGACTACGGTTTGCACTACCGTCTGGCAGTCGGCGATGTGTGTGAAGGTGACGAGGAATAATAAGACGTATAAGGGTATAACCATGCCTGGTAGGTTAATTGAGAAAGCCATTCTTGCGTTGCGATCTTGTCTGTCATACAACAGATTACCAATTACCTCGCGATACGTCGAATAAGTATTAACATTACCGTACAAAGAACACTCTTAGTTGGAAAGGGAGATAATAGCTTTGTGATCAACAAAGATGAATCCTCAATCATTCACATGATGACAATAGAATCAGATTCTAGACTAGGTAGACATAGTGGCAATGGCCATCATCATGGGCCTTCCAAAACCTGAAAATACAATATTTAGACTGTTGGCGGTTAAATTACACATACGTAGCGCTGGTAAGTTTCTTGGAATATCGACGTCGAGTCTTCCAAGACTAACAAGCTCCAAGGTAGAACTTGAAGGGATGACGTAGCGGTTGGAGAGACGATTGTCGATTGTTATTAGCCTATCAAATGCTAAAGCCGCAGCTAAAGAGAAACAATTGGCCGGTCCCCCCTTGGCCTCCGTTTAGCGCCTCCCTGTAAGCGCTCGACAGGTGCTGCCGACTGCTTACTACCTCGCAGACGTGACTCGACCGACTCGTCTACGGGTTCAGCACGCCGCGGAAGCGCACCTTGCCGGACGCGCAGTGCTCCATGGCCTTGGCGGCGTCGGCGAGCGGGAACTTCTCGACGAGGCAGCGGACGCCGTGGTCGCGGGCGAAGCGGATGGCCTCCTCGGAGTCGAGGGCGTGGCCGCTGGGCCAGCCGGCGACGGACGCGCCCTTGTTGACGAGCGCGCCCGTGTCGAACTCGACGGGGCCGACGGGGGCCAGCACGACGAGCTTGCCGCCGGCCTGCAGGCCGCCGACGAGCGGTGACATGGCCTTGGGGTTCGGCGCCGTCGCCACGATCATGGCCGCGCCGCCCAGCTCCTTGAGCGCCGCCACCGGGTCCTGCTTGCTCGTGTCGACGTAGACGTGCGCGCCCAGCTTGAGCGCGAAGTCCCTCTTGGACTCGCCCGAGCTGAGCGCGACCGTGTGGTAGCCCATCTTGCTCGCGTACTGGATCGCCAGGTGGCCCAGCCCGCCCACGCCCTGCACCGCCACCGTGTTGCCCTGCTCCACGTGCATCTTGCGCATCGAGTTGAAGACGGTCACGCCCGCGCACAGCAGCGGCGCCACCTCGCTGGGGTCCGCGTCCTCCGGTATGCGGACCGCCGCTTCTTGCCGCAGCAGCACGTACTCGGCGTACCCGCCGTCCATCGACACGCCGTTGACCTGGGCGTTGTCGCACATCTGGAACTGGCCGCGGGCGCACTGGCGGCACGTGGAGTCGTGACCTGTGGATTGTCAGTAAGGCAATATACCTCTTGGGTGGATATAAGGCAAGGGAGGGGCAAAGGAAGAAGCAAGAAAGGAAAAGAAAGTCAGGACTCACCGCCATGCCACGGTCCGCCGACTCTCTCGCCGCCCTTGAATCGCGTCACGCCGCTGCCGATGGCCACCACGTCACCTACGACCTCGTGGCCCGGGATTCGTGGGAAGACGTCGCCGAGAAAGCCCGCTCCCTCGAAGACGTCGGTGTGGCAAACACCGCAGGCGATGACCTTGACCAGCACTTGGCCGGGCCCTGGCTGCTTCAGCTCGACGTCCTTGATCGTGATGGGCTCGCCTTTCTTTTCGAGGACGGCGGCCTTGAAGGTCTTGGGTAGGGAAGACATCTTGTCACAGACGAATGGTCAGAGTTGGATGCTTTGCTCGTCGTATGTTAGTCGTTTTCAGGAGCTTGTTGAGTTGAGCAGAATCTCTCAAGGCTCGAGTGTGGGGGGGGGGGGGGGGGGACCACTAAAGGTATTTATTCTCAAGCCTCAGTAGCTAGGCGTGTTACACGGCGGCTGCGAAGATAGATGATCAGTAAACAGCTCGATCAGTAAAAGGCTGATAAATTCAGGGATACACCCTAGATCAACGTCGGTCTTATCTTGTACAAGTAAGCCCCTAAACCCGTACGAGCAATCGGATTTCTACTGTGCCTCGTCACGGCGCCCGACGCTCCGGACCTGCCTAAACTCCATCATGATCTCAGCGTATGTAGCTTTCTGACAGTATGATAGCAGTTATACGACGGGATACGATAATAGTGATGGCAGGTGGATCAGACTAGAACCATCATGACTAGCATATGCATCCTATCCTGCTTCTGCAACAGCTCTTCAGACATCCAGCCGAGGCTACTTGTCAGTCCATCTGCCCTGTCCGCGTGTCTATCCACGGCTTGATGCTTTACACAACCCCGCTTCGACCGCTGCCACCACCCGCATGGTGGCGGGGGGGGGGGGGGGGGGCAGGTTACGTATTCACCACTCGAGCCGGTATAGAATCGCGCCACGTTTAGGTTAGTGACAGTAGCTTGGCACTAATAACGCGATAACCCCGCAACTCCGCTTTGGCTGTTACTATGTATGTAGTGCCTTGCCCGTGAGATATTCGATGGTATTCTATAAACCAGGGGTGTAATATAGCAACTTCAAGGGGTCTAAGGCTGTGGTCATGTCTTAATCACGGCCGCATCGCCGGGCTGACGCCGAGCCCGCCGCTCGGGTCGGAGATCGAACGTTGGGCTCCCGGCTTTAGGCAACTTGGGAACTAACATTATCTGAAAACAGCAGAACTCCGCAAGATGGCAGTTTGCTTGCCAATTTCGTTACCTCCCTGACTTTGTTGGTTGGTGGATGAATACGATGAGTGACTGTGCAAGGACCACTGTTATCTATCAGCCCTACTCGGCGATCTCTTCAGCCCCGATCACTCAGGGATGAGTTAGGCTACGTGCTACATCAGGAACCATCTCAAACAGGTACACCAAGGGTGTCATCCAAGACATAAGCTGCAATTCTTGTCTTTGCACGCAGGTGCCGTGTTTGGTCTAAGATTTGCTTGTCTCACCATCTTCATAATCCAGCAATACGCTGCCAGTTACATCTCATAATAATATGAGTCCTCTTAAAACATCTCAGTCATGAAGATAACCTGAAAAGAGCACCTGAGGCACTTGGGTTGAGGTCTTCGTACGATCCTTTCCAGAAGCGTCACTCAATTACACATCTCATCAGAGTGTGGTATTATATAAGTCTCTCCCTTAAACCAACGCTCTGACTAAGTGAGAAATAAGGTGGCGACATCCTGCTCTCTTCCGGAATCATCGGGCACCGAGGCTCGCCAGCGCAGCCTGCAGCTCCCGCACGGCCGTAGGCACGTCTTCAAAATTCAGGGCAGATATTGCCCACTTGGCGTGCTTCTGCGCCTGAACGACCGCCATATCATCTGATTTATAGGAATTCGACGCCATGCTGTTACCGCCATACTGCTGCGGCGGTGCCGAGGGCGGCGGCGCAACCTTGGGGGCTGTCGGCTGGGAAGGTTGCGAGTAAAAGTCGCGCTCTGGAGCAGATGCCTGAGGAGGTATTTGTGGCTGCCGCGGTGGGAGCGCCGGGGGGTTAAATCCGGTCGGCGGGGTCTGAGTAGCGGAACGATAAAAGTTCTGGGGTGGCGTCGCAGCAGGATCATGAGAGCTAGGGCTGGGTATCGTCGGTGGAGGTCCCATCAAGTCGTGAGTAGGCGGACCCGGTGGTGGCATGTTAGTCGTTGACGGTAGGTCCAAGGCGTCGGGCGCGCTGGGTGCTTCGGGAAAGTAGCTGCCTGGCTCTGGAGTGGGTTGTCCCGGGGGGGCTATAGGAGACACTTGCTCGGGCGCCGGCGCGGAAGAAGCTAGAGGCGAAGTCGGCGCAGACACGGGGGCAGGGAAGGTTTGATAAGACGTTGAAGCCGGATGTAGCCTCCCGCCATCGTCGTCAGGGACGTCCTCTACGGACGCTGCCTTTGGTTGCGCCGACCCTATCGCCTGAACTTCTGGATCATTCGGGTCGAGTGCCGGCGCGGCTTCATCTTGCTTGGGTTCATCTTGCTTCGGGTTCGATTCGTTCGGATCGTTGCCCTCTTTGATGGCCTTTAGTATACGGGCTGCATTCCACTTTGCGTACTTGATCTTCTCTTGCGTCTCAGCTTCGGCCGGGCCCCAGATGTTAACGAGCTGGAAGAAGGTGGCGGCAGCTTCGAACGTCACGGCCGTTTGCCTGCCTATTGATTAGCGAGTATGATCGTGACAGGATTCGTAGTAGACTGAGGCAGCAGTACTGTGTGACCTTATTGGCCTTCAAGGGCCTAAGGGCCCTCTGGAAGGTTTCTTGTGCAAATTGTTCAACATATGCTTGACCAGCCACGTCGTCAAGGATCGCATCGTTCCCAGCTTGCGCTTCTTTTGTCTGGATGAGGAGAAGGATTAGTTGGCAAAAGGCCACGAGGCGAGGAAAAGAAGGAGAGTTACTTGTTCTAGCTTCTCCATCAAATCGGTCGTGAATTGGTGGCAATCGGCATCGGCAGCGTGAAGATTTCTAGACAGGATCTGATTGACGGCCCAGTAATAACCTATACCATTCCGAATTATCAGTCTTGTTAACGTCTCATACACGTAGGATGTACTGATGCGACAGCTGATGACCCAACATACACCAGTAGGAAATAACAGGCTTCGCTGTAGCGAGCTGGGTAGCGCGCAAGATGAAGGGGGTGATGCCCGCCTGCCTCAGCTTGGGGGGTATGTTGGCAGCCATGTTGAATAGGAGCGATATCCCGCTCTGAGCGATGTCTCTAAGGTAGGTCTCTGAGGGACGTCTGAGTAAGTGTTTCGCGAAAGACGGTCGAAGAGGGAAGAATATAACGCTCTAGTTCTCAACGAGCCGGAAGGGTCCCCATTATGTGATAAGGAGCTTCCAATATTGGAGATTCCTGAGGCAACGACTTCTGAGGCAACCTTAAAACAGAGCTTACGCCACGGTTCCCCTCAGTCCAAGGTATAGCACAAGCCACACATTACCCCAGATTTTCAATGCAGCCTATAAGCCAGTGACAGTCAGTGGCACCGCCAGCTGAAGGGCAGAGGGGTTAGCGGGCTAAGAGACCTACGGGACCTAGACCCCACCGTATAGCGTTGGTTCCTTAGCGAATCGAATCAAATTTCCACCGTGGCCTTTTGCTCAAAAGGGCAGGAAGACAGCTAGAAGCTTCAGCTTTTTTGCCTTTTATATACGTGACCCGCGTCACGCCATGAGATGCTCGACTTCTCATCCATATCCAGCTCGCATATAAACGCTCCGAGGGCATGAACAGTGTGGTATAGCAATCTTCTTCTTATTGCTGGTTCCTTCCTTTATCCACTACATCGTTTATCACGGCATATCACATATCGCCATCATGCACGCCTTCAATATCAGCCCCGCCAAGGCGGTTGCTGCTGTCGCTCTTCTGTCCGCCTTGCCCACGGCACAGGCTGCCATGTATCTCAAGAGCTCTCCCGTGGTTCAGGTAGACGCGAAGAGTTACGACAGGATAATCAACAAGTCCAATTATACTTCTGTAAGTTCCCGCGAGCTGCAGTAGCGCTCTGTCGTGACGGGAGTACCCGGCTATGATTTGATCTAAAGGCACAATACACCCGCTAACAAGCAACTCTCCCAGGTCGTCGAATTCTACGCCCCGTGGTGTGGCCACTGCCAAAACCTGAAACCCGCGTACGAGAAGGCAGCCAAGAACCTGGACGGCCTCGCTCAAGTTGCCGCCGTAAACTGTGACGATGACGACAACAAGCAGTTGTGTGGAATGATGGGCGTCAAGGGGTTCCCGACTCTCAAGACAGTGCGGCCCGGCAAGAAGAAGGGAAAGCCGGTCGTTGAGGACTACAATGGACCTCGGACGGCCAAGGGAATCGTAGAGGCCGTTGTCGACAAGATCAACAACCATGTGAAGCGCGTGACGGACAAAGACATTGATTCCTTCCTATCCACAAACAACGACAGCGCCAAGGCTATCCTCTTCACCGAGAAGGGCACCACCAGCGCCCTACTGAGGAGTGTCGCCATCGACTTCCTGGACGTCATCGCCGTCGCGCAGATCCGGGACAGCCAGACCAAGGCAAACGAGTTGTTTGGCATAAAATCCTACCCGACTTTGGTCCTGCTCCCAGGAGGCGACAAAGAAAGCTTGGTTTACGACGGAGAGATGAAGAAGGATGACATGGTCAAATTCCTATCGCAAGCCGGCCAGCCAAACCCGGACCCGGCACCGGCTAAATCGAAAGGGGAAAAGAAGGGCAAGAAGAAGTCTGAGAAGAAGGACAAGAAGGGCAAGAAGGCACCCTCAGAGGATACCGAACCTAGCTCCGAGACCACCTGGACAGAATCGTCCGAGTCTACCGACGTCCCCCCCGCTGCCGAAACTCCAGCTGAGGCCATACCGTCCATTCCGGCTATCACGGAGGCGGATAAGCTGACCAAGGAATGCTTGAACCGCAAATCTCACACGTGCGTTCTTGCCTTCGTACCGGCTGCTCACGGGGAGACGGCGGAGAAGGCTCTTGCTAGCCTCTCCGAGCTGGCACACAAGCATGCCGTAGCGCAGCGTAAACTGTTCCCATTCTTCGAGGTCCACACCGACAATGACGCGTCTTCGTCCCTGTTCAAGAGCCTAGAGTTGTCTGGCGAGGTCCAGATCGTCGCCGTCAACGGCAGGAGAGGATGGTGGCGTCACTACGAAGGAGACTTCAGCACGGGGAGCGTGGAGAGTTGGATCGACGCCATCCGTATGAGCGAGGGTGCTAAGAAGAGTCTTCCGGAGGGCGTAGTTAGCGAGGCGACCGAGACGGTCGAGGTCAAGGTGGAAGAGTCTGTTGAGGTCGAGGTCGAGCCCGAATCGGAAGCGCCCTCTGCAGGCGCAGACCCAACCCCTGAAGCTACCCCGGCCAAAGCGCCGAAGCACGAAGAGCTGTAGACAGCAGGTTAACATTCGTATCCTAGCGCGCAGCGTAGTTTTCAGATAGTATAATGATGAAACCAAATAATAATTCTTGGAGGGACAAACTTACCATCGAGTAAATGGATGTGATATGTGACGCCTGCTGTATGCTATATCATTTTCCCCATTATGCCATCATCCCATCATATATGAACGCTAGGTATTTTTATTTTTCTCCGTCACTTTTTCTGATTCCTGAGTCGCCTTAGGCATCGATATCCATAGCCATATTGACGCCCTTCTCGACGGCCCCCTCGGCCACCATCTTCCTGCCCTTCTCCCTGACGACGGAGTCGAGGTAGGCGCGTATACCGACGCAGCCGTCGGCGGCGGCGGCCATCATGCCCTCGAGACGGCCGACCTGGACCCTGCTCTCGCAGACGAGGGCGGCGACCTTGTCGGAGGCGCCGAGGGTGGCGACGGTCAGGAAGGGCAGCTCCTGCTCTTCCTGGCTGTTGAGGTCGATGAGGGGGTCGGCGCGCTCGTCGCCGGCGGCGTGCGACGACGTGCTGCCGGCGCTGCAGGCCACCAGGTAGTCCGTCATCGGGATGCCCGCGTCCACCAGCGCCAGCGTTGCCGCGTTGATCAGGCACGCCAGCAGCGACCCGTCCTGGCTGAGGATGTGCAGCGAGATGCTGATGGCCGACCGCGGGAACAGGTGCGTGTGGAGCGTGGCCGCGAGGGACTTGGAGACTGTGGCTTGGAGCTCTTGGATACGTCTGTTGTTTTTCCTCCTCTGTTAGCAAAGGTATACTCTTTGGGATATAGGAGAGAAAGAAATGCATCTCACTTGTCGCTTCGCGCCCTCTTCTTTCGATCCGTCGTACTAAACCCTGCAACGACGACGCTGACCACAATGTCGGCAACATTCGTGCCCTGGGCCGTGCTCCCTCCAGCCGACGTACCGGCGCCGCCGCCGCGTCGCTGCTTGCCCTCCTCGCTAGGGCCGGTCACGACGCACATGACTTTCGTGTTTCCCATCTCCAGGTACGAGGATCCGTCGGCGGCGGCCTGGGTGCGGACCTGGCCGCGCAGCTGCCGCAGCTCGTTCCATCGGCGGCCGTCGATGCGCAGAAGCGCCAGGCTGTATGTTGAAGTGTCGAGCGGCATGTCTTGTCCCCCTTTTACTCTTTCCTTCTTTTCCTTGTGCTCTTATTCTGAATCGCGTACGGGAATAGGTAGGCGTCTATCGCAGTGGTGTATCACAGTGGTTTGTATGTCTACGAGGGGAGCTTTCGCCTTGGCGTGGCCCGTAAGAAAAAATTTGGTGGGGCTACCGCGAGCTATTGCTATCCCTGCAGCTATAAAAGGCCCACCTTCACTCCAATACAGATCTATGCCGTACCTACCTCAGCAGAACACTGAGAATAGCATCATACATTCACATCTAAGGCACCTTCATTGAATTCTTCCATTTCCGCAAGACAAGGAAAATAGCTATACTGCCATCAAATGAGAGGTGAATTCAAATACCTAAGCCTGAGCGGTTGGCAAGACCGTTTCATCGCCATACTATAACAATGATACCCACGCAATTCAGCTATATAGACCTTTCGCCAACCACTGTTCTTAAGCAATCTCAGTCAAACAGTCTCAATGGTATACCTCGGGTATCTATCTACCTAGGTACCCCGGTAGCTTACAGTTCCTTGAATGTGTGCCTGGCCTGCCCAGCCTGTTCCCGATTGCGAACGCGGAAGCGTTCCATGCAACCATATATGCTTTACGCTACACAACCACCATAATACCCGGATTTCCGTGACTAATGAAAAGGGGGTCGTTCAGATTCAGCGACGGCTGTGGTTCCACCTCCTCCGCGTCCGTCCATCCCCTCTCCTTACCCCAGCTGATCTTGAGCCCCCTAGATGTGACGAGTTCCATCAGTCCGCGCATGAGCGCCCCCGATTTCTTGACGCTAGGCCACGCGTCAAACTCGATCCGCTCAACCCACGGCATCTCGTCGAGAACGTCAGTCAGTAAGGATTTGGAGAATCGTTCGTAAAAGTTATCCGGCTGCCGGAATCCTCTGAATATCTCATTCCCCGGATCACACTCGACGAACACAGTAAGCTTGGCCAAACTGACGCAGTCTGACAGTCCCAGCGCCTCGTTCACAACCCAGCCACGGGGTGGCTTACTCCAGCCCGGTCCCAGACGTAGCTCTAGGGAGGTCATGCTTGCTCGTTGACATGGCTTCATGCGAGCTAGGAGAGGTTTCTTGGTTTTGAAGTAGCGGCCGGGATGGGTCGGAAATATGCGAACCGGATGCGTGCTGTAGAAGAGATAGGAGGCTTCCCTATATATGGTGCGGCAGGTGCGCAGGATAGCTAATTTCTGATGGATTCTCTTGTAGTTGTCGGGATCCAGGTCCAGCACGAAACCGGTATTGGCGAAGTGATAGTCGTAGACTTTCAGACGCAGTTCCGAGGGGAGATGGAGAAATCGAAACGGCGGTTGCTTGACTCGTTTCGATTTGGGTTGATTGGGTGCGAGACTCATCGAACTGACACCGGCTTGAAGCTTGGCCACTGCGTCGTTCGCATCGTACTCGGCTTCCGAGGCGTAGGTCGAAGGATAGGTAGAGCTGAGCGGAGTAGTCAAGGCTGAAGAGACGGGCGTAGGGCCGGTGGTGGTACCTGTAGCCCTCGACCCCTTGGCCGCATTCGTCTTGCGACCACGCGCCATCTTGCTTGTTGGTAAGATAACTTGCGTGAAGTTGCGAGTATGGGCTTCGATGTGGCGACACGGTCAAGATGGAAATATGTCACGCGACTGGCGACTTTTGTATAATGGAAGGGAGGCTCTAAGCCGCAGGTGGTATTTGTAGACGATCAATCGACGATCTTCCTAGTCGGTAAGGGCAATTGAGTATATCGAGAACACAACGTAGCATCGCGAGGGTGGTGCCATCGTTATGTCGGACGAATGACAACCACCCTCTAAAACACAGCACTCTGCGCTGCCATGTTGGAGAAGGAGAATCGGTCGCGTCAGGTAACGGTGTAGTTGATGAAAAGAGGTAAGGTCGGTAAATAGGCTAAGGATGGACAAGAATCGGTAGTAAAGGGGTTGTCTGGGAGTTTGATGGGAGGGGAAAAGTAGGCCGGTAGAAGACAGCCGTGAGGAGTATACAGGAGAAGAAGTCGAGTCGGTTCGAGTCGAGTCGAGGCGACGCTTTGAAGGCACAAGGTGTAGGGCGTAGGCGTGGGCGTAGGTAAGAAGGACGGCAGAGGACCAGTCAATGTCAATGACCGACTGTAAATGGTCAAGTGATTTCGGGGAGGGCGGCAACTGGAGTGGATTTAGAAAAAAGAGAGGGGAGGCGAACGGCATTAACGAAACCCCGGCCTTAACGATATCTTAGATAAGCGTAAGCAACCAAGTGAAAGTATTCCGTACAGACTGTACGAAGTACCTCTCGCCCAATGACGTGATGTGGGGTTCTCTAATCGCGAAGCTTACCACACTCCTTATCTGCTGTTCGCACAAGGAACGTACCGGGTTCTGAACGGTACATCTTCGGCAATACCAGAAAAAAAATTTAGAGACTGGCAGGTTCAATCTATCGTACCAAGGTCGTCAGTTAAGCTGCTCAACTTGGGTGAAAGTGAAAACTTGACAGAAACACCGCGCCACAAGCCCCAAGAACTTTCAATTGCCAGTTTGGCATCTACTCTGCGCAGTTGTGAAGGCCAGATACCTACTCGGCAGCTGGGGGTACCTAGGCGCCTGACATCGGCGTCCTTCAGAACTGCGCAAATAGAGCTGTCGCGCCACAAGATCCCTCAACGACGTTCACCACAGCTACCAGACATTTCACGTTGGTGTCGGTCACAATGCTCTCCAGAGCTCTTGCGCGCACTGCGCGGCTACCAATTGCCCCGAGATCAGTCCTAGCAGCACCCTCTGTTCCCAGAATATCGACTCCGGCGACCTCAATATGGATGCGGGGCATGGCAAAGAATCGACCCCGACCTCCAAGCGCGTCCCAAGGACCGGACCGGCAACCAGCATCCAAGACCGACCCTTCAAACGCCGCTCGATCATCTCAGCCTACACAGCCACAAGCGTCTAACTCTCAACCTAAACAGCCTTCACAAGACGCCGAGCCGCAAGATGCCGCAGCCGTCAATTCTCTTCCCGACCTTACACAAGGCATCCCGTCGACGCTCGAGTACGAAACAAGCGGTGCCACCAACAAATCAGCGTTGAAGGCAGTGGAAGTTGCCGAAGAGCAGACGGCTGAATCCCAGGCTGGCGGCCGCGGGCGTGGGGAGCTGCCCGCGTCCGCCTACGTCAGCTCAACCGAGAAGAGAAGAAATAGGATGGCTAATTGGATGTATGCCTCGTCGCTAGTATTTGGTCTTCTTGGTCTAGCCTACCTAGGCCGCGAATGGGACGAAGAAGAAGCACGAGCGTACCCTGACATCCCCAACGGTTGGTCGCTCGGCTTCTGGTGGAATCGAACGACGGCCCGCTTCGGATCCGTCAAGAGTTATTACAGCGAACCCGCCTTCGAGAAGCTCCTACCTGACCCCGACCCGGCGTTCGAGCGGCCGTACACTCTCTGCATAAGTCTCGAGGATATGCTAGTACATAGCGAATGGACGCGAGAGCACGGTTGGCGAGTCGCAAAGCGTCCCGGTGTCGACTACTTCTTGCGCTATCTCAGCCAATACTACGAGTTGGTCTTATTCACCAGTGTCCCGTATTTCGCTGGAGAGCCCTTGCTACGAAAGCTGGACCCCTTTCGAGTTATCCTTTGGCCGCTGTTCAGGGAAGCCACCAAGTACAAGGATGGCGAGATCGTTAAGGTAGGCTACACCTCAGCTATCGCTCCCCGCTCACGGCCGTCGCTGACACAACCTGTCTAGGACTTATCCTACTTGAACCGAGATCTCTCCAAGGTCATTATCATCGACACAAAGGCTGAGCACGTGCGCAACCAGCCTGAGAACGCCGTGGTACTGAACAAGTGGACGGGCGACCCCAAGGACACCGAACTAGTGTCCCTCATCCCCTTTCTCGAATATGTCCACACCATGCAGTACAAGGACGTTCGCGAGGTGCTCAAGTCCTTCAAGGGCAAGCATATCCCCAGCGAGTTTGCGCGCCGAGAAGCGATTGCGCGCGCCGAATTCCAGAAGCAGTTCGAGAAGGAGAAGCGCAACCGCAGAGGTGGCGTGGGGGCTTTGGGCAACCTGCTTGGCCTAAAACCAAGCAACATGAGCATGATGGTTCCTGCTGAAGGCGAGATCAACCCCAGCGAGGCTTTTGCGCAGGGCAAGATGCTACAGGACATCGCGCGAGAGCGTGGCCAGCGCAACTACGAGATGCTAGAGAAGACGATCCGCGAGAACGGAGAAGCGTGGCTCAAGGAGGAGCAGGTGGCCAACGAGAAGGCACAGGCCGAAGTCATGAGCAGCATGAAGTCGTCTTTCACGGGCTGGTTCTTACCATCAAAGCCGGAGACGCCAAGCGAGCCTAAGAAATGAGATGAAAAAGACGGGATGAACACAGGTGGATGGATGTATGATACGAGGAATACCCGAGGAGGCGTTGGTTTATTTGCATGGTGGTCGAGGTTATATAAGAGAGACAACGACTACGGCGGCCACGACCATCGATGCACTGCTCTCGACTTGGACCGAGACACTACAACTCTACTCTAATTGACGGGCGTTACTCTCGCATGGAATGGTCTACAAATAGGTCTGCAACGACATAGATGGCCGAGGCCCAAGAAAACATTGCGAATACCATGGCATTGAATCCTCCCTAATAGGAAAACGGGGACCTGGACTCGGGCGGAAGGAAAACTGTTCAAGTCGAGATGGTATATTCTCTGTACTATAATAGCATCAACGAGTGGCTCGAGGCCTTTGGGCCTCGATCGCGGTGTAGTTATAAAATCAACCAGAACAGTTTTGACTGATCCCCCTTTTCCTCCGGCCTTGCTTCGTCGTCAAAATCGGCATAGAATGGAGATTGCCTGCCCCCCTTTTTTTCTTTTTACCTTTTATCTTTTGAAAAAGGAAGACCTTACAGTCTTGAATCCTGCTTCGTTACGTGATCCAACACTATGACCCCTTTTTTCTCAACAATCCGCAGCTATCCTTATTTCTCTCATCTTTTTCAGTTGTCTCCATAACCGTCACCCTATCCAAGATCGACATCTATTCCTTGGGCGGCGGAGGATGGTTGTCCCACGCGTGATGGTCGCGGCACCACTCGCAGTCCACGTCGGTCTCGCACTGGAAATCCCTATCGAAGGCGGTTCAGGTCAGCAAGCTTACTTTAGGGGCTCGGAAATACTCGGTTTTCATGATGGGGGGAAGAAGGACGGACGTACTCGTTTTGGCACTTGCAGTAGTTCTCGATCGCCGCGCAGTTCGGGGTATGAGACGACATGGCGGCCGCAAGCTCGACGGCGGGGGACGGCACGGGGACTAGAGTCCGCGTGGGTGCCGGCGCCGCGACGGCGGCATTGCAAAGAGCCAGGGCGAGGACGAGTAAGTTTGAGGTATGCATTTTGAGCGAGAAGTCGAGGTAGGTTGGTCGTATTTTGCTGCTAATGACTGAGCTGTTGTCGAAGGCGGCTTATCAAAGGACACTTGGAAAAGGCGTAGAAGACCTCTTTATGGAACTTCAAGACGGGCAGCTTCCACGCTCTTATACGCGTGGCTGGAGGTCGACAGCTGTGTATCACCAGACTCTCGGGGGTGTATTCCACGTACCTCCCGTGTCGTCTCGATTCAGCAGACATCGCAATAACCTTGATTTCGAGACTGACAAAGACGTGGCTAGCCGTCAGAGCTGGGAACCGATGACCTGCCCTCATCGCGGGACGGCGCACAACCCCTTCACCTGGTCTGCCAGAATCGTGAATGTCGGAAGCATCTTGCGAGGGCAAGAGTCGTGTGATATCAGCCCAGCCAATGTCGTCGTTTTGCGAGGTCCTCACCGCCGAACCATGGTCAAGTTAGGCAGGCTCATGGGACGTCTTGTTCTCGTCGTGACTGGTGTCGGAGTACGGCGTGGCTCTTGACATGCTCGAGGCGTGCTCACGAGCCCTACGCATCGTAGCACTGAAGCTTCTATCAGTGGACCCGCGCGGACGACTTGCTCCTCACGTATATTCAAGGTAGCAAGAGCTGCGTTTTGCGGCGTCTCACGCGGTGTGGTGATAGAGACGTGGTATGCTTCATGACGCGCACAAGGAAGCTGAAACAGCAGTATTTCCCCGACCCGTGCTTTCGAAGCCTTGATGCCCAGGCCTCTTGGATCGAGACGGGTAGGCTGACCAAGGATCGTCGTCACGATCAGTTACACAGTGGGAAACCATTTGTGGCTCTTATCACTCATCACCCTGACTTTCCGCGGCGTTGTAGAAAGATAAACGTACCTAGTCATCAAGCGCCTATAGGAAGTAGACATGTCACTTCTCAGAGATCACGATATTCTACTACTAGGCTTGGCACAAATTTAACAAATTATTTTACGCTCTTACTCAGATATCCGGATTAGGCCCATACGTCTCTTGGGTATGCCTTGATTCTATAGAATTCATTATAGACATGAGTTCTTAAAGTACGTCTGAAATGAGCTTTTGGTGAGTCGTGCCGGCCGCGCAAGAAGCCTTCTAGTCAAGCTATTTCATAGACAAGCGCGAGGTTAATACCATCAACCTGCTCGTCTAAGTTCTATTAGCCAAGATCACTACTCTTCGTATACCATGATATCTACCGAGCTCAGGTAGATGCCATAATCGCACAGAAATGAACACCGTCGCACACCGAAGCGCTTACCTTTTCACCAATGCCGTCAACTGGGAAATCGGACCTATCGGCAGGGATTGCTCTATTAGGTTGAAGGTGAGTTGTCGACATCTGTTGGTGTAGTCTATACCTTGAATCAGAGTGACACCTCTCGGTGTAACTTTGCTTGCTTCTCTGACAGTCCTGCAGGAAGGCTAGTCATCGATCTGAATTCCGGCAGGTATGATACTATATTGAGTGGGTATCTAGCTGGAATCGTCTTGTAAAGAGTACCTTTAACCCCCATTGCCTGACTATACAACCGTTGACCGTTCGCCATTCGCTCCAAACTCATTCCTAAGTCCCTTCAGAAATAAGATATAGTATAAATATACAACAATGAGCCATATATACCGCTATGCCTGGCAAATTCGAACCGTCGCTGTGGTATATGGGTAAGCATCTAGTAAAATGATAACTCGGTGGGAGCTGGCTTCAACAACTCCGCTTCGAAATGATTTTCTCTTAAACCCCTGGAATGGCCCATGTAATGCAAATGCCTTTTCTCAAGGCATCGTGTCGCCGTTGCCCCTTTGGGGTCAAATCCTCGGTAAATCAGACAAGGCGGCCTCGCCCCCTGAACGCCGCTGTACTAATGGATCTAACCGGTCTAGATGACTCATGGAGACGTAGGAGGGCGAGCTCGCGGGCTGGTTGGAGAAGTGTCGCTTTTTCAAACACCTCCGACCCCGTCCGAGAAGAGCAATAACGGCCACTGCATGGCCGCCGTAGTCGTTGCCGAGTTTCCCATGCCCACCCCCATCCCCATCCCCATCCCGTTGGTCCCACCGTTATCGACATTGCTGCCAGGCCGTGGAAGGGAACCGCCGAGGGACATCAACGCGCTGGCGCTGTACCTATCTTGGTTGTCGACGATGGCCGCCGTCCAGTCCTGCCATGTGCTGCCCCCTGAAGGATGCTGCCGCCACATCATGTCCGGTTGCGTCATCTGCGTCGCCTGTGTAGCGAAAGTCGTAAGTGGATTGTGATCCGCTGCCTGCACTTGTTGGGCTTGTGCCTGTGCCTGTGCCTGTGCCTGTGCCTGTGCTTGTGCTTGCACCTGCGCGTGTGCCTGAGCCTGAGCCTGAGCCTGCACCTGAGCCACCGTCACCGGCCCTCCGGCTTGCGCGTAAAGGAACGAGTTGTCCGGATCATACGTTATGTTGCCAGTCGAGTGCGGGGCCGAGTCAGCGTAGGAGAGCGGAGGATATGTTCCCGATTCGGGAGCGGCCTCGGCATAGTAGTTATTACGCGGCGCCATGGCATGGTTTGACGGGCCGTTCGTTGCTTCTGCGTCGTTCTGAGTAGGCGTAGGATGTGACGTCGGGACGTTCGTAAATGGTGGCGAGTGCGGCGACTGCTTGAGCATATCTTGCGACAGCTGAGCCGCCGGTATCGGTTCGCCGGCCTTCTGAAGTCTGTCATATTCTATCCACGCGATAGTGCGGTCAATAATGGAGGACACGGCATCGTGCAAGCCCAGACCGCTGCCTACAAAATATCCACTGCGTCAGCGTCTCTCAGTACATATCGCGGACAGGATTGCCGACTCACCCATGAGATCTCCGGCCTCAGCTAGAATCCTAAGCCAGAGATTCATGTCTCCACGCAGGGCCTGCACCTCGGCTGCGCTGGACTCGTGCCGCCTCTCCCAGTGCGCTACCAGAGTAGAGAATATGGCCGTGACGTATACCGCGAGGCCGTACCATGTTGTGTCTAGCGATTTTAATCTGTATACTTGATCTATTATTCTTAGCATTTCTTTTGCTGTCTCTTCGCATATCTTTGTATTTTCGGCTATTAGCTTTGGGTCATTTGTTATACAAGCGGCAGGATGTCGAAGTGTCATCCCTAAGTCGTATCAGTTAGTTTCACCTACAAACAAATATGCAGCGCTCTATTAAAGCCCCATATGAACTTCCCAGAACTCTTGACGTGGCAGTATAGAACGCGAAAAGGGGATGCTGAGAGTTGCTTACGAAATTCGAGAGCCATCCATTCGGCGTATAGGGCAAACATGGCGTGCTCGTGCTCGGCTTGTCCTGCTCTTCGAGGTTTTAAACTTGGCGGTAGATTGTCTCGCCAGATTTGGAGCTGCTCCTCGGTCGCCTCAACCACGGGGAGATACCGGCTCGGATCTTTCCTCACGCAGTAGATATTGGCAAACATCTCCAGAAACAGAGCAGAAATCTTGAAGCCAGAAACTCCGATCTCGTAATGACATGGCGCCGTCCTCGTCGTATCAACTCCGTCTTGAGTGAGGAGTTCGTCGGCTATCATCTCTGGAAACTCAACATCGATGTCTTCGAGCCGGATAGGCATCGGCCGTCCCATTCGACCATTTAGCGTAACGGCCGTCGAGAGAAGTACCCACCATATGCGCTTCCGGAGCTCGTTTTCTAGGTTGGTTCCCTCCCCTGGCTTCTTCCAGGAACGGTGCAGGTTGAGCTCGATGGCCATACCGAGGGTATAGTGGCTCAGCATCTTACTAGGCGTAGATTTTGGGAACCGCATAGTGTGTGCGCAAACCATGGTTAGGGCCTGGACGTCGTAAAGAGACTTTGACGTAGACAGGTCGAAGAACTTGCTCAGGGCGAAGTGATAATGCTTATTTGATAATTCGTTCAGGCGAGCCCTCTTCTCGGGCGACTCCCGATTCCGGATTCCATATTGGAGGTATATAGAGGCAAACACCATATGCACCATGGTCGTCTCGGCCACGGTGGGTTTAAAAGAAGGATCGTCGTAAAGACGAGCAAGCTTGAGGCAGCGCGGTTAGTAGCTAGCAAGGAGCCATCCAGGGCATCATTTTGAAAGCATGTACTTACAAGACTCATAAAGGTAGGCTGATGGAGGATTGGGTGGAAAGGATATATCATGAGAAAGTACCACTGAGCATATGTGAATGCGTCTGATCTAGGAGGGTAGTCGACGTGACACGGAGGGTTGATATTTGTGGTGGACTGTAACATGGCCTGAGTAGATTTGTTGTAAAGGGGCGAATGGGCGGGAGCGTCAGGGGACGGCTCATCCATATCAGGCGCATCGAAGGAGCCGATATCTAGAGTGCTTCTGAGGATGGTGAGAGTGGTACCCTTTATAGAACTGAGAGGAGCGTGGTCCGCGCCAACACCGATGTGAGCATCGGCTGGCCTGGGGTCGACATTGGAGCGCGAGGTATTCGCGAACTGCATCCTCGACGGTCGATCCTTGACCCAGCCAGACGAACCAAGCTGAGCCCATTGCGGTTTTACGGGAGCATCTGCTATTTGACCGTCCGTAGCACTTGAGCTCCCGTCGGGGATCGGGCCGTCGACCGAGGAGGGATGGTGGAAAGGTTTGACGTCGACGCCATTCTGATGCAGCAGCTTCTCTAGGTCTCGAATACGAGTTAACATATCCGTCTTCTCGCGTTCCAGCTCCTGCATATAACCCCTCCGCTCGGTTCGCCCAGTGACTCGATCAGTCACGTAACATTCGAGGTTTTGGTTAATGCAATGCGAGCAGCCTTCGGGTAAGGCATCGCAGCGGATTTTGCGAACCTGGTGGGATGCGAGTTAGAATCCATGGCTGATGTTGCTGTTGGAGCTGAAGAGGAGTAGAAGGACTGGCGAGGTAAGGAAGGCCAAGACTCGACTTAGTGGTGCGATTCGTGAGTTGTAGTGGTGAGTGCGATAGTAGCAGATATTAATCGACGAGTTACTCTTTCTTGTACGTTCTCCTGCCCATCTCATCTGCTCATGCCTGCGCTCGTATACTCCTTGCTATATTCCTCTTGGCCAGAGAGGAATAAAAAGAAGAAAAAAAGAAGAAAATCAAAAACAGGACCTACCTTGCAGCGGTCGCATGCTTGTCCGGTCCTCGTGTACGATTGAAGTTTGCTCTTGACGACGCTAGAGAAGTCATTGGTGGCAGCACGATCGCGGTCTAGTCGAGGTAGTTTGCACTTGGCAGTGCCGTCGGGACAGTCGAGGTCAGCATCACCAGGCCGTTTGGGTGTGCGGCCTGGAGGCATGGCGACACGAAGGTTCAGGAGCCGCGTCTGGAAAAAAAGGGAAAAGAAAAAAAAAATTGGCTGCGCGGTTCCGTGTTGGCGCAACCGGTCTGGGAAGCTTGGGTTTCGCGACAAATGAGAAATGGAGATTGCCGTTGTGGGACAAAGAGTTTAAGCAGGCTGCCGATAGCAGATGCTTGCAGGGCCGCAGGTAAAGCGGGAGGGGAGGGAGCAGGCCGAGACCCCTAACCTGACAGCCAGGCACAAGCCTGAGACGGGGGGCCTCTTTAGCAGGCCTAGCAGCCTTCGAGCCTAAAGCCAGGTCCTAAAGCCAGGTACTAGAGCAGGAGATAGCTAGCGGCCGGTGGGATTAGGGGCTAAGCTCTAGCAACGAGCCGAGGCCGAACGAAGCGAAGAATATTAAGAGACAAGTCGGGCAGTTGGATAGTTCAGCCGATATTCACCTAGAGAGGGTTGTATTCTTATGATTCTTACGAGTTAAAGACAGACATGACATGTCATAAATCATGCATGCTAGCAGGCGCGCAACGGGGAAGAGCTGCGATTCCCAGAAACATCGCCAGTCGTCAAGATCAGACAACCCCTGCCTTGTCTTCTCAGGGTACGACGCTCGGGGAAATTCAGGATCAGCTGCGGTGGACGATAGCGAAAGTTACGTTCGTTGGCCCGTCTAAGGTGACATCTGCTGCCATTACATGTTTCTGCTCTGCATGACATGCCAGACAACGACGCAAGGAGTCGACTTCGAGTTGGGGTATCGTCTGGAACCGGAAAGTAGATGACCGTTGACCGTCGAGATGGCCTTACACGCCCAAGATCCCAGGCAGCATCTTGCGTATCCCCAGCCTCTTGGGTACCATGTTGTTCACTCAACTTTGGATATCCTCGAACCTTGGTAAAGACAGGCTCCTCCTGTGAGAAGAGCACGTCGACACGCTGTAGGAAGTAGTCTCTGTCGCAAGCTTGATAGAGGGATCATCAGCTAGAGAGATTCGAAACCCTGGGGTTCCAGTCCCTTGTCGCGAGAGGTACTGGCTCTACAATGCTGGCTTGGCGATCTAAAGCAGAGTATTAAGCATATAATTGAACCAGACGGTCGGGTCGGCCTATTTCATCTTCGGCTTTTGAATAAAAGAGAGAAGTCTTTGGTGATTAAGAAAAAAAATGAGATGCTTCTAGTATCTGTTCCTTTTGAAGCTTTCATCTTTCCAGAGCGTACTTGGTACAAATCAAGAACGGTCTGTGACACTAAAGAGTCTTAAGAGATCTTGACCTCAACTGCTCACCTAACCCACCAGCCGGCAAGCAGCTGTTAAGCAGGCCTCCATGCCCCTCTTGCCCCTCCAAAGCGCGTCAGACCCTGACTTATCACCATCGTCATTCCTAGAGCTATGTCAGGCGCAAATGCAAACAGCTAGTAAACACATTCGATGGTTGCCGACGATATAAGCAGCGACGGCTCGGGTCCCCCTCATAAGATTCGTAAAATATCCCAACAGTCGGCAATGGCCTCTCCTGAAGATGGCACATCGGCGTTGCCCCCCGAGGTGCTGGAGACTATCCAGCTTGACCACGTGCCGTCGACGCACACGGTCCATGTCGGGGTCTTTAAGGACGTAGCGAATTCCGAGTTCCTCCACCAGCAGCTGCTGGGCCGGAATGCCGACTTCGAGTATGCCTTCATCGACGCGAGCTCCGTACGTGCTATTGTTACATTCTCGAATATCATAGATATTCCTATAGATAAAACTTTCTGAGACTAATATATCTACACTGATAGGTCACCTCGCGGGTCCAGGTCTTGGCCGCAATCTACAAGGCCATAACAATACAGCTCAGCGGTGCTATGAAGACGCCCAATATTCACTCAGAGATTGTGTGCTCATTAAGTCCTAACAACAACGCAAGTAGCTCATTTTCTTGACCGCTTTCCTCGTCTTAGTCATCCTTCCGCTCTAGTTCTCCCTTCTTGATCTTTGGGTGTCTCCTGCTATGCCTTCATATTTATGAATATTTGCAATATACTCTCCTGCTCACAAAGACCCAGATCTCCGAAGCCTACCGGCGCTTCGGCATCACGCCGAGCAGCAAACATCTCATCATCGCCAAGGTCCTCATCACACCCCCATCCACCCTCACTCCTTCTACAGTAAACCATCACCTCGTCACCAACGTCAAGGGCACGCCTGTTCCCTTCACGGATGAAGCGCTACAGGCGGGGCATCTTACAGACTGGGCCAAGATACGCAAGTACTACAAGCTGAATAGCGTGGGCTGGCTTGACGGCGTCCAAGACGAGGCCGTGAAACGGAAAGAGATGGAAGTTCTTGTACTTGGAGGCATGGCGTTAAGGGGCTTGTGAGAGTGACGGCTGGCAAAGGTAAAAGGGGAAAGTTTTAATGGGAGCGGAGGATACGATTTATCATACCCCCGATAATTATAGACTACCAAAGAGTAGCTAAACTGATTTCTGTTGACATTGTCGAGTTTTATCTGAATCAGAAGTGATTCAGTCCTCTATGCCCCCAACCCCCCCTCGCCCAAGGTATCACTGCTGTACCATAACTCATCGCTCGCATACTTACGTGAGTCTTCAATTTAAGAGCCTTCTCGGTCGGCTGGCCAAGTCCGTATCATGTTTAAACCTTGTTTCCCTGTCTGTTGGTTCCGGTTCGTCTCAAGCTGCCAGGCCAATCGAGCTCCTCATCCGTCGTTTGACCTCGTTCCACATGGCATCTCGTCCACTCTTCGTCCTCGCCACAGCGTCCTTGTTCTCCTGCGCCCGTCTCAGCAGGTACTTCATGCACTCGCCGGTGGTGCCCCAGACGATATACTTGTACGCCTTTGGTATGTCGCCCTTCTCTCTCACGAATCCCTCCTTCTGCTTGGCGGCGTGCACCAGCTCGCAGCTGACTTCGTCCGCCATGCCCTGCAGCTGCGCGATGGCCAGCTCCGTGCCGCGATCCGACTCGGCCGAGTCGCGTATCGCCCGGGCGCGGCGGACCGACTCCAGGTTGTGCGACCCCAACAGGATGCTGACGCGTGGGAACGGCAATCCCTTGGCGGGTACCTGCAGGACAGGCCCCCACTGGCGGCATATCAGGCTCGCCGCGATGCCGTTGTATGCCGCGTCTGTTTCAGCCTTGGTGTCGTGAATGATATGCCTCGGGTCCGCGCCTAGATAGGCGCCCCTCACGAGCTTGACGCCTAGCGTAAACCCGTCCTTCGCTGCAGCGGTAAGGTGTGAGGTTAGGGTCGACGGCGTGATCTTGAGGTACGCTTGGTAGGTACCATAGATAACGGCGTGGCCCGGTGTCTTGTTATACTTGCGCTGGTACTCTAGCGTCCAGTCGTCGATGCCGGCCTGGATAGCCGTCTGCTCGGCGTCGAAGAGCAGAGGCACGTCTCGCTCGGCAGCTAGGCTGCATATCTCGTCGATGGCGGCGCGCAGATGTTTCGGCGGTGGTAAGCGGTTCTTAAGCGCGTACAACGCCTGCCGTCCGGCGCCGCTGAATTTGAGCGCGACAAAATCCCCCGGTCGTGCCAGACGCACCGTCTCTAGGGTACCCGCGGCCCAGGGGTTGATCTCGGTGCGTACACACTCGTCCGCAACGGGGCCTACGTCGCACGCCGACAGGTTGCGTGTTTGGATCTCGGAAAGCACGATTTCGCGTGCGTAACCAAGAATAACACCTGCAAACCCAACCTTCTTGAGGCCGTCAATGGTGCGACGAACCTCGGCTGCGTTCTCCCCCGCGCAGAACTGGGCATAAAAGGTCTTCTTGAGAAGCCAGCGGAGCAGGGGATTCTTATCCGGGTTCAGGGCCGGTCGGCTGGAGTGTGCGAGTGCACTCATCATAGCTAGAGAAGGGGGGAGCAGGATAGGCGAAGATGATATGCTGGTCGTAGCTAGGTTACGCAGCACCGTCGACAAAGGAAGAACTGAAAGAGGCGCTGATTTCGCCATCGGTATCGACTCTCCTGGTATCTCTGTGGGAAGAGGAGGAACAGATGCAGCGGCAGCGGCGGCAGTGAAATTAGACTGCTCAGCGGGTGGTGCTGGTCTTGTCGAAGACGAGTGTATCTTCCTTCTTGTGTCTGGGGCAAGTCTGGGTACTCGACCGAGGCCGTTGCGGCCCATTGCATAAAGACCGCATGATTGCTTCCTAATGGCGTATAAGGTGTACGGCGGAAGGGACGTGCCCAGCAACGGGACTTGCACCATTGTTAGTGTTTAGCACTTGAGGCAGGTATCAGACGCAAGAGGTACTGAGTGTGTGTGGCAAGAATGTGATCACGATCACCTCTAACTATTGGATGGATAGAGAGCGTAATGACTGGGCGAAGGGTGACACACGTAGGTGATGGTGTTGAAGACGATGCGGAATAGCAGCAAGGGTAAAGGAGCAGGAGAAGGTATCATGAGTGATTGGCATGAGAACAATAAAAAGGACTCGTACTGAAGAGCGTCCAATGGTTATGGCTACCTTAGATACCAAGGGCACACCTTTAACTATGTAGTCGTCCGCCTCCGCGTCTCGAGCTTCTGCTACTATTTCTTCCAGGTGGTCTCTTTATCTCCGGAATCGCAGCAACCTCAGTCGCACTGGGCGAGTACCAAGCCGACTGGGGCGCATCGTCCGGCATCAGGAAATCGCGTCGAGAATGGCGAATAATCCACTCGACGGTCCGATATTCCAATCATGGCTCGATGTCATGGAGATACTGCATGTGCCAATCCGCTCGAGACCAGGGAGCTCTTATCGTAGACGATCACGTGGGTCCATTCTGTCCCAAAGAATGCCGTCTGTAACCGTGCAGGCCGTGGTGCGAATAGGTAATAGACGCAGCCATTGTCCAATCAGAGACGAAGCCTCGGCGATGGCGGCATACGATTAACCCTAGAAAGGGAGAGCTGGCCTCGAATTAGCGCGTATAGCTCGACTCAAGACCCCTGAGAGGGCCTGACATGGTCGAGCGATGGTGTCCATGTCCGAGTCTCCAAGCTAGGGATCCAAGCCCTTTGTCTTCTCCGATCTGTCGCTGTCTTGCTGACGTTGGCCGATTCTAGCAGGAACAAGCGGCTCAAAGATGCCATCCACGGGTAAACGTGGGGTAACTATCTTTCAGCCACGCCGGTCTGGTCGCCTCGGAGTATCAGGACATGCCATACAGAACAGATGCGACGCTGGCCGAGAGCGCTAGCTCATGAATGATGGATTATAACGTAACAAAGACTGGCCCTCGTGGGCCTCAAGCTTCGTTTGCCTGTCAAGCGGAATTATCTCCCTCGAACGTAATCCATAGTCTTCGATGGTCTTCGCTGGGACTCTCATCCTTCATCTTCCGTCACCGCATAAAACCCCGCAGTGTGTCTGGACGCGCAGACGGGCAAGCTGGGTGGCACTGATAGAGGCCGGGTACCGCATGCGCATACCCGTTGCAGCAAACGACACAAATGGCATGAGTGCCGGGGTGGTTTCTCCGAAGCTATTAAAAGAGCCTAGTCATGCTCGTCGGTTTAAGCAACGCACCAGAAGCGGATGGCTGCGTCTTCTAGGTGGCTCATCGAGGTCGGTATCGTCTTCACGTCGTCTTCACGTCGTCTTCTCCTGCAGCTGCGTCGACTTTCCGATTTGTCTGCGGATAAAATTGACGTACTCGACCTGTCGGCCCTTGGCAAGAGAGATGACGTCCTGAATAGCGCCGTATGCGATACCGAACATGAGGCCTTTCCTCGCCGTCCTCGCCGTCTCGGCAGCTGAGAAGCGGTCTGTGAGAGTGGTGAGTTAGAAACGACCATGACCATAACCATTCACACGGTAATGAGTGTGGCTGGTTATTGGGTAAACGTACTCCAAAAGCTGAAACCGCCGGCTACGGCCAGGCTAGCCATGACGGTACTGAAAAGGTCTTTGGTCCCACGATATACATCGAATAGGTTCTCGGTGCAGAACATGGCAGTGCTCAAGACGCTTAGCCTCGCGCCAACCTTTGCGCCCTCCCTTAATCCGCCGTATGCCAAATGGTAGTTCTTGCTTTTGTGATATAGATACCAGCCGGTAGTAGAGGTTGGCAGTCGGTGAGCGTTTTCGGCTCTGAAGCGCAGACCAGCCATCTTGCTTCCGTGTGCAAGTCCCAGAGTCATGCCGAGGCTGAAAGCCGTTATGGCGGCAGCTGGTATGCGTATCAGGGGCGGGATGGACAAGCGAGAATCTTTCCAAAGCTGCTCGTACTGCTCACGAGTGGGAGTCCACGTTTCTCTGTCGGGTTTCGCCATGGCAGCCATGGAGAGGTCGCTGTCGATATTTGGTGTTTGATATGGCGAGAGGATAGAATATTCTTTTTCGGCTTATCGTTCTATAAGGTACAGGGTCTGCTTGATTGGCTATGGGGCTTTTAGCTGCTTCGAGCTGTCTTGGATATTCTTTACATGCATGCATATGCCGTTACGAGTCATTATGCATACACTTTACACGACCACGTGCGAGCGCGTCTGCCGGCTCCGGCCCTTGTATCCATGTAATTCAGTAAACCGCGTCTTTTCTCTCTTGAAGCCGCCAACTACCAACTCAGTTCTATATCCCACGGAACAGAAAGGAAAGAAGCTACAGATCTGGCAAGATGGTAAGAGACTTTATTTTATACTATTTTATACCTACCTAAGTACCCAGGTAGTCAGCCTTCAAGACCAGTCCTTTATGGTAGGAAGCTCGTCAAAGAACTAAACGCTTACAGATTGTCTCTATAGGTCCGCCGTGATAAGCTGCAGGACATTGACTTGTCTATCCGCTTCAAGCATGGCATCTACACCATTCTGCTGTTTGTCGACCCGATGAAGCCGTTTAGCGACATCGCGGAAGAATTACTGGAAACAATGCAAGAACGCTACCCGGCTGGGCTGGCAGCTTCTGCAACGTCTTCTTCTAAGGTAGCACTACCTGAGAGTCCTCAGCAGATTGAGTTCGCCGCACCTAAGGTGCCTGCGGACCTCAGCCAGGGTTGGGTTCCCCTCAACGTCGAAGCGGATGATACTCCTACCAGTAAAGGACTCAAGGATAACGGCGTCATTGCATTCGCGTTCAGGCCGGCGGATGCAGACGAGGACCACGAGACTGTCTTCGAAGTCGACTTGCCCCGCTTCGAGGATGAGGAGGAAGATGAGCAGTACTATGGACGACGAGGATGAAGGTATTACGAGTGGAAAACCTGCTATAGAGTATTACGATTGATGTACGCGATGCTGCGGTATGAGTTTACCTTCCTAAGGTACACCTGAAGAGATATATTATTTCCCCGGTTGAAGCCTGGGAGCATTGTAAAGTTTTGAAACAAAAAAAAAAACGACAAGTTCATATCAGTCACTTAAGTAGATCTAAGTAGACATGATTGAAGCCTGCCTGATAATTCACTGTCAACTCGGTGTTTTACTCACGTATTGCCATTTCACATTGCCATTTCACATTTGACGAGGGGCTACTCTAAAGTGCTGTAATATCCGCGGCCGGCTCTTATTTTAGTGGGCATTAGCACCATAAATTAGTACCGCGCAGCCGCGTCATGTAGCTGTTGGGCCCTGTAGATCTAAAAATGCAACCCCTACCTCCTTAACAACCCCTATTCTCGGACAAGGGAGTACGGGTCCATCCTGAGCGAAAACTTCGTCTTACAAACAACAAAATGCTTCTCAGATGATCTTTTCTGCTTCTTTTGATCCTCAGTCTTGTACCCCCTTTTAGGTAGGTTTCATTCATTATCGCCAGGCTTCGGCCACATGCCGTCGTCTACATGTTCCCTGCGGCTCTTCTTCGCAATGCTTTGCGAATTCTTATCCCGCTCGCCGTAGCCTGTACCTTTTACTTGTACCTCTATCCCGTCTTTCTTGGATGCGCCTTTCCACTTCCACACTCCCTTAACCAGACCGAGCCGGATTCTGCTGCTGCGTTCCAAGATACTTGGCGACAGCATGTCATATCCTCTTCGACGAATGCCGCGCCGTTCCGACTCCTTGCCCTCGGCGATCCCCAGCTTGAGGGCAACACGTCCATCCGAAACTACAATCGCGAGTCATTCCTTCGTCTGAAATGGGCGCTCCGTCACCTCTTCTTCAAGACAGACCAGCCCTCGCTGCGCAAGCGCCTGCGGCAGGTAGCTCACGACCTCGTCGATTTCTGGTTTGACGACATCCCCGACACGGCCGAGTCGATCCGCAAGCGCATAGATTTGTTCGGCAACGACTTTTACCTCGCCCACATCTACCGTACGCTAAGATGGTGGACCAAGCCGACCCACACCACCGTGCTTGGTGATTTGCTGGGCAGCCAGTGGATCAAGGAGAAGGAGTTCAACCGGCGGAGCTGGAGGTTCTGGAACCGCTCCTTCAAGGGTGCCGAGCGCGTCCCCGACGACGTTGCCGCCTATCCTGCTGAAGAATATGAGCCGGCCGGCTTGCTCGGCGTTGAGGATAGCAACGCTACGGCGTGGAGAAGAAGGATTATCAATGTAGCCGGCAACCACGACGTCGGCTATGCAGGCGACCTGACTATCGAACGACTGGAGCGGTTCGAGCGCGTGTTTGGCAAGGCTGCCTACGAGCTGAGGTTTGAATTGCCCATCACGGATCCGGAGACGAATGCAACGATCTACGACGCCGATACCAATCCTGACTCAAACCGTCTGTTACCTGAACTCCGAATCGTCAATGTCAACAACATGAACCTGGATACTCCAGCTATAGAGCAGAGTCTGCAGGACAAGACATACGCCTTTGTAAACGATGTGATCAACACGGCTTCTGCGGTCGAATATCTGGGTCACTTTACTCTCGTACTTACACACATACCGCTGTACAAAGTAGAAGGTATTTGCGTCGATGCTCCGTACTTTACTTTTCATAACGACGGAGTGAAAGAGCAGAACCAGCTCTCGGTAGATGCCTCTCGCGGATTCCTCGAGGGTATCTTTGGTCTGAACGGCGACCCTAACGCGCCAGGCCAAGGTCGAGGTCGGAGGGGTGTTGTTCTCAACGGCCACGACCACGAAGGCTGCGATACGTATCACTACATAAACCAGACGGAGGGTGACGAACGGCAGTGGAAGGCCACCCGGTGGCACTCAGCCCAGGCGGATGGAATACCCGGGAAGCCTGAAATGCCTGGCTTGAGGGAAATCACCGTCCGGAGCATGATGGGTGGATTTGGTGGCAACGCCGGACTCCTAAGCGTCTGGTTTGACGAGAGCGATTGGGAGTGGAGGTTCGAGTTCGCAAACTGCGCTCTGGGCCGCCAGTATTTCTGGTGGTTTGTTCATTTCCTTGATCTGATTACTCTTGTCGTACTTGCAGCGTACGGCACCTGTAAGGCCGCCGCCGCAGCAGGACTCAACGACGAGAGCAAACCTACCACGACGACTTCGGATCCTCTAGTTCAGAACAGGAAAGCTACGGATCCCACTCCTGTTGCTAACGGCGATGCGAAGAAGCCGTAGGGTTTCCCATACGACTAGCGGGCTTATTACACGGAAATGTAACGAGTTATGACTACGGCTGTACTATTATAAGCGATACACCGATACATAATAGCGTAATACACTTTTTATAGAGCGTATGAGGACGAGCCCTTTGGTGTCTCTTTCAATGGTGAGGACACCCCTTGTTGGAGTTTCTCCTTGCGCTTCTGCCCAGCCCAACCGAAAATCATTATACTACAATAGATGCAGTTTGCTTATGAATACGAATTAGACAAATGCTTTATATTTGAAAATCTAATATGACGACGTCGAACTTCGCGGTCGAATTCGCATATAGCGCCGTCTTTGATCGTGTAAATACGGATAGGACGCCATCGTAATCAAGCCTGGTGGTATCGACTAACGGTTCCGTCGGAGGAAAACCACTCTTCTGCCACACCAGCTCATATTCGGAGTACGCAGTCGCCTTTGACGCTTTTAAGACCGTCAGGGTTGATTCCGTGTTGTCTGGTAGGATGAGGTATAAGTCGTCCTCCTTGCTTACAGCCAGCCGTCCCCGCCTGCCTCCTTTTACGCCATGGACGTGGGGGAGTGCGCGTTGAGACCAGTCACCTATTTTTCATCACAAGAGTCAGCATATCCGTCAAATCAAGGGCAGGGCGAAGAGACGAACCATCAGGTGACCGGTAATAATGCTTCCAAGCCTGCTTGCCGTCTACGTTGTCCCTATTCAACACATGCACGCCGCCCGCATGGTCCACAGCCTGGCTCTCCTGGTTCGACAGACCCGAGCCCTTCGGTATATCGAACGCGATGATTCCCTTCGAATCGGGCCTCACGCTCTCCCCCTTATCCAGGCTAGCGACCAGCTCCCCGTTACCGTTGCGCCAGCTACGTCCGCTGTCGTCCGAGTAAGCATAACAGATATTATGGTTGTTCTCGGCCGAGTTGGGGCCCCTCTGCTGCTTGTGCTTGGTGTCCAAAGGGTCGTCCCAGCCGTCGTAGAGCACGAAGCCGCGGTATACCCACGTGGCATGCAGATTCCCGTTTCGGTAGTCGAGCCCGTGAATGTACGGGTTGTTCTGCACGCCCTTGAGGTTCACGCCGAGCACCTCGTACGCGTAGGCGCCGTTCTTGGCCGAGTACACGGCCAGGTGGTCGTCTCCTAACCCGGCCTTGCCGGTGCGGAACGAGAATAGGAGATCGGTCCCCAGCTGCACGAATCGCGGGTAGGTCACATAGCTGAACAGCTCGTCGTGCTCTTCACCTAGCCCTGGAAGCCGTGATAGGTGCGGCGTGAATAGCGATGCAGACCAAGTGAAGGACTCGGGAGATTGCGCGACTTGGGCCCGAGAGTGGCGGTATCGTATTCTAAGTTGCTCGTAAGTAACGGGCTGACCGGGAGTGATGATATCCCGTACATGTCACAGTGGTGGTCATATGAGAGATGAATCGTGCCATCTCCGGGACAGATGCCGAGCTTGGTACGTTTACCGTATTAGCGTTTCTCGATTCTCCATCCCGGACGCAATTCTCTAGGTTACCTGTACTGTGTTGTGGCCATCATCTGCGATCTGGGGATAGTCATCAAAGACAAGCGTCTCCCAACTCCCTCGGGGCAGTTTTCTTCGTGATAGATGGATGTACAGAGGCTCTGACGCTCCAGGCAAGGAGCTGTAGAAGCAAGCATACTGCCATCCGTTGAACGACTGGATGACGTCTTGTTGAAAGGCGTTCCCGTTCAAGACGCAGTTCCGGTGCGCCGGGTCCGGGCCGAGGAACGATATCAAGGGGTCCGCTAGCATTGCTGAAGGATGCGCGGGAAGGCAAATTGGAACGAGGGGTTGGCTGGGGTATGCACCCAGTCAGGTTGAAGTAATCTCGGTCCGACGAGAGTCTAGTTCAAACGACTTGTGGCAGGGCCAGTGAATTTGCGTACAGCTCGAAGGATTCTAGTAAGTGATATTATTTCCTGTTCTAGCAGACAGCTACCTGTTCTCTCCAAAGACATGGGCCTCGAGATGGAGCAATGCTGATGATATCTAGACCAACCTTTAACGAACGCCCCTGAACGTCTCACTGATAGTTTTCTTGCCACCAAGCAAAATATTACATGAGATAGTGATCCCCGATGACCATATTGCCATTGCCAAGCAGCCCTGAACCTGGCAGCCCTAGTGAACCCCAGTTCGTTCCCCCGCATTGAGCCTAAAAGGAATCCTTCTCCGCAGCGGAGGTCGTCGTCTGTTGAAGTCGAGGAGGCCTATCGCCGACACGGTCCGGAGTCAAGAACCAGGCAGATTAGAAACATAATTCTGCTTTTGACTTCGCAAAATGAGCCCAATGCTCTATAGAGAGCCCCAGGCCTGTAACTACCACAAAATCAGAGTCGCTGATGACTATGAGCAACAGGATAGCAATTCCTTAGCCCCGGAAGCTTTAGCCTACTCCATCTTTCGCCCACGGGGTAAGACGAACAGGGCCCCCAGACCACCGCTCGGCTAGCCAGGATCACTTCGGTCGAATAGTCCCCAGCACCTCTGGTCCAGGTCGTATCTGGCCACTCTGCTTGGTGGAATCATTCAGGATGTGCTTGACACATATATTCCACCTATCACGATGCTCGAGCCATGCGTGACATGGTTCTCCAAAGGTCGCCCCAGATCTTATCCCATGTGTGCCATCCAGACCCCGGTCGCCAATAACGTGGTGCCGTAGCAAGGCGAGAAGAGCATCAGCATGCATGCTTTAAAGATGGTGTGTTTGCCGCTCGTCGTCTTACTCGACTCCAGTCGCTCTTCTTTCCTACGCGTCGCTGAGGAAAGATAGAGGACGATAGCGGTAACGGACTCGTCTGCGACCAAGAGGGAACTGAGGACATCAAGATTCGCCATATACACGAGCTGGGACCCCGTCCCACCCACTGGCAACCATGTCATCCGTATTGAGGTATATCGTCAAAAATGAGGCCATGAAAACAGACCCCAAGGAGATCTACGGATGGCGGGTCTATCTTCTGGCTTGTTCTGTAAGCAAGACACGCCCCAGCTTCGTCTACCAAGGTTGTTGTCTCGAGATCTGACTCCTTTTAGGCTTGTTTTGGTGCCATGTCGTTCGGTTGGGACAGCGGCGTGATTGGTGGTGTTATCAACCTTGAAGCATTCATCGAGTACGTCTCCCCCTTTTCGATATTGAAGGTAATACAGTCTCTGACTTGGCACGAAAACAGGGCCTACGGTCTAGGAAGCAAGGATGATGTAGCGACGGCCAATCTCCAAGGGAATATCGTCTCCGTATTACAAGCCGGTTGTTTCGTCGGCGCTCTGGTAGCGTACCCCCTTACAGACGCTTTTGGTCGCAAGTATTGCTTGATGGGCGCCGCCCTCTTCACACTTTCTGGCGTGGCCATGCAATCTGCGGCTTCCGGTCATCTCGAGCCCATGTATATCGGTCGATTCGTCTCGGGTCTCGGCGTCGGTGTCTCTAGTGTCGTCAACCCGGTATACGTTAGCGAGAACGCGCCACGCGCCATCCGCGGCCTGCTCACCGGCATGTATCAGCAGTTCATCGTCATCGGCGGCATGATAGCGTTCTGGGGCAACTACGCCGTCAGCGTGCACCTGTCCGGGCCCAAGCAGTACATCGTGCCGCTCGCCGTCCAGGGCCTGCCGGCTCTCCTGCTCTTCGGCCTGATGGCCGTCTGCAACGAGTCGCCGCGATACCTAGCTCGGAAGGACAGGTGGGAGGAGGCCAAGGCGGTGCTCATGCGGATCCGGAACCTGTCGCCCGACCACCCATACTTGCAGGACGAGTTCCAGGAGATCGCCGACCAGCTGGACCACGAGCGGCGGCTGATGGGCGACGCGACGTTCTGGTCGCTGCAGAAGGAGATGTGGCTGGTGGCGACGAACCGCAAGCGCGCGCTGCTCAGCATCATCCTCATGATCTGCCAGCAGATGACGGGCACCAACGCCATCAACACGTACGCGCCGCAGATCTTCAACAACCTCGGCATCACGGGCACGTCCAACTCGCTGCTGAGCACGGGCGTCTACGGCATCGTCAAGGTCGTCTCGTGCGCCCTCTTCCTGCTCTTCATGGCCGACACCCTCGGCCGCCGCCGCTCCCTGCTCGTCTCCTCCGTCGGCCAGGCCTTCTGCATGTTCTACATCGGCCTGTACGTGCGCATCTGGGTCCCCGGGTCCACCCCGGGCGTCCCGCCCGCCGGCTACTTCGCCCTCGTCTGCGTCTACGTCTTCGCCGCCTTCTTCCAGTTCGGCTGGGGCCCCGCCTGCTGGATCCTCGTCGCCGAGATCCCCGCCGCCCGCCTGCGGCCGATGAACGTGGCGCTCGGCGCCGCCACCCAGTGGCTCTTCAACTTCGTCGTCGCTCGCTCCCTGCCCAACATGCTGGCTACCGCCGGCACCCGCGGCTACGGCACGTACCTCATCTTCGGAAGCTTCTGCGTGTGCATGTTCTTCTTCGTATGGTTTTTCATCCCCGAGACCAAAGGTATGTCGTCCCTTCTCCCAAATTTCATCATAGTCTTCATAAACAAATCTCATTCTAATTCATTTATATCAGGTGTATCACTCGAACACATGGATGAGCTCTTTGGCGTGCCCCCAGAAGAGAGGGCGGAGGTACCCGAAGATTCGAAGCGGGACATGTCCAAGGTTGAGATTGAGGAGCACTCGAACCGCTCCGACAACCGAAGTGTATAAAGCAGAGTTGAATGTTTACGAATATGGAAATACCCTAGATACCATCGTTCGGTATGTCGTATATGATTGATACAATTTGTGTCCCCAAAATGGTCAATCGTGCTGTAGTGAAAGTGAAAATTGATATATGCGGGACGGACACCTCGAAGAGTATCGTGAGTATTTTTTACGCCTCTTCGACAATTACCATATTTCTCATTTGACTGAATAACGACTAGTCGCTGCGGATTATTTATATGAAAGGGCAAACGAATATATGAAATATTATAGTGAATACTCGACCATGAGTTTCCCCCTTTCCCCTTTTTCTGATTTGCACTGATGGGACATCAGGAACTCGACAGCTCCGAAACAGGAAATAAATCTTATCTACACCTATTTAATACAGATACATTGAATAGACTTGTTCTAATGATACCCTGTAATCCCAAATAATTTGGCAGGTATCAGTGTCAAGTCTTAATGAGCTTTAAGTCTATATCGAACCGCCTTCCTCTACTCCCTCTCGTTGGATCCAAGCGCCTAGGAGGCTCTTTGAGCGAGCCAGGATCTTATAAACATGATAGCCATGCAGAATATCATGATAGCGAAGAGCCAGGATACGGTGCCTGCGACGATGTGGTTTCGGAACGTCTGCGCCGCGTCGCCTTTGCTGTTGTTATGCGGGAACGGGCGGTCGGGCACGGGGACGTTGAGGATCTTGCAGAGCGGCTCCCATCCCTGGCTGACTTCGTAGAAGAACAGCTTCTCGGGCGGCACCACCTCCCTGAGATGGGCCTGGTGCTTGCGCAGGGTGTCCTCCTCGATCTTGTCCTGGTTGTAGCGCCACTTCATGATCAGGTGGAAGCGGTCGCGCCACGCTCCGTAGACCTGGGTCTTGTGAAGCCACAGGACCACCAGGGGCAGGTACCACGTTCCCATCATCTCGTTCATGTTGTTCATGCTCTTCCACCACGACTTCTCGTCCCTGGTCGTCACTATCACGATGGCGTCGGGAAACACGCGCATGATCTCCGGAGTGAGCGTCGCGGCGGGACAGTCCATGGTCGCGACGTAGCCGTCGAGCACGTCGGAGATGAGCCAGTCCAGCTTCTTCTTCTCCGAGAAGGTATTGGCCTTTGGAGCAAGTTCCATGATGTCGAGCCAAGTCTTCATCTGACTCACCGGACCCCCGAGCGACTGAATGCCCGAGTCGTGGACGGGGCCGTCGAGGAGGATCGTGAGAGCTTCGTTGAACGTCTTTGTACCGGTACGCGACCTGTGCGCCGTTAGCTGCATACGTCTAGCACGCTGTGATACCGAGAAAGTACACTTCCTACTCCGCAGAGTCCTGATACATGCTCTGCTTAGAGCCGCCGCCTCCTGGGGCAGCAGCTGAGCGGCAGGCGACGTATTTCGACTTACATTCCAGCACCGATAACACGGAACTTGGTCCCCGGCGGACCTGGAAGCGAAGGGCTCTGACCCATGATGGCGGTTTTGCGATCACCAATGAGAAACTACGCAAGGCTTCACAGATGTCTTGTTTCTCGTGTCGATGGGGTCGCTCAGCCCGTCCTGATCCCAATGGCGTCGTCACCGCCAAAGATGGTGTCATCCACGGTCAGTCGCCCTTCTTTATACTTGTGCACATTTCGCAGATAAGCGACTCTCTTCACCTCGCAGCAGGGTCGCAGAGCGCCAAGGCTCGGAAGATTTCAGTATGACGGGCGCCTCTGGAATATATTGCTTTGGCTACACCGGCGTCTGTAGTGCCTAAAGTGTGTATACTACCTCTCAACTGCGTCTATGCCCATTTTGGGTAGTTCACTGCCGAACGGTTGAAGCGGCTTCTCGCTACACCTTACCCGGTCTATTATATACGGCATCCGGCAACCTCAGTATCTCCAACTATCCCCAAAAATCTCCAGCCTTCAACTGATCGACCAGCTGTAGGTAAGGCGCCAAGCCGGCTGAATCAATGCTCAGGCAACGAGGACCAGGTATTTGACCTGTGTCTCAGTTGTATCACATGCCGATGCTTCTTGAGCTGAGCAAGATCTGCGTGTCCCTGTCTTTGATAATATGTAAACGCACGCTGATCGTCGCCTGTGGCTGCGCAAACTGGGAAATGCCCGGACTTTCAACACCCGCACTTGAGCAACAGTCTCCGAAGTCAAATGTGGCATCATCTTATAGCACTGCTTCCATAGGAGCCTCGATATAGCAGATAGAAGCTAGTAGTATTCATCGGGTCATATATGGATTTTTGCACAGGTATATCGCAACGTTGGGTGATAAGCTCGTAGTTTAAAGTCCACCGATTTATTTCCGTATATCATACGCTAAGAGGACCAAAAATGCATCAACTTGGTAAAATCTTGGTGCAAAGCAAATCGTACTGGTAACCCTGTTGATCCTCTCATATGCGCCAGCTGACTGCCATTCAGTTACTCCCACCAGCTTCATGTTCAGACGACTCCGTCCCAGCTTTATATCCTAATGACTTCCCCTTAGCTTCATCTTCTGATGACTCCCACCCCAGCCATATGTTGTCTCTCAACATTTCTATAATTTCTCCCTTACCTGGTTCGTCCTCTGGTAGCCTTAAAGCGCGCTCGAGTGCGGCTTTCTTATCCATTCCTTTTCCTTTAGTGACCAAAATCCTCACAAATTCCGGAGACCCTCGCTCAATGGCCCTATCTAGCACTGTCATTCCTCTCCCATCTCTGGCCTCGACACTTGCTCCGTTATTTATGAGTAGTTCAATCACTTCCTGGAACAATCCATCAAGTTCTATAGTGACACTTCTCCGCCAAGCCTCGGATCCTATCACAACTCGATGCAGCGCTGTCCGTCTCGAGTCATCTCGTGCATCAGCATCCGCACCCCGATCCAGTAGCAATTCAACCACTGTCAGAAGTGGCCTACTATGTTCTTTAGTAATTTGAAGCAGCTCTGCCCATCTGTCGGCTGTATATGTCATGGCCTGGTTGCCAATATGCCTGTCGCGCAGCTCAACAAATTCTAGAATAGCTTCATGCAGCGCCGTCCCATTAGTTGTCCGTGCGTTGACATCTGCACCTTTGCTGAGTAGTAATTCAACCATTCTTTGGCCCCGTCCAGAGCCAGCAGACTGATTGACTGCGTAATTCAGTGCTGTCTGCCCATTTCTTGTCGCGTTGACGTCAGTCTTGTGGTCTAACAGCAATTGAACTATTTCATCAGACTGCCACTGGATGGCGAGATGCAAATCGTCGACCCGGGGAACGGCTCCCGCTTGCAGCAAGTGTTTCACCATTTCCATCTTGGCACTGTACAGCCAGCGGTCGTTTGTGATGGCGAGGTGCAAATCGCCATCCTGGGGGGTGGCCCCTTTTTGTAGCAATAGTTGTACCGTGTCTGTCCGTGACTGTCCGATCGCTTCTTGTAATGGTGTTAGGCCATCAAATGCTGGTTTGTCAATATCTGCTCCCGCTTCGAGTAACAACTTTATCATTGCATTGGCCCCGGAGGAACTCGCGTAATACAGCGCGGTCTTTCCTTTCCTATCTCTGCGGTTGATTTCCGTCTCGAGGTTGATGAAGCCATCGTTGACCAAGCGCTGAGCCAGCTTGGTATGGCCTTTTTCAGCCGCTATCTGCAGCAATGTTTTCTTTAGACCACCAATAGTCTCGTTAGCAAACCTTTCATCGATATCCAGAACATAATCCCAATGCGTCTCGTTCAGATCCAGGAACAAGTCTGGGAGCTCTTGGTCGCGACTCAATAATTCCTGCACTACTGACAAGTGCTTACTGTCAATGGCTGCAGCTAATAGATCAGGCTTGGCCGGTGCGAAGAGAGGCATTTCCCGTCGCGTCAACTTCGGTGCGACAGTATTGTTGTTAGTGCATAATGCCCAGCACAGTGCTGCCAAGTTCCCACATAGTAGATAAGACTTCGAAGACGGAAGCTTGACGATGTCAAGGTATTCGTCTACTGCATCGCCCACTTCTTTTAGGCTCAGAAAGTCGTTTGGGCCAACATCGGGCACCGGTTTTATCTCGAATCTTCTGTATGAGCGCAGTTGGATGTCCCGGATCATCTGCTTATATTCGTTGTCGAGGTGCTCGGTCACCTTTTCCGGAGACCATGGTTCGCCATCGATCATTACGATATTGGCCTCTCCATCATCTGTAGGTTCCTGTGTCTTTTCGAGAATCGCTTGTAAAAGTGATGTGATGTATGAGGATCGTGGTCGCGTGCGAGTCCCAAGCCGAAGAAGGTCGCCAATATCATCAAATGCGACCCGGCCAGGTCCGATTGAAAATAGTTGGCCGGGAAAGTCTGTCGGGTATATTTTCTTGAATTCCTCTTGAACAAGATCCACGGGGTCTGTGAGGCCAAGAGGATACAGTTTATCCATGAACTTGACAGGCTGGTGGTTGGCCAAATAGAGGGTTGCTTCTTCGAACAGTCCTTCGGCCGCACTCACCGCGACCGCAGCGTCGGTTATAGATACGTCAGTGAATCCTGATTCATCTTCCTTGTATGTACGGAAGCAATGCGTAACCCTTTCGCCGTTGACAATCTTCTTAGCAAAAATACACCTATATGTACCTAGTTATTTAGCTGTGTCTCGTAGCTCGCAGTAGACTGGTAGGATAACCTACGTCCTATTGATTTCCCAACCCGAGGCTTCCGATATTCGGGGATCCCTTAGTACAAGATCCCTAGGGTCTCCATCTCTCGGAGTGTGCCTTCGAACGATGTCGTCCATCACCAGTCTCAGCTTGGCAGCATCAAAAAGTGGTGGACCAGCGCCTCGTTTCCCTCGTCGGGCAATTGTCGAAGACAGCCTCCAGTATTCCATCATGCAATCCGAAACACCAAGCTGCAACCGGCCAAGAAGTAGTGCAAGAATACTATTTACGGGTTAGAAACTCCACTCAAGACAAAAGGATTCAGACTCAAAGCTTTACCCCCCAATACCAGCTCCGGCGATGAAATGGAAATACTCGCAAGGTTTGGTTCCCGGAGACAACGCGTTCATTATGGCTTTGAGAATGACTAGGGTTGCGAACCCTCTGATTCCCCCTCCGTCTTGTTCGAATGCAAGTCAGCCCAAGTCCCGTCTCTCCAAAACGACTCTACCTACCTAGTGAGAGGACCCTGTAGCCGTCTGCCTCTTGGATGGTAGCCATTTAATCGAATTGTTGCTGTCTTCTAAGCTGAATAGCGCAAAAGTGATGGTGTCGTTTTGAAAGCAGTATCAGAGACAGAAGCAAGAGACTATCTTGGGCACTCAGATTGAAAAGCAGTAACACTCTTCTACCCTCCATTGAAAGGGAGGAGGGTAGGACAATGCTGTGACCAAGTGACGTGGAAGAATTCCAGCCTGTCAGGAAGCGCGCGTTTCTTCTCTTTTTATCTGGATGAGGCGAGTTTCCTGCAGGCTGCAAGCCACTTGGGGTTCGAATCAGGGTAGATAATTTTGTAAGAGTATGGACGCTTTCACCGTACCGTTGTCAAGTATCTTTCCCTGACATAAAGAAAGAAAATGGCCGAGCCGGCAAATACTCCTATTAAGGCGTGGGTGCTCTCGTTAGGTTCGTACAATCATCGTTTCCATCTCGTGACACTAACAGGCTGTTAGATGGCGGTGGTGTTCGGGGGCTTTCCTCGTTGATGATATTACGAGAGATATTAAAGGAAGCAAACATACCGGCGGACATGGCTTTCAAACTTGTGTGTGGCACAAGCGCGGGAGGGCACGTAAAATCTCCTTGTATTGTTTTCGCATGATAATGGAACTCACCTGCATCTTAGAATAAGCGCCCTCATGATTGGGAGAGTTGGCATGACGATTTCGGATTGCGTGGAAGAATTTCAGCTTCTGTCAACTGAGATCTTCGCAAAACCACGAGTCACGGTAGTCAAAAACCTAATACTGACAAAACACGACGCGTCCATTATGGTAGAAAAAAACAAAGCAGCTGCTTCAAAACCACGGAGTGAATGACCCGGCTGGGTTGCGCGACCCAGACCAAGACCAGGACAAAAAGCGTAACCAGAAAATGTATTCATCTACTCGCTCTTATATCTGCCCTCACTATCTCTACCGTCGCCATCTTCTCCGTCATCTCTACCCTCGCTATCATCTCTACCTCGCTGTTATTTCTATACCTATGCTACGTACCTGTACTAACTTTCGACAAAGACCTGCATATGCTGTTTGCTTGGATGCTGAGCCGGATGAAGGTGCGGGTAGCCCTGTGGCAGTTCGCCTCGGAACCCGTATCGAGATCCCTTGTTGTCACGATATGCCTACTTGCAGCGTATGGGAAGCAGTACGTGCAACAAGTGCCGCTCCAACCTACTTCGATCCCCAGGAAATTACCGTCAACCCAGGCATCAAAAAGAGGTTCTTAGATGGAGCCTTGTACTACAATAACCCAATCCATACACTTAGAGAAGTGATTGAACCCCTCGACCTAGGCATTTGGGACCAGAACATCGGCTATATCAGCATTGGTACAGGCATGCCTTCCGACGAGGAAAGAGAACTTGCAAGAAACTCCTGGCGGACAACGACAAATTGGATTGTATCACGGGCTGTCAAGACCTTGGGTTCCTTGCCAAATACGCCAATAAGTACCCTTCGACGATTCCTTGAAGGACATCCTGGTCTGGACTTGGAGGACATCCTTGACTGTACAATGGCCTATAACGCACACGTGTCATTTGAAAGGATGTCGAGCAACGGACAGCCGAAGAAGTATTTCCGGTTCGACTGCGATGCGACTCTAAGGGGCGACGCATACCGGTTACGAATGACTCGCATAGACGCATATCAAGAGATGAATGATATCTCCCAGGTAACCAGAAAGTATCTGGAAGACGTCTCGGTAAGCGCGCTCATTCGGGAGTGTGCTGCCGGGCTTCTCCTGACAGAGTCATCTAAAGAGCAAGGAGAAGAAAGCAAGAGGAGGGGGAAGAAGAGAGAGCAAGGAGAGAAAGAAGAGGAAGGGGATGAGCAAGAAGAAACCAAGAAGAGGGCGAAGCAGAAGATGAATAATTTCAGTGCGAAAAGCGTTCTTCCATCTTACCCATCTTCAGTACGGGAGGCAATTTCTTAGGTAGGCCTAGGCGTCCCAGATAGCAAATGGCATCTATTAGAGACCACCTAGACATCGATATGTGACAAGGGCTTCTAATTTTACCAATCTGCCGGGACCGAGGCGCTGATGAGCAGCTTGGCCGTCTGTCTTGGCGGAGGCAGCTGGAGACGGGCTCGCGTCGTCCTAGTTCGCGAGGGTCGTCGCTTAGCATCCTCTCTACGGTTAGGAGTGCCCAAGTCGGCGCTATTGTGCTGTGGCGGATCTCGCACCCGTTGCTAGCCTTAGCCGGGCAGCCAGGTGGTCCTGATTCGGCGCCATCCAGTCGGGAGGTCAGCGGCCCAGAACGGCTATATTCTCCAAAGTTCGGCGCCCGTAAGCTGAGCTTGGCTGAGCTTGGCTGGCTGGCTGGCTGGCGGGCGGGCGGACTAGAGCTCTAGCTGGTCAACTGCTCTGACTGGTCAACTTTCGGTAGGCCACGAGACAGCAGAGGGGGCCTGTTCTTTTTCGCGTCGAGCCTGCTTGCCTGCTGCCTGTCTAAAGCAGCCTATCCAAAGCCGCGGCGCAGTGCCGGCCGCTAGAATGATTGCCGCCCGTTCAAGCTGCCTTAGGTCTGCGCGGACGGACAGATTTTATGAGCAGTCGAATTTTGGAGCGGGCATGAATCAGACGCGAGTTGGCAGGATGGCGGCGGCAGCGCTGTTATTGGACCAGAAAAGTTCCCTTGGACTGATTGCGGAGGGGGAATAGGGGGCCGAGGGCGGCCTTGTTGAGTAAGATCGACGACGGGCAAATACCGTAGGGTGCCAGTGAGGCTTCGAAGCAACACACAGCCGAGATACGGCACTGCATTTTAAATGGGATTTTCGCGATTTCCGTGATCTTCGCCATGATTGTCATGATTTTCGTGATTTTCATGATTTTCGCTGATTGTCGTTCGGATACGAGAGCCTCACTCCCCCGCCCCCCCGTGCCGTCACGGAAAGGAGAGCACGCGACATGCAAGTTGCCAAATGCATACAGACGGTCGGACAGACATGCAGACATAGAGACGTAGAAGAAACATGTTGCGGCACACCGACAGAGTCGAAAAACCGGAGACGGGCAGACGGGACGTGCCAAGCTCATAGACATTACTGGAGCCGTGGCTCAATCTGGCACTCTTCCAGATTTCTTGGATGGGCGGATGGCGACCTTTTTGACGGGCCTCGAGCCTATCAGCCAGTCAGCTCGGGCGTGCGAGACTACCAGGCGCGCGCCCAAGACGATCGTCCTACCACGCTCCCCTCGCGGACCAAGATGGCATCCTCTAGCTGTCTGACCGTCTGCCCAGCTATCTGCCCGCGCGACACAGGCGAGACAGGCTGCCAGGCCGCATGCGTACAGACGTAGCTAGTAGTAGCGCATGGTAACAGGCTGGCAGACGACGTTCCATCAGCAGAGAAGAGACCTGCATGAGAGCTGCAAGGCCGCAGCCGGTCCGTTTATCCCCATAATAGCTTTTATTACAAGCGAGCAGCGAGCCGCCATTTGTCAATATTCCCTCACATTGCCGACAGTGGGTGATCGACCTGTTGGGAATTTTCTGACCAAGGGCTTTTTTTTTGGTTATCTCTGTCTTTTTTTCTTCTTCTATCGCGTTACATTCCCTCTATGGGGCGCGCAAGGCGGAGATAGAGGAGGGAGGGGGGGAGAGAGAAGGTCGTCTGAGGGGCACAAGGGCGGGGGGGAGCCCTCTCTCTTTTTCTTCTCTCTCGTGCTCTCTATGCGTCTCTCGTCTGTCTCCTGTCTCCCTCTTCGTCTGATACGATATCGGCCGAAAAGGAATCCCGCGGTCTTGGCTGCGTCCTCATCACAGCATTCTGACAATTGTGGGCAGATTTCGGTAAGAACCGACGGCGCTGAGAGGCACAGGTGGAAGCCCCTTCTGGTTAGGCGAGTACCACGTGGTGGCCGTCGCCAGCTTCTCTCCTGGGTAGGACGGGGGGCGGGATATGGCTTTTCTAGATAAATCCGAGCGCGTACGCCTCGAATTCCCTCTCGTCATATTCGCTTAGGCGGCAACGCATTCCCGCTTACCTGTGTCGCTATTGGCAAGGACCCTCACATACGTGTACTATAGCAGATAGTAGTATCGAGCAATGCGAGCCTAGGGAATACATAGCGTAAGTACTGTAGTAGGCAGGTGGTGTCGGTGGGGTCGGGTCAGCCAGCCATCGTGAAGCTATTGATGGATCGTGCATTAGAGCTAAATGAAGATGGATATTAATACAGGCGTGAGCCTTCAGGGTCCTTGGGCGTGGTCCTGAAAGATACCAGAGCTCCTTATTCCTATCCAAGCTTTCCCCGGAAAAGGAAACGAGGTGCCATCGCCTAGAAACCGATTTTTTTTTTTTTTTTTTTTTTTCCCTTCCTTCATATATCACACGCACGTACAAGCACACACGGACACTCTCATACATACCTCCTTCGTCCTTCATTTCTTATCCACCAGCATACCAGCACACCTCAAGTGGTCTATCAAGTAGCCGGTTTCTCATACATACATACATACCTACTACTGAGAGTAATAAGGCTTTGCGTAAGTGACCAGTGACCCGTCCATGCTCTGCTCCCACGCTTCTATTAAGTCCAGGTTAGCTGACCGTCGCCGGCAACAGGTTACAACCACATCCCCCTCGGATCATTACAGTAATACGCAGCCCACCAAGACTACACCTAAGCATACACATCGACAACATGCATATGCACACGTGCGGCAACTGTGGGACCGAGTACACGACGGGCAGCTGTTGGTACTGTCATCCTCAGAACAAGCCTCAGCAGCCGGTACAGGTCCAAAGGACACACGTCCACTGCCATTAAGCGTACGGAGAGGGACGTTGAGTAGGGGAGAGACAGCTTGTGGTATGGGAAGAGAAAAGGAATAAGGGCTTTGGGCTTGGGTTTGGGTTTGGCATATGCGTCTCTTTCGGGGACCACGCCGCTCGCTTATCCGTCTCTCTCTATGAGACGACATTACGAGGCATGCAACTATTCGCTATCGCCATCGCTATCTCATTACTCCACGTTGCCCGTTACTCGCTGCCCGCACGGCTGCTCGAGTTACCGGCAAGCCTCGGTCAAGGGCCGACTTATTCAGGCCGGTGCGAGTTTGACATACCAGTCCGGCTCGCAGTCGGCATCGGGTCGCAGCCCAACACGGACAGACACCAACATACGGGTCTCTTACCTCGAGGTCTTGGTGCATTAATAGTCTGCTGGCTAGCTTACGACGGGATGATTTAAGGGTTACTGAGGTCTTATCTACACCTCGCACAAAGCTGGCATTTACAGGCGTTATCATGATATCACTATGGGACGGGCATAAAGAAGGAACAAAAAAAGAATTCTCATCATTGTCACCGGAAGACATTAGTTAATAAGAACCAGGCCTAGTATGCGATAGCACGACCATGTCATATCAAGAATGTCAAGGCGCATCTACTACCAAGCTTCTCAAGTCGTAAGAAGACGGCTCTGCTCTGCTGTGACGTATTCTGATGAATTATTACGGCGACTCGCGCTCAAGGTATGGTTGCTCGAAATCCTCATTGGCCCCTGACTGCGGACAACGTGATGGCGGTGTGATTTCCTCCCTTTTCTGCTGAGTCGCCACGCCACGATGGCGTTGCCTCACTTCAGCTGTTCAACCACGGCTGCCATCCTGATTCCACGCTCGTATCTCAGCTTCGCGGCGTCTATCGGGTCTGCCTATCTGTCTCGGATAGCCGCTGCTTCACGTCAGAGTCGAGGGCCGTCTAGACGAATCTAGGTGGAGAGTCGGCTGGATGGTTACGCAACAGCAGGATGACAGCATACCCACTCCGTGTATGGACAGCTTCCCCAATACGCATGCAAGACGAGCTTGACGTGAACCCTTGGGGGTCCTCCCCATAGGCGAGCTGGAAGCTTAATCATACGACATCGAGCTCGGGCGCAGGGGTGCTTAGCAAGAGGCCACAGGCCACAGGCTGCTATGCAACCCTGATATCTCTTTCTATTAATAGAGCGCCTGGACCACAGTCCCCGGGCTGCTGGACATGTGTATAACGGGAATGTGTACCGCTATTCATATAACCGGCTTTCTGGCAATGGCAATCTACACATGGGCAATCTAGGGCCGAGATTGTGCGACTTTAGCCTCTTTCTGAAGCTCTTCCCCGTGGGGACTGGACTGAAGATAGCAGATATATATGAGGCGTCTAGTCGGCTTCGGAGATTCAGTCCGAGCTGGATGCTATTATAAGACTCCAGTGCTCTATCTCGACCGTTCTCTGAGCACGAGGTTGTCTATTGGGTCCGGATAATTTTGCCACGGGCACAATTATCATCTGCCGGCCGCGTATTTCCTTCTAATTCATATGATCGAAGCCTTGCTATTTTTAGTAGATTAGAAGGGCATATCTCTGTTATTCTAGCTCCTAAATATTGCAACAATTATAACCCAACGTGGCCGATAACTTGCCGTACTACCCGAACTATCGTCGGCAGTGACCACGAGTCTATCATCGACACTGCCGTAGCCGATTCCGCGCCGTCTTCTTCCGTCGTAGCTCCCGATCAGGGGCTCCTCGTGGACGACCTCGGACTGTCACGTATCCCATCGGAGTTTCCGTACGCCAGGGGAGAGGAAGGGCATGTGAGCCTGAACTCAGAAGCCGTAATCCTAGTCGCGATCGGGTCATTCGATGGTAGATATTTGATCAATAGGCGAGGCATCGAAGCGTCCTATATAATTTGATAGTTTTGGTCGACACGTAAATACCGAAGTTGAGTCGAGTTGCTTTTTGAATTCGAATCGTTTGTTAGGAAATCGAGCGTAGTGCTGTGATGCTTTTTGGGCCTCAGCCCTCAGTCTCTCTTCTTCGTTCGCGCAAATTTTTAGTTTCATGATGAGACGGCGACATGAGAAAACAATCGAATCGTGAACCCGAAAACAGTCCAAACCGCCTTGCGTCAATGGCAAGACCAAGTCAACGCTCCCGAGCCGCACCGGGTCTCAAGTAATGTACCAAGGGTACACCAGGGTCGAAGCAGTACCGTACTACCCCTTGTGTCATTCAGGCAGGAAGGGGTTCTCCGAAGGCTTTACGCGCTCGACGTAAACCGCGGTGCCGGACACTGAGACCTGAACAAAACCCAGGAGTTCCTTCTCCTCAAAAGTTACGGCGATAATTCCATTCGCGCCTCTTGCGATGCAGTCCCGGGTCAACCTATCGATGGCCTGGTCCCTCGCGTTGTACATCATATGCGTCAGGTTCTTGATCTCGCTTCCGGTGATGAGCGACTTGATGATGGACTTGGTATCCTTGACCGCGTATGCGGTCGAGCCGTAGGCGACGCCGAGGACCTTTGCGACGCGGTAGCCAGGAAGCGATGTGGTGGTAGATGTCAGTATCGACGGCGAGGCGCAATGGGGCTCGTTCTCTGGCTTCAGGCTGCCCAGGTTCGGCGGTGGCGCGGACTGATGCGCGCTTGGCCGGCCGTTTGGCGGGATCATCATCGTAGAGCGTCGGTTGGTCAACATTTTGACAGAGATCCTGTGCTGAGCAAGATATGGTAGGTGATCTTTTTGCTGATGAAGAAAAAGAGTATAAGACTGAAGGCGTGGGAACAATATTCTGTCCCTGGATCAGAATGGAGTTGAGGTCTGAAGATGAGAAGACAACGAGCAGATGAAGGACCCAGCTCAGTGGTGAATAAAGCAAGGAATTGTTATCGAATTCGATGGGACCCCTGAAGCAAATCCATCTCATCTCGGCCTGGGTGCCACAAGGCTCTTTATCAGATCTCGAGCCCTAAGAAAACGACGTCATCCCTAAGATGAGGCCTCACAATCTCGCTTGGAGATTCCCATGTGCTGAAACAATGCATGCATCATGCTCTGGGGTATCGTTTGCGCATGCCTCTCCCAAGCTGCCGGACGACTGTGAAACGCTGTTTGATATTACTAGAACGATGGGGCACAGTCGAATCGGGGATCTCCGCAGGGGTTCTGCAACGTGCCAGCGCGCCAAGTGCCCCTGGTCAATATGAACCAAGGCTTTGGGCCTCCAAAGCCGTCTATTCTACCGGCTTGTCTAGCATGATGCCGTCTGGGCATCGTTGCCTCGCTGCGCGTTGCATGACGGACCAAGAGTCAGGTCGCGCTAGGGATGTCCAGAGATGGTTATTCAAAGGTAGCTGAGCCCCCATCTCACGTCTCAGTCCCGCCGTCTTGATCACATCAAGAATGGGAGGCCGCTTTCCAAGCAAGGAGATGACAACTAGGTGTTTTGATATCAGTACAGCACGGCCCTCACGGTGAAGAACAGAATGGTGTGACGATCCCCCTGTCCTCGCACAGGGATGGGCCTTTAGGCCAAAAGTCTCGAAGCTCGAGCTCTTCCGGCTCTCGTTACCTTTTGATTCTCTTTCACCCGTGCCAGTAACGTTGCGCCGTTCCTGCTACGTGCGGTGCTGATGGCCACGGCGTGCCACTGGACCTTAGGTAATGAATTCACGCCCGCGTCGGAGGTGAGGGAACCTCTGTCGCGTTTGATGAGGATCGTGACGGCGTGGTAGCTATTTGGAATAGGTGTGGGGGCCGAATCCGCTGTCCTGGTCGAGGAGTCAGAAGATGAAGGAGTTCGTTCTACTAAAGAAGAAACGGAACATGTGACTGAAATCCAGACTGGAGAAGATGCTCGTCTCTTGAGGGATGGAATTTATCGAGAACGGAATCGAATGTAAGGCGAGGCGACCGAAAGAACTTCGATTTTGGCCATCGTTCTCTCACAGATGAGGTTCGTGTCAATAACATGATATGTCGGTAATGATAGACTCTAAAGACGAACCCGATGAAACTGTCTCGATTCTTCTAGAGATGGATGGCACATATGAATCGTATTACATTGTAGGAACAGTTGTCGTCGCATAACTGTCTACCGTAGGCGCTTACCAGGCATTCCGAAGAGCGAGGGCTTCCGTCAAGCAACCAAGCTGTCTTACATTCTATCTCTTGTCGAGCGAAGGGCTGATTGCCAGAGCACGTATACCAGTCCGCAAGATCGTGTCGATAACTGCGCCGGGCTGTACAAGACTCGTGGATTACTACGAGCTGTAATTTGTTAGGTAGTAGAATCCGGCCAATATAATCCTGAGCACCAAGTACAGAGACCCCCACCTTACAGCTTCCAAGCTACCGTAAAATAAATACCTCTCAGCTACCCCTAGCGATCCTTAGCGACCCCTAGCCCCTCGGTCCCTCCCCATTGTCGAAAATGTATCGCATCATTCGGCAGGCCGGTGGCGTCGGGTCGGAGGTACATGTATTTGTCAACCAAAAAAGATTCCACATCTTCAACGTCACCGATCCCGGTGCGATTCCTAAAAAAAAAAAAATCGCGTATAGGATTACGTAGACATGCCCCTTTCACTCGCGACACAAAGTACCGGTACCTGAGGTAGGTATATATATCATTGCTAAAGCAAGCAAAAGACAAGTGAATGAATGACCTAGCTATACCTTCGACCAAGTGATCCATTCATGCCCACGTCGCCAAACGACCCAACAAACGAAACACCACCAGCATCCACCTCCACCCGTGCAATCCTCGCAACCGCCGTCGCCGCAATCGCAATCGCAATCGCAATCGCAATGGCCTTCGCCATGCCGACCTTCGTCTCGCGGCTGTTCCGCCCCTTCTCGTCGACGGGCGCGCGCCTCGGCATCGCGGCCGACGGCGCGGGCGGCGGCGTGACGATCCCCGACGGCGCCGAGAAGGCCACGCTCGCCGCCGGCTGCTTCTGGGGCGTCGAGCACATGTACCGCAAGCACTTCGGCTCCAAGGGCCTGTACGACGCCCGCGTCGGCTACACGGGCGGCGACCTGAACAACCCGAGCTACCGCGCCGTGTGCGGCGGGCGGACGGGCCGTGCGTTTCTTTTCCCCCCAATTCTCCCTTTCCCAGAGTAAGGTCTAACGCCGCGACCAGACGCCGAGAGTCTGCAGCTGCACTACGACCCTACGCAGATCACGTACCGGCAGATCCTCGAGTTCTTCTACCGGCTGCACGACCCGACGACGGCGAACCGGCAGGGGCCCGACACGGGCCCGCAGTACCGCAGCGCCATCTACTACCACGACGAGGCGCAGGAGAAGACGGCGCGCGAGGTGACGCGCCAGGCCAACGAGCAGTGGTACAAGGGCGCCGTCGTCACCGAGGTCGCCCCCGCCGGCCGCTGGTGGGACGCCGAGGACTACCACCAGCAGTACCTCCACCACAACCCCGCCGGCTACGAGTGCCCGACGCACTTCCTGAGGTCGTTCCCGCCCCTGCAGTAGGCGCGTAGGACGTATGTAGAGTTCGAGTCCGCTTAGTGAGCTCGGTGTGTTACAAGTCACGACCGTACGAACTGCTGGTTCAGGATTAAGGAATAGGGGAGTTTCAAAATGTATGGGCTACGCTGGTTTTCTGACGGTACGGCATGGAGAAGTACAGCAGATGTTCGGCCTAGGCTGCAAGTTGAATACTCTCACCGTAGAGTCACCTAGCAGCCGTGGGTACCTAACTGTAACGCAGGCCAAATCTTTATTGAGGAAAGCAACGCTATTCTTATTTCATACGCTCGAAAATGATATGCCCCTCGCTGCTTCGCTAATAAGGAAAGAAAAAAACCATCGTGATCTAGGAAATCCAGCCGTGTACACCGGTGTAGAAAGACATCAAGGTCCGCTTCAGCTCGACAACAAGGTGTGCGTAGGCAGATGAGCGTGAGTCCGGCTCGCAACGGTATCGTTGTGTAGCGCCTCGCTCAGTAGTCTGCGTCCTCGAGGGGTTGCGGATTGTCCAACAAGCCAGTTAAAGGATCGCAGCTCTCCACTAGAGTCCACGAGGCGTATTTGTCCACCCCGGTTGACGATGCCCGTTGAGCCCATCCGTTATTCATCATCCGCTCCAAGTTGCGGTCGTTTATCCGAACGCGAAAGTCGCGAGGGGAATCCAGGTCTTCAAAGCTCTTGCATATATGTCCGTGCGTCAGCCGCCGGGGAACCCTCGGTAGCCTCTCATATGGGTCGGAAAACCATGTGTCGACCTCGGTAGGGAATCCGTGGTCGAACTACGACGTTAGCACGAAGCCCCAGCCGTAGGGCTCCGGCAGCGAGACGATGTCGAGGCTGTAGTCCGTCATGCATTGGTCGCAACCGATAACATCCCCCAGTGGCGCCGGCGTGTCCATGGGCTTTGCCTTGGCTCCCGAAGATAGCCACCTCAGCCTTTCGCAGATCATGTGGCCTTCCTCCTGCGATAGATCGCGGTGCGCAGAGCTGAAGCAGGTTGGCGCGTGGACGTTATGTATAGTACCGCTTACTCCGGGAAAGCAACCGAGAAACTGCATCATCAGCGATACGTATATCTCCTGCCAAATAGCATGGCAGCATGCCATGTATGCTCTGGGCTTGGCTTCGACTCCACCTTGGAGTGTGACAGTGCTCAGATCTACCAGAGTCGTGCCCAGACGATATAGTGTCGATTCACTCTTGTCCATCGAAGATACGACGTGCTGTTGCCTCACCCAGAGTCTGTCATTGCGGAATCGTACCCGCTGGGAAGACTGGCATACGATCCCTCGGATGCTCCTCGTGAATCCGACATTAATCTGTTGTAATATGCCTCTATAGTCGCCACCACGCATCCGACGCTTGGTCACGAGGCGCAGTGTCCCTCTTGTTAGCCGCGAGACATGAGCATACCCAGAATTGCATGGGAGGAGCTCGCAGGACTCCATGAATTGTTTAAACGCGCTGTGGATTTTCCTGCAGGCGTGGCAGTATATGCCATCGTCCATGTCGTACTCTACCAGGCTGAGCAGTGTGCCCCTCGCGCGGAGTCGGTCCATGACGGGGCTACTTGTGAATCGCATGAAAGCGCTCATGGTTGAGATGCGATAGCGGAGTGTTGGAGCGAAGCGTCTTTCGTACACGAAGAGGAAACGGGATCGAAGCTCCTTATTGAGGAGGGCTAGCAGCACAATATAAGGCTGCTCCAGGTGGTCGGTTATCATATCGAAGACCTCCTGGGGGAGCTGCAGTAAAGCAGGCTCGCGTTGACCAGTTGTTGAGACAAGAGCATTGCTTCCGGTAGCTTCTGGAGCACTGGCGTTTTCTGGAGTGTCGGCGTTGGGTAGGCCGGGCCTCGTAGACGATGCTTTCTTGACGCTGCGTCGCCGCTGCTTCCGTCGTGTGAGATGTTTACGAACATTCTTGCTGGGGCGCGTAACTCTCCTGCGACGAGCGGCTCTGTTATGACGAGCAGTCAGCACTTGACGGATATCCCTTCTATACCTACGGGCATCCCCAGACGATACGTAGGTCCCTGCTCTGTGTATGATAAATAGGGGAGGTTGGAAGAAGTTCACTTGACTGGCCTTCTGCGTCTGAATATCCTAGAACTTCTGTTTACAGACATTGTCGATGACTAGGATATATGAAGCCCTAACACTGCCTGACGCCTGGGGGGCTTGAGTCGGTGACTGCTGAGGTAGCGAACGTAGGTATCGATGTTGCTATTCAAGAACGGGATATTCGGTATGGAATTCGATCTGTATGGAGAGTCGTAGCCTAGGAATGTGCGAGATAAGGGAAGAATACCTGCGTGAGAGGAGGCCGAGGACAGAATGCTAAGATAGGCACACAAGATGTCGAAATAAAAAATAACAATCATGTCGTGTCATGATCGCTCTCGCCCATCCAAGAAGTCGCTTTACAGTCCCAGCTTCCGCGGTACTAAAGGCAGGCATCGATGTAAGTAGTTGGTAGGCATGGGCAGAGGTAAATAGGCGACAGAGGCATCTACGAGACCATGCTGGGTAGGATCGCATGAGAACATGGCCAATTTAACTCCAGACACCTATCAGCAAAACCTACATGATATCTTAATATATAGAGCAAGACATACCCAGCGCGTAGGTTACGTAGGGCTGAACTGAACTACACGATTTCAGACCCCTTCGTGATCAAACATTTCGAATGTTCCATTATTATACATAGTCGCGACGCACAGCTCGAGGTACTTGATTTCATTAGCTTAGGCACTTGCTAAACCGATAATACAGTCCTGGACAAGCCTAGAGTTGTCAGGAGAGGAGAGTTTTTATTCTACCTCGGGTGCTGAGATGATCCTGCTGTCAATCTATCCCATCCGCAGAACAGTCACGCATCTTCTGCCGTTTCCCGTCCCATCTTCCTCCGCCCCGCTTCCCCCGAACCCCAGCATCTCTCTACTTCCTGCGGTTTTGCTGCATCATCAGGATCTGGACCATCCTGATGAAGATATTCAAGAAGTCGAGCTCGAGCGAGATGCTCTCATTGATAGGGTCCTTCTTGATGATGCCTCGCTCGGCCAAGCGCGAGTGGTAGAGTATCTTCTGGACGTCATACAGTGTGAATCCACCAAAGACTGCGAGACCACCGTAGAGCCAAAGGTTCTCGGTAAAGGCGAGCGTCCGGGCGGCGGTTGCCGGGATGACGAGAGGCGCAAGTCCCGAGACGGCCACGACGGGCGGCGCCGGCGAGAAGAGGGCCTCCGATGTACATGTACTTCTCCTGCTTGGCGGTGGCGCCGACGAAGGAGATGGAACCCATCATCGCCACGGTGTACAGGCCGGCACGGGCGATCAGGGCGGGGGGTGCGAAAGCAAGGAGCGGGGCAACGAAGGCGGCTTGAGTGGCGTTGAATGCGGTCCATAGCGCGTACTTGGGGACGTAGCTGGTTCATATTAGTACACCATCCATTCGCCATTATTCTTCCCACGGAACGGATATATAAAGTAACGACTTACTTGTCAGGGTCGATGGACCGAGTTCCGATCATGGTGCCAAAGCTGAGCGCCAGACCGCCGATGGCCATAACCCACGGATTCGTCACCATTAGCCGATAGACGAAACCAGTCTGGATCATCTGTCTCGCGGTAATGCCGATGATACCGACACCGAGACCCGTGTGGAGGAAGGTCGAGTTCAGATACGCGCGCTCAAACGGCGGCATGCCCCCGTCTTCTCGAGTCTCGCGGTTGAAGACGGCATTGATGGCGATGAGGGTACCGCCGAAGATTGCGCCGCCGGTTAGCAGTCTGCGCACCGCCGAGCCCGAGTCGGGAGCGGGAGCTGTGGTCTGCTGCATGTAATTCCTGGACGACTTCGTGAAGGCATTCTTTGGCGTCGCGCGCAGCAGCGTAGATGTAGCTGTCGTTCTCGAGGTGAAGAAGCTGGACGGCTTGGGGGTCGACTGATGGAACGCTCGGGCGGGAGCTGTGGATCGGAACGAGGTTTTCGCGAGCTCTGGTACTCTGGCGGCCAGGCGCGCAGGGCCCTGGCGCATGATGATTGTGAAAGACATCGTCGGGGCGTTTCCAAGGTAGAGGGATTGGCGATGGTACAAAAGAAAAAGTAAGAAGTGGCTGGAGGATGAATTATCGTGTAGGTGGGAAAATGTTGACGCAACAGAACGACGCCACGCTGATGTTCTACTGAGAAGTGGCTGATGTAATAGTAAAGGCTTTGACTGGTGGAGCGGAGAATGCGCTAGAAAGCTCCGATCCCTCTTAATTCCGCAAACCCCGCCATGATGTCTTTTCTACCAGCTTATGCAGATATGCAAGTATTCACCATTAAGCCATATCAGAGGTAAATGCATTCAGAGCGATCAGCGAATGCGCCAAAGGATCTTCCTAAATTGTACTTGATCTATCTCACTGCCAAGCAGCCAGGCCACCAACGCGATGAGACAATGCTATTCAAGTCAGCGTATCTCGTCATTGTTATATCTAATGTCACGGATCCAGAGACTCGCTGTAGCTGTCGTATACTAGCGTAGCCATCGTATAATAGCGCCCCTACACAGCTACGCTACTTGTCAGCTCGTCTGTTCTGGTGGTGAGTTCACGCGTGCAATCCTGTTTTGTCCCCGTCGTGGAGCCGCAGGAATGCCATAGGGCTGCAAAAGGTCGCGAGGATCTTCATCTAAGGCCCTGCTAGACCCTGCTAGTCCGGTTGCAGCCTACGAGCACGCTATACGTACACGCGATTAGATTCCTAACGGCTTTGCTCTTCTTTGTTCAGCCCTGCGACGGATGCAAGCGTTACTCGAATCACTTTAGCCTCCCCATGGCCGGCAATTCTCCTAGCAATTGTTCCTTGCAGAGGTCGCAGTAGGATCCAACGTTATGGGTCTGCTCACTTGGTCCTAGCTGACTTCATCCATCGTCCGAAGAATGACGCTTCAATATTTATAGAGATGGGTGCCTCATCTACTCGGCTACTATGCCTAGGAGGCAGCTATGCCGGGTAATGTACCTGATATATCAGTCTGCGCCAACCTCGATTCACCTTTCACCTCATCTGGTCGTTCCTCTCCCTACTGCATCATACGTGGTTGGCAAAGGTCTACTTGAAATCCAGGCCCGACGTTGACAGCTTCTCACTACGGCCCTGACATTGGCACCACCTCCATCTCACCAAGAAGCGTCTGCCATAATCCTGTTGCAGCCTCGCAGTCAAATCCATTATACGCAGGGCACCACTACATCCAGAAATCCCCAAATTCGAGCAGCACTCGTCAAGTCAAATCTTCGTTCGTCACCATGAATCCCTTGAGCTTGTCAATTTTGGTCGCTCTCTTCAGCCCTGCGACCTATGCTCTTCCGAATCAGCTACCCCTGATGCGCGGACGCCAAACGACAAAGCTCATGCTAAGCGATCTAAAAGAGTCGACTCTTGTACCCGCGGGCTGTTTCTGCGCCGCCGGTATGGTGTGCTGTCCTATAAAGCAAGAAGACGCGGACTGCGGCTATGGCCTCTGTGATCTCGGTACATGAAGGACGACTTGCCAGAAGGACGAACCACACCTTGGCCCGCACCATGATTCGACGCGCCGATCGCGATATCATGAACCAGTATGTGCGAGGACTGCAGAGCGCAGTCTTCTGTCATCGAGCGGAACCGAGCAAAGCCCCTACTCCAATACGCATGTCAACGATTTAAAGGCGTAGATTATAGATCGCAAGAACGCTTTCGAGGACAGTCTTATACGACTACGTATCCGCGGCCTTGATCACTGCGGAAAGGCGCGAGAGAGGGATCGGTCTAGGAGATATAGGGGCTAGATTTGCCCACCGATGGGTTGGAATAATCTTTTTATCGCCGCTCAGCAGGCTGTCTATGTGACTAGAGTATACCCCGAAAGAATATAGCTACAGAGTGTATTGGAGATAGCTACCTTAGTTAGCTTATAATACTGTTTAGAAACACCCATGGCGTTGGAGGAGACCACTCAATGTTGCACGTGAAGTGAATCAGTCCGGTTTGAAGCCGAAGACGAAAGCCAGAGAGCTGTGTGGGAAGGGGGCCTAAGGGGCACTATAACATGTGCGGCGGCTTGCTGCAGCTCAGATGCGTCCTACTATCTTCTCTTTTCCACCAATACTCTAGAATTCTTGAATTTCGTAGCCCGCCAGTAGCAGAAATTTATTCAAGAAATTGAGGCGTGGACAATGTCATGATAGGTGATGAGGTTGAAAAGACGACATCTGAGCAAGATACATGTAGGTACAGACACGTCTACCTATCTATTCTCTAAATGAAATATTCCATACCTTTCTCTAGGGTACTTAGCCTAGGTATACATATCATCATCTTATAATATCAGAGCACGCTGCTTGTCTCTCCTCGTCTGAATTCTTACGGAAACTGGAGACGCGTATGAATGTGTCGATGCCGACGACATATGCGGCCGTTAAGCAAGTGCCCGAAGGTAACGGGACGACGGTGGGGGCCGGACTTGCGCTAGAATCCTTCTCGAAGCCGTCAAAAGCAAACAATCTTCTTGGCTGTGTGATGGAAGAAATCGGAGATGGTAGCATTTATGCAGGGGAACTGTGTAACCGAGTTATGGGCATTCTCGCGGTATCTGGAGCATGCGACTCATCTAGCAAAAACTGCCTTCTGATTATTATTTTGAGCAAATACGATGCTGCTCTGAGCTCGTGGCGTAGTCACGGCTGGTCCGATGTATTTAAATAGTTTTCTGTCATACTTTTGTCCCCCATTTTTCGTGTCTGCTATGTAGATGAGACTTGAAATATATAAATAGAATTGCGAAAAAGCTACATAGCCTAGCAGATGGATAGACTGGCGCAGGCGGTTTACATAGTAGACCACGCACTTACAACGTAGAACATATATAATGAATAAGGTTCTATCTATGGCTTCCGGGATCGCCGTATTCTACCCTTTACGCCGTGTGACATCCCTCTCTTTTAACAAGTTGCAACCACTTGATCATTTACCATGCTCTTATCGTGCGTTTCCAGATCTTGGTTGGCAGATTGTGTTCCTGTGATGGCTGATGTCTAACTGCGTCTAGGTATCCGATAGGTATCCTAGCGGTAGGATCCGCGTCGACCCTTCGGCAGACGGCTGGGATCTCAGGTGTTGGTTACTAAACTTAGTAACTCCAGACCCTCAGGCTCCTCATCAAGACGTGGCAGAACGGGGTCCGTGTACGGCTAGCAAGGAGGGTCTCGGAAGGTTAAGGGATTTCGATGACAGCATGCCGGACCTGTGCTGAAGCTTTCTACTATGTAGTACACAAGCTTTACCCCCGTCCCCCTCCCCCCTCCCCCCCTCCATAAGCCGTAAGCACATCATTGTTTCTCATAGTCAAAACAAGCCTAGGACAGGACGAGACAAGCCAGCAAGCATGCGGGCACGCAAGTATGCTGGCGCGAGGTGCGTGACAGGTCGAATGAGAGAGCTAGGCGCAAGACTCTCCATCCGGCCTCCCCACCCGGCCTCCACCCACACTTCGGGGTAGATCTGCATCAGCTCGACGTGTCTCAGTCTGCCGTCCTCTTTTGGGGCCCTGGGAGCCCTGGGGGCCCTACCTAGGTACGACCTCGCCGCCTCGACGCACCGCAACGCTGACCCAGCCCTCTTGCCGGACGGTAACTCCGCCGTATCAGAAGTACATGTCATGCACGGGCTGACTCTAAATACATGCGAGGCCTACAGTTTACCGAGAACTATCTACCTAGGTAGGTGCCTACCTACATGTAGGTGCTTTACCGATACTTTCTTCAAGTTACCTTAGGTACCTACCAGCAGAACAGCCCTGCTTCTTCACCTACCGCGTACGAATACTTGTATCTTACATCTCATCTTACATGCTAGAGCAGGCGGGCTACGGTTTTCTGCAGCTGCACAAGCGACCAGTCGCGCATTCGACAAAGCCGACAAGAGAGATTAGCTTCCAAGATTAACAGCCTCTCGTCAGCAAGCCACGAAAAAAAAAAAAAAAAAGGAAATAAAAGAAAAAGAAAGTAGAGATCGTTATATGTTTGTTGTTGCCCGTTACTTGTTGTTTGTAGTCCTAGTCAGCATCACCCCTGAAAGGGACGTACCTACCTGCGCTGTAGCATGTAGAATCCCCAATTCTCACCCAGGATTAATTTGAATTTCCCATTTCTTCATACCTCGCTCGCTGACCTTGGTCCTCTAGCCTCCCCTTCTGCTCTGCTCTCACCATCGCCCTTGCGTGTGCGCACTGTATTTCGAAACGTTCGAGACGGCTCGTCTACCAACTTGCTTTCTTGGGACCATTGCGCACCGTCCATGCGCGGCGCATCGGATTTACGACGAGCTTCATCGCTTCTCATCTCTACAGCTCCTCCGCATCGCTTTCCTCCCTCCCCCACCCCGCGCTCCCTCCTAGCGCAGATTAAGCTGTAATAGAGACGAGAGAGCAAGAAACAAAGGAGCTCACCTACCTGTTGACGGGCAAAGTACGGCTACCAATTGTAAGTTTTGCATTAGCGATGCTAGCTTTCCCGTGTCGCATTGCGAATATCACGTAGACTAACTACCTAGGTAATCAAGTGTCAGTCAGCTTGTCAAAAGGCGATAGCCTTAGCAGCGGATTCCACGAATCGCATCCCATTCCCTACCGAAGCACGCGACTGCCCCCTCCGTTATGCACCCTCGCTCTCTATCGTGAGAGCTCCAAAAATAATAATAATAAAAAGGGAAATTTACAGAGCCCGAGCCGAGCGCCTTCACGAAACACGAGACATTCAATACTAGACTTCACAGACGCAGTTCCGACAAGTACTGGACTTTCCGCGCTTCCGTTCTGGTTTCAACAAAGATCGTCGCTCTCTCTCTCCACACATGAACACATGACAGGTTAAGCTGGCATAGAACAAGATCCGAGAGAGAGAAAAAAAAAAAAAAACCACTCTTCGTCCTTTTGGCACGGCTAGCGTGGGGGATCCCACGATTCCTCGAAACGCTATAGTATGAGCAGTTCCTTGCCCAAGGCACCCGTTCCAAGTCCTCGCCTCCGTTTAGAGAGCTCCAAGGCGACTCCAGGCTGGCACCAGCCATCAAAGGGGAGGGAAGGGGTACGCGTACTGATCCCTCGGAATTCGGAACTGGCGACGCAAGGATTTAGACATACTCAAGCCTTGACGCCAAGGCTCGCGAGCAGCCATGAGGCGGAATCGATCCTCCCACTCTCCGCCTTCGCCCTACAGGGCCCTGGCACACCACCCGGCTGGTGGCCTGCCGCCCGACTCCGTGTCCTTAATCAGGTCCTTTAACAGCGAGACCAACCCGGCCCGGCCCATTCGCCCCTCACCGCTCACAGCTTCTACCATCCCCGACATGCCGCTGGACCTGCTGGACCGCATGAGGTCTTTCCCGCTCTTCATGTCGGCTCCCGAGGAGTTTCTCGTGGCCATTGGCAAACACTTGAGACCGCAGGTCCACTCCGTCCACGACCATATCCTGACCGAAGGGGACGATGCTAAGGCCATGTACTGGTTGGTTCGGGGCGTCGTGGGCGTGACTTCGCGGGACGGCGAGGCTGTGTACGCCGAGCTCAAGCCAGGCGCTTTCTTCGGTGAGATCGGAGTGCTGATGGACATGCCCCGGACCGCTACCATCATTGCGCGCACGAAATGTCTTCTACTCGTCCTTAAGAAGGAGGATCTCCGTCAGGAGCTACCTGGATTTCCCGATATGGAGAAGGCCATTCGCGAGGAGGCGCATGAACGGCTGACCATCCTCAACAAGAAGCGTCAGGAGAACGGACACAGCCTCAAGGTTGCCAAGGGGCCGACAACAGCTAGGGAAGCGGTTCCTGGGGAAGTATCTACGGGAGAAGTCGGCGTTATCAAAGAAGGGGCCGTGGTAAACACGAAGAAGAGAAAATCGCCCAGTCCGGGGGTGATCGAAGACCCGTCTGCGGGCAGTGCGCTGGGGAGTGGTCTTGTCAACGTCCGACAGACGCTTAAGGAGCTTCCGTTGTTCTCGACCCTGCCTCCTGATATCCTCCACTTCCTCGGAATGAGCGCACAGCCAAAGACATACTCGCCCTTCACCGACATCGTCCGTCAGGGGACGCTGGGGAACGAGATCTACTTTATCGTGCGCGGCGAGGCCGAGGTGATACACGACTCGCCTGCGGGCAAGCAGGAGAAGAGAAGAACGCGCTCATCCCTGGTCAGGCCACGTCTTAGGCAAGGGCAATACTTTGGCGAAGTTGCTAGCTTGGGATTGTCGCACAGACGAACCGCAACGGTCAGGTCTATCACGGCTGTTGAATGTCTTACGATTGGCGGCGAGGCTCTAGACGAGTTGTGGAAGCGGTGTCCGCCAGACATTAGGAAGCAAGTTGAAGATACGGCGCGGACTCGAATCAGACCGACGGACGGCGACGTTGAGATGAAAGACGCAGAAGAATTGATAGAAAAGGAACGCTCATCCCCGTCAACACCGACTAGATCAACACCGCCTCAAGTCACATTCACGACGCCATCCAAACCGGCTTCCCCGGTGAGGGACGAATCCGATCAGATGGAACCCAAAGATCCGGACCCTTTTCTCAGCGTCGACATGGAAAACCTAAAGAACCGCCGCCGAGGCTCCCTCGCTCCGCCGACACCACCACCGACCGAATCTCCCAGCACGCCGATGGCTAACGGTCTGCGGCTGCGCATGCTTGATACATCTACGCCGGTCAAGTTCCCGGTCCCGTCTCCGTCTCCAGATTCCGAGGTGCCGGCAAAGAAAGCTCGGACACTCGCCAGCCGACCACACGCCGGCCTGGAACCTCGGCTTCCCGACGATGTAATGGTAACTATATTCCAATTCCTCGATCTGGCCGAACTCGTTCGCCTGAGGCAGGCGTCGTCGCACATGCGTAGGATTCTTACAACCTCGCCCTTGCTATGTACGCACATAGATCTTACGCCGTACAATCGCAAGGTGACAGACCAAGCGCTCGCCAAAAGCATTGCGCCGTTCCTCGGGCCGAGGCCGGTCTCGATAGACCTCAGCAACTGCTTCCATCTTACGGACGCGGGGTTCTCGGCGCTGTGGAAGGCATGCGGCAAGAACGTCAAGATCTGGAGGATGAAGTCGGTCTGGGACGTTTCGGCCAACCAGATCCTAGAGATGAGCGATAATTCCAAGGGGCTGGAAGAAGTCGACTGGAGCAACTGTCGCAAGGTCGGCGACAACCTGTTGGCTCGGGTAGTCGGCTGGGTCGTACCCGAGCATCCTCCGCAGAACGCAAAGCAGGTCGTCATATCTAACTCGGCGGCCGCGGCGCGCCTGCGAGCCCATCATCAGAAGCCCCAGGCGCAGGCAATAGTTCTTCCGCCTCCCGGAACCGTCATCGGCTGCCCGAAACTGAAGCGGCTCGATCTGTCGTACTGTAAGCACATAACCGACCGCTCCATGGCTCATATGGCGGCCCACGCGTCCAACCGCCTGCAGTCGCTCTCCCTGACGCGCTGTACGTCCATCACGGACGCCGGATTCCAGAGCTGGGCGTCGTTCCGGTTCACGAACCTGACGCACCTCTGCCTCGCCGACTGCACGTACCTCAGCGATAACGCCATCGTGGCGCTGGTCCACGCCGCCAAGTTCCTGACCCACCTGGACCTGTCGTTCTGCTGCGCGCTGTCGGACACGGCGACCGAGGTGGTGGCGCTGGGGCTACCACAGCTGCGGGAGCTGAAGATGGCGTTCTGCGGTAGCGCCGTGAGCGACAACAGCCTCGCGTGCATCGCCCTGCACCTCAACGACCTCGAGCGCCTGAGCGTCAGGGGCTGCGTGCGGGTGACGGAGAACGGCATCGAGAACGTGCTCGAAGGCTGCGGCAGGCTGGTCTGGGCCGACATCAGTCAGTGCCGCAACCTCGAGGGCTGGCTCAAGGGTGGCGGCGTTTCGCGCTGGGGCTACGACGAAAGAAGTGAAGGTCGCGGCCGGAAGGCGACACGAGAGCCGATCTCGCCTGTGACGACTAACTTGACCTCGGCACGAGGGACGATACGGAACGTAAATCCGCACGCAAGGCCACAAGTCGCGTTTGTAGTTGAGAAGGGCGCCGGCGGGTTACGTTGATATCAAAAACGCGAGCCAAGCAGCAGTTGGGCTTACCGGCTTGTATTGAAATACGGTTGATCGCATTTTTTCACGGTCTTGTCTGATAGTCTCTCGCATGTGATATACCCCGTCACGAATTTACGCTGGATTCACTTGGAGTCCTTTTGATCACACACCATACGACACCACGATTAGGAGATGTAAGGCGATGGGATGGATTACCCATCTACTGCAACAGGTCAGGATAGAAGATAGCCCGCCGTCGGGATAGTCTAGATACCTATGTAGATAGGCAGCCAGTTCTGCGCTTGTCGAATATGAAAAAAAAAAAAAAAAAAAAAAAAAAAAAAAAAAAAAAACATTCTTGCAGGGGCTTCAAAGTATGTATCTTTGAGCCCGTGGGTGATGATGTCGGAGTCACAATGCTCTATCGCCCCTATTTTCCTCAGTGGAAACTATCGTGGGTCGTACGATCTAGCTGTGCTCTTTTGTCTTCTAGGTCTAGCTTGACCCCGCGTACAGATGTCTATTCCTGGGCCGGTTCCTAACTTCGGGTTGATGGTTGTTGTCTTTTCCGACTTCTCATCATCTTTGAAGGCATCCTGCGGTTCATGACAAGTATCCCCAGTCCGCCTACAGAAATGCATACGTGATATCATCACAGCCAGCTAGCAAGTGTAAAAAGAGCTGACAAGAAATCATGCCTCGCTCAGCTCTCTACTCGTCTCTAAATGACATGCCGGCAGACGACTAATTTGTGGAATATGAAGCTATATCTAAGTCGCATTTCGCAACTAGACACCAAGACCTATGCCTTAAGAAAGGCAGAGAGAACTATCGGCTATTGGTGGTTATACATTCATCCTGACGTTCTCCCTCCAAGTCTCTCGTAGGCCTCCCCCGCCTCTCTGCCTCCGCGTCCCCCACAGTATAGAACATTAGTCCGGCAAACCGCCCCAATTTCGGCCCTCTTCCAGACGTCTCAAACGTCTCTTATAACCTGCCTCGCCTGTCACATTGGCATTGAGCCAGTGACATCATTGTGTAGCATATCTAGCTGGCACCAGTCCGCTCAGCCGACCTCTGAGAGGCCCAGGAGAAAGGCAATGAGCAATCTCTCCCCATGCAGGGACTCGCGTCTGGGCTGCGGGGAAATGTGTCGGCTCGATCTATTAACCAGGCACGCGGTTTCGGCAAGTGTATAAGTGCCCTCCCCAATTCGGGGTTCGGCGATACTTTACCAGACTGGTCGACCAAAGGATTCAGACAACCTACCCGGAAAGGGATGGCACCACTGCGCTTCCTTGGCCTCGCTCCGCGTCTCTTTTCCGCGGCATAGATAACACTCGCCATCTGCTTCGTCCGTCGGAAAACGAATAGGTAGCTGGTTACACGTCAAGAGCAATGTCACGCCCGTTTCAAAAGGTAGCCTATACCTAGGAGTCGTTTGTTTATCATCTGACCCCTATCACATATAAGGAGAGAAATAGACTAACACGTGCCATTCTAGATAATCATCGTCGGAGCCGGCCCCTCGGGGCTGCTCCTGGCGCTGCTGCTGTCCAAGGAGGGGATCCCGGTGGAGATCCTGGAGGCGTCGCACGAGCTGGACAAGCAGCCGCGGGCGGCCATCTACGGGTCGCCGGCGATCCCGGAGCTGCGGCGGGCGGGGGTGCTGGACGAGATCCGGCGGCGCGGCATGAGCCCGACGTCCATGTGCTGGCGGCGGTTCGCGGACCACGGCCTGATCGCGGGCATGGACGCGTCGGTGCTGGCCGACGTCGACGGCCAGGATCTGCGCATGGCCTGCATGGTCCTCGACCAGCTCGACCAGCTCATGCTCGACGAGCTCACGACCAAGTACGGCGGCACGATCCGCTGGCGGCACAGGGTCGTCGGCACCGGCCAGGATGAGAAGCAGGCCTGGGTCGACGTCGAGACCCCCGAGGGTAAGACCAAGGTCTACGGCGACTACGTCGTCGGGTGCGACGGCGCTACCAGCGCCGTCAGGAAGTCGCTGTTCGGCGACGAGTACCCGGGGTTTACGTGGGAGAGGCAGATTGTCGCGACGAATGTGAATTTTCTTCTTTCTTCAAATATGACAGGTAATGACTGACAGGATGCGTGCAGATTTACTACGACTTTGAAAAGTTTGGCTTCAAAGACTCCAATTTCATCCTGCACCCGGATCACTTTTTCGTACGTCTGCCTCCCCCCTCCCTCTTCGGCGAAGAAGGGGTTATCAAAGCCACGTTTCCTGCAGAACTAACAGACACCGGCACAGATGGCAGCCAAGCTCACGACGGACGGGCTCTACCGGGTGACGTACGGCGAGGCGCCGGGGCTGACGTGGGAGCAGATGCAGGAGCGGCAGCCGTGGAAGTTCGAGCTGATGCTGCCGGGGCACCCGAAGGCGGGCGAGTACCGGATGGTCAGCATGTCGCCGTACCGGATGCACCAGCGGTGCGCGCCGCGGTTCCGGTCCGGCCGGGTCCTGCTGGCGGCCGACGCGGCGCACCTGTGCAACCCGTGGGGCGGCATGGGCATCACGGGCGGCTTCGTCGACGTCGGCGGCCTGTACGACTGCCTCGCCGGCATGTGGCGCGGCCGCGCCGACGACTCCATCCTCGACATCTACAGCGAGAAGCGCGTCGACAAGTGGAGGACCGTCATCGACCCCATCTCCCAGTCCAACTTCCGCCGCGTCTCCGACCCCGACCCGGACACCCTGCTCGACCGCGACGCCGTCATGCAGGCCTGCAAGGCTGCCGAGAATGACATGGAGATGCAGAAGAAGATGTACCTCTCCTTCTTCGAGATGTGCTACGACTTTACGCAGCATTACAAGCCGGAATAGATATCTGTTATACGGTTTGGTTTTGTCGGCATATGTTGAGATCGCATTGCCCGCATTTCTATCACTATTTGACTATCAGGAGTAGGGAGACCGTTTCTTGCGAGATGGTTCAATGTACACGTTCAGCGATGCTGCCATGTGGCTCTATATTGATTTGATGTTCGTTTCGATCATTGTCTCGATACTATTTTCAGATATCCCGTGATGCAATGGCCAGGCACTTCTATCGCAAGATAGCCCGTGATTCAAAAACACCAGGTAATCATACAGGACTTAACAATACGGGACTATTCATCAACTGTCTACTAGGTACAAAACCAAGCTCGCCCACCGTATTTTGCAAACGGCCACCTCATAAACTCGCCTTCCCCCTGGACTCGAACGGCAGAGTCAACACCAGCAGGCCGGCAGCGATAAACAGCGCGCCGCTGGTGTACACGGGGGCCGCGGTCTCGAGGTTCGCAAACATGGCGATGATAGGAGCCATGATGCCGAAGATGCGGTTCGACGTGGCCGTGAGCGCGTTGCCGGTGCCCCTGTCCTTGGTGGGGAACAGCTCGGGTGTGAAGGCGTAGAGCACGGCGTACATGACGTTGCTGGTGAAGTTGTAGGCGCAGTTCCACCCCAGCAGGCTCGCCGAGCTGTTCGCCGTCGTCGAGCAATACAGGAACACGCCCGTCAGCACCGTGCTCACGCACAGCGCCCCCTTGCGCCCGAACCGTGGCAGCTCGACCAGCGCGCCGCCGGCGAGCGAGCCGGGCACGCCCAGCACGGCGATGATGAGCGAGTTGCGGTACGTGATGTAGGTTGACCCGTCGCCGAAGTCGACGCCGCGGGTCGCTTGGATGTACGGCAGGAAGGCGTTGTATAGTGGATATCTATTATCAGTCAGTAAGCAGAAAGATGTGTCAAGCAAAGAATATCTCCGGCATTTCTTACCCCAGTCCGATCAGAGCCCATATCCACATCAGCGCACCTGTGCTGTAGCCCAACTTCTTGGTCGCAAATAGGGAGCGGATATGACTGAGATCGACGGCTTCTAGCTTGCGCTTTATAGCGTCGCCCGCCGTAGCTCTATGCTCGTATCCGTCAGGTTCGCACGCCTTCAGGTCATCAACGGTCAACGACGACGTCGTCTTGTTTCGCCGCGCAACCCGGTGCACCACCTGCACAGCCTTTTCGTCCAACCCCTTTCCCATCAGGTACTTGGGCGACTCGTAGATAGTGAAGCAGAAGAAGCGGAAAATGAACATGACGAGTGTCAGCCCGCCCATGGCAACCATGAAGTAGCGCCATCCCATGTTCTCGGCCCTGGTGCAGGTTTCGTCGGTCTGCTGACAGGTCCTGTACCCCAGCAGCGGCCACGCAATCAGGTTTGCTACGACTTGGGCGGCGGCCCAGTCGATGGAGAGGATGGTAAGGAGGTACTGGTGGGACCCGGGCAGAAATTCGAGGAATATGGCAGAGTCTACGGGGAGGTTCCCGCCCACGCCGAAAGACCAGAGCGCGGCGAAGCATCCGATGGCTGCGAAGTTGGGCGTCGAAGCAGCTATCATGCCCCATACCGCCGTCAGTCCAAGAGTCAGATTAAACGCCCACCGTCGGCCAAAGATGTCGCAGCCGAACCCCCAGAACATGGCTCCGGCGAGCAGGCCGATGTTCTGGGCAAGACTCAGCAATGGCGGCCGCGACGGGTGGAACTCGTTCGAGATGGGCGTGAAGATGAGAGAGGTAACGATTGGCCAGAGGTTGTCGGAAGCCCATCCGAAGCCGACAACGGCGAAGAGCTGCCATTGGTACCATCCCATTCCGATGTCTTGAATCTACTACCCGTATCAGATGCTAAGCCCATCCGGCCCATTCGAAGCGGAAGCGCAATCTTACCGCCCTGTTCAAGACTCTGGCCTTGGCCTCGTAAACTGGATCAATCATGCCCTTTGGGATTGTGCTGACATCTTCGATTCCGATGGCTACTTCGTCGCCCGGGCTCTCTTCGTGTTTCTTTCCCTTTTCGGCTGAAGTGTCGGCCATGATTCGTTCGCTTAGAGGATCGGATATGTCGCGGAACAAAGGATACTAGAAAAGAGATACATGTATACAGTAACGGCAACACTAGAGCAGGGACGGACTCATGATCAAGGTGTCATGCTTGATTCGGATTTCGTAGAGAGAAGGGGATGCTACCAGCTATATGTTTCAACAGCAGACGAAAGCTGCAAGGCCGGGGAGCTTTCTTTGTTCAGGTACAGTATCCGTAACTCGAGGAATTGGAGATCCGGGGAAAGCTGTCCATCCAAGGCGAGCTACGAATGACGTGCTCGGCAATCCTTGTCCCAGGAGTGGTCGGGGAGCGAGGGAAAGCTTCCTGCTGCTGGGATTAATATGCAGCCAGACTGCCAGTTACCCAGTTTGGATCGATGTCGCTCGGTCTTTCTGCATTGCCAAGAGCGAAGAATGGATCGACGACATCGAAGACGGACCTGAAGATGGGGCAGATGTTCTCTATTCAGCTTCATCGGTCTCAAATCTGGTAATCGGTAGCGTGGCACATGAGCGACTATATTAACTGATCTATAAGAAAGGACAGCAATCCAGTTGATTAAGTCATCTCAAGAATGGTAAGCCTCTTGTGGTAGTGCATAATCCTCTCATAATCATATACGATCGACCATCCCATCCTCCAAGCGGCGCAAGCCACCCAAGCCATCACTCTCAGTCCCACCCCCAGCGCCAGCCTCCGCCCATCACTCACTCGCTCGCTCCCTTACCACGCAGCAGCCGCCAGTCCTCCAGCTGCAGCCTGCCATACGGCAGCGGGGCGTCCGTGCGACGACGGAGTGCGGCGTCTCTCGCGCCCAGAGTAACAACGACAACGTTGTCTTCCCGGGTCCCCAGACGCCTCGCCAACGCCGCGACCAGGACCACAATGGCGCGGTATGCGAAGCCGCCGGCGGCCGGGCACACGTAGCGGCCGTCGCCGAACGGCATGTACGCGCGCTGCTGCGCCGTCGACGTGCCGGCCTGTAACCACCGCGCGGGCCGGAATTGGAGCGCGTCGCGGCCCCAGACGGCTTCGGAGCGGTGGCACTGCCCTACGTCGGCGTGCGCGGTTGTGTACTCATTGTCACTGCTGCCGCCGGGCTGTGGGGTTGGGACCGCGCGGTAGATGCGGCGTGTTGGGGGGTATAAGCGTAGTCCTTCCTGTTGGCAGTTAGTTGAGACTCTTGATGCTTCTGCTAGACGAGATAGGTAAGGGCTAAAGGAGGCGTGGGAGTCAAGGGGGGTAAGGAGGATAGGTAGAGAAAGGGAAGACGTCGTACCTTGGCATAGGCCAATGCGATCTGGTGATAATCGTGGCCCGGGTGAAGACATTCAGGGGTTGTCTCGGCCACCCCCCGGAACTGCCGCGCCGCCGTCTCATCCTGGCCTCGGAACGCGGAGGCCACGTACGTGAGCAGGACGACTCGCCACATGGTCTCGTATGCCGGCATGAGGATATTGATGGGGTGTTCCTCGGCCTCGCACGGGAACCGTTCCGGAAGCAGGCGCTCCAGGGCGTACTGCATCTGGTCGGCGTCCTGGCGCGTCACGGCGCCGGTCTTCGACTGAACCCATATCCGGTTGATGGCCTCAGTTGCCTGGATGGCAGCTTCGACGTCGGCGGTCGAGGGGTCCGTGCCGAAGAACTTGTTCAGCGTCGTGATGAGAACAAAGGCACGAACTACCCGTGCCAGAGGAAGTGTGTGTTGCGCGGGAAGTTCGAGGTGAGCTACCGTGCGGTCCAGCGCCGTCTTGGCGGCGTTGAAGAACTCCACGCAGTGCTCCGGCCCCATCTTGTTGATGTCGATCTTGGCTCTGCGGAGGAATTCCGAGTGTATCGTAGGGTCCTCGGTCGTGAACGAGCTGACGATGCCGAATGCTTCGACCAGCCTCTGATTCGGGATTGCTCTGGCCCTGAGCCTGTCCCGAATATCATGCTGACCAAGGATACCGAAATTGGCGATGGCCCGCTGTTCCTGGATGTATTGGGCACTGTTGACGTGGCGTCTCTGGCCGAAGAAGCGGGCTAGATACGCCCAGAGAACGACGACGACGACGGAAATAGTAAAATATGACACGGCCATTTGGAGATCGAGTTCCAAGATTGTTTTGTATATCTGAATCAAGCAAGGTATGTCTGGATCAACACGAGAGAATGGCATTGTGGCGAGCGAGGCAGCTCATCTCATTTATACAAGATGCTTCCTTATCACTACTGACGAAGTGTGTCGTTCTCTTCTCAGTTCTACCGCAGTCTTACCCCCGCAGTCGAGCAGAGCAAACGGCATTTTACATGACGAATGGCCCAGCAAGGACCCGAAGCTCGGCTACCGTGTCCGAGGCAGCTCGAGGATATAAACAGTGACGATTTACCTGGGCAACCCATGTTTCTGTGCGTTTCCGTCAAGCCACATGGCATTACAAACGGTGCCAATCAATGGACAGACACGTCTCGTCTCACCGAGGCTGTTGAAGTTTCTGGCCTGGCTCGGAAGCACCTACAAACGGCACGCTGTCTGTGCCGGATCTGCATGCAGGCTACGGGTAGGGCGTGAGATAGGGGTATCTATCTACATTCTATTGGTCGCCTTGAGCTTCAGACAGCCTGCCTCTCCTGCATCACGACTCTCACTTCTCACTTCTCACATAAGCCTGTCATAATGGAGGCCGGCATCGTATTTATTCATGATATGATACGTCGACAATGTTTTATCAGCATCGTAGGGCGACACCGATACTAATGTACCCACAGGGGGGACGCAAAACTGTCGATGCTTAGAAGATAATTTTCAGGCGTGTATCTGGGACAAGACACGACGTGTTACGATATTATGCAAATACAGCCTACTGACTTCCTAGGAGGTACTCGTAGTCGTACTCTTGAGAAAGGGGAGTGCAGAAATACAAGGCTAATCAGAAGCTGCCTAGGTAGTATGTCGATATCGTGAAGCCGCTGCCGCAGCAACCAAAGCAGGTATATTAAAGCCGGCCAAACTCTTGGTATACGATAAGCGAGACGCATGTTTCCTGTTCTCGCTCTCTGTGGTATCTAATGGGTAGGTAGCCTCGGATCTCGATGACTACCCAGACTCGCTCGCTTATGATTCCTTGCCAACAAACGTAAAGCAACCATCATGAACGCCCCTTTATACCTATGATGATGCATCTACCGCTCTAGCCTAGCCGCCTATAGAGATGGTAACACGCACTTTTCTTTTTCTCTCTTCCGTGGCTATGATCCGAATCCCTCCCTTAACGCCGGTCCCGACCAGTTATATGCCCTTTCCCCTGATCCGATGTGCGGTAGAGATGTCTCATCTAGCGGGAGACTGGTTCCTCATGCGGAGAGTTCTGACGCGAAATGAAGCTGTCTTGGCATCAAAAGTCTTCGTCTTGGGATCCCACCACGCGTAACAGTCGATCGTTACGATGGCGCGTGGTGTCTCGATTTCCACAAGGCCACTCAGGTAGATGGCGCCTCTGGGAGGAACACCACGGATGGGCCGCCACATCTGCGCAAACTTCCCCTTGAATGCGCCCCATGCATCGCTCGTATGCTCTTTCGTGTGTTTGATGACGGGAAGGTCTCTAACACTCTTGGGTTTGCTAGACTCGGCATCGGGAACGATCGGGATCACGCCCGAACTAGGAGGGGCCGACGAGGACTCCGGATCTGGCGTTGACTCAGCGGGCCGCTTCTCGACGGTAGAGGTGGAGCCTGTTGACGAACCGTCGCTCGCCTGGGCGCTTGCAGGCGGGAGTGAGCCAGGCCCCTGGGAGTTCGGCTTGGCTGTCGGCTTCTTGATTTGTTGTTGGACCCGTTCGATAGCTTGCTGCAGAGGTGGCGTAGGAGACGAGCTCTGATCATACCCGAACAGCTTGGCAAGATTCAAGGCATTCTGCTTCATCAAAGTTGCCGAGAAGCTCCATATCGACATGGTGAGTACGGAGGGAAAGAGAGCACGGGACGTCCAGATAGCGGTCACCGTATCTACGCGTTCGTCGACGATAGAAATGTTGTAGCCTTCTATGTATAAACTAGAAAGAGTTAGACGCACCGCTCGGAAGAAGTTTATAGAGAGGTACTGTACTCTTTGCGAACGAAGCCCGGAGGTGGTCTGAACGGATATTGTATGTCAAGCCAATACTTTCCTACCTTCATCTCCGGGCCACACCTCCGCACGAGCGAGGAACTCATCGTCGCCGTTTTGCGCACGAGCTCTGCGAGGTCGGCTAAATTCTCAGTTAGAATACCCCTTCTTCAGGATTACATGCTCCCAGCTGTCTTACCTCGGACATTTAATAAGAGTTCCTTATTCTTGTTGAGCTTGATATAGGTTTGCCACTCTGGATCGGTGCCTTTGTAGGGAGGAGAATCTACCATCCTCGTAGTAAAGGGAAGCGGGATGGCATATCCGGGCCACTCATCTTCCTCCGCTTCCTCTGCCGCTGTTGTTGTCTCGTCGGATTCGGCCCAGGGACGGAAGACGGCGGCCATGTAGACTCGATAGCAAGCGTAATATACGCAGCCGGCCATCACGAGGTTCCTGTGCGCCATACCTTTAGTATCCATATCACTATCGGAGGAAAGACCATCTCGATCATACATGGGTTTAAACCATCTCTTCCGAATCCTGACTCTCTGAACTTGGAAGGTCTGGGCGGAAGGCGTGTGCGCGCCATGGACCCTAGCGCCGAGGGAAAGGGTACTCGGGCGGGACCGCAAGAATCGCAGCATGGCAGACAGGCGATCTCAAAGGCGCGCCCGAGGCGGCCCGAGGACGGGGATGGTGGCGGCTATACTCGACGATGCTGATGCGATAACGGGTGGTGGTCTGGAAAGGATATTATTGATGTTTCTTGATCGATCGCCAGGGAATTCTGCTGCTCATTTCACAGAATGGCCTGTCGATACAAAGATTATCGATTATGGATGTTGTTAAAGAACGGGAGCGCGAGTTATTCAGTTGATATTTGGCGGGTTCAGAGTTGGCAGGGGAAAAGGCGAGGCAAAATCTCAGCCTTTTTTTGGTAGGGCAGGTTAGCGGGTGACGGTCGTTGCGATAGAGGGAGGGGGCCCTGTAACCTTTTTTTTGGAAGACCCTTGATCGAGTAGCCCGATTTGTATGCGGTTAGGTTGTCTGGGGGAGACGTAGGTAACACCCCACCGTTGTGTTAGGCTAATCAGTGCTGAGTTAGCAGTACAGTTAGCGTGCCGTCCGCCTTATCATTGATATTCACATACGCATCACGTGTCAGTATCTACGTAAATGCATACATGCATAATGCATCTGTCCGAGATAATCAAACAGACCAGCTTCGTCACCCTAAGCTCAACTTCGATATCCCCCGTATCAGTCCTGTCCCGACCGCCATCTCCATTGCATCTAAGACGGCTCGAATAGAACATTACAAGGCTAATATCAGCAACCATGAAGCTGAAGAGCTTCTTACTACTCGCAGGCATTGCCACCGCTAGCGCAGACGAGCGGCCGCAACGCGCTGAGGCCTACATCATAAGACAATCCAAAACAACAACGACGCATCCTCCATCGATACCAGATGACCTTGCCCGAACTATCCTCCTTCAACGCCTCAGCACTCCCGAACACCCTTCAGCTCTAGGCCAGCTGCCCGAGTCTCTCGCCCAAGACGAATCCCTGTCCTACATCAGACAGTTCGGAAAGCCGACCCGATCATTATTCGAAGATGGCGAGGATGCTCAGGAGCCAAACCAGCTCGTCATCGCCCTATCTGGCCTTGGCGACAAGTACGACGACATCAAGTCTACTATATCATCAGTGCCTCTCGCATTCACCGCTCCTGGATTGAGCCGTCTCCCTGCAGGGGGGAAGAAGACGGGCTGCAATTTTGAGCAGTCCATCAACCCGGAGAGCAGCAAGTGCTGGAAGGGCAAGACGCAGTACCTGGAGTACAACGTCGCTAAGGTACGTCACATTCTCCTATCGCTCCTAGACGGCCAGAAGCTAACTGACAACAAACAGGACGGCAAGATCGTTGCTCAACTTGGCAAGAGCCTCAAATTCCTCAATGCCCAAGCCCATGACGGGAAGCTAGAGACCACGATCCTGTTCACCGCGCCCTCGAGTCCCGAATCCGAGTCGGAAGAGCTGCGCCGCCGAGACATCGAGCTGCAGGAGCTCGTCATGACCGAGGGCAACGCCGCCGGAACCACTCACGTACCGACGGCGGACGCCAAGCTCAACGGCGACACGGACAAGCCGTTCCACGCCTTCGCGTCGCAGAAGCCGGCGGGCGTACTGCCGGCGTGCTTCGAGAGCCGCAACGCGTGCGCGAGCGCGACCAACGAGTGCTCGGGCCACGGCCAGTGCGTCGACCGGTGGGGCGGCACCAACTCGGACAAGTCGTGCTTCTTCTGCCACTGCATGACCACCAACGAGACCAACTACTGGGGCCACACGGGCGTCTACCACTGGGGCGGCAACTTGTGCCAGAAGCGCGACGTCAGCACCCCCTTCTGGCTCTTCGCCGGCGTCACCATCGCCCTCGTCGCCACCGTCACCTTCTCCATCGGCCTGCTGTTCGGCGTCGGCGAGGAGAAGCTGCCCGGCGTTATCGGGGCCGGCGTTTCGAGGTCCAAGTAACTTCTTTCTGGGGGAACTGTACATGCGGAGAGGAAGAGGACAGAAGTCTACAGGAGTGGAAGAAGACTAAGCCGTCTCATGGCCTGCGAGCGATAATGCGGTGCGGAATGGTGTATATCATACGTGTACTGATACCGGGGAAATTCAAACACGGGCGCTGGTTAGCATAATCATCTCATCCTTTCCTGGCCTACAGGAAGGGGGGCTTTTCTTACGAGGAAAGGCACGTTTCCTTTCCTTAGGGTACTGGTATTTTCTTTTATGTAGAAAGAGTGTCACAAATCATGAATAGCTTTGCATCCAATTATCGAACATTGACTTATTGAGCCTGTTCATTGCCCTAAAAGGGGTTCTGCTGTATCTGGGTATCATCTGCATCATATCTCCATCCGCGACTGCTGCCTCACCGGCGTCGTGCCCAAGCTTTCCAGACCTCTCTGCCCGGGCGTGTCCGCGCCGCCTCTCGCCTGGTCCAGAAGCGACCGGGCTGCCGCAACATTGTCTTCCGCCGTAGCACCCATTCCGTCCTCTGCGTTGCCATTTGCGTTTCCATTTCTTCCTCCGTCACCAGCGCCCTCGGTCGCATTACCCGACATCAGCGCGCGGTACCTCTCGCCGGCCTCGTTGAGCAGCCTCTGGACCTCGGGCTCCCTGTTCTGGATGGCGTCCCTCTCGGCGCGCAGGTCGGCCATCTTGGCCCTGAGGCGCGCCATCTGGTCTTCCTTGCGGCGCATCCGCGCCCTGAACTCGTCCATGAGCGCGTCGAGGTCCGGCAGCGGCGTGATGCGGGGGATGGGCACCGAGGCCGACGACTGCAGGCGGCGGCGCTGCTGCTCGCGCTCGGCGGCCAGGCCGTCCATGCCCGCGCGCGTCTGCGCCGCCTCGTACGCGGCCCGGCGTTCGGCTTCGCTGTCGTCGGACCCGGACTCGTCGGACGCGCCGCCCTCGGCCGCCGTGATCATGGACGCCATCTCGGCGCGCTGGCGGCGGCGCGCCTCCCGCTCCGCCTTCCTCCCCAGCGACAGCCCGCCGTCCTCGACGAACTCGTCGAAGCCCTCGCCCAGGTCCTCGTCCTCGGCCGCCAGCCGCGTGTCCTTGGACTTCTTGGGCCGGTGCTCCTGCCGCCGTGAGAGCACCGCCAGGTACGAGTCGCCCTGGCCGCGCTCGTCGTCCGAGAGCGATATGAAGTCGTCCGTGTCATGCGTGCCCGCTTCCTTGGCTCGCCGAGCTCTTCGGGCCTTCTTCTCTTGAATCTCGGCTTCGGTAAGTATGGCGGTGTCTTTGGAGGGGGCGCTGGTGTCTACGATCATGGCGCCCTCGAGCTCGGACGGGTCGAGCGTCATCTCGTCGTCGGAAGTCGCGTGGGGCTTGGACAGGTCCTGCGGCGTGTTGGGCGTCGATAGCTGTAGCTCTGAAAGGTACTCTTTGCTATAGCGCGGCCGGTCGTCGTCGGTATCGGCTGAGCGCATCGGTAGCCGGCCAAGAGGTAAGTTGTTCTTGGCGATTCCCTTCTTGAAGGCGCTGTTTTCGGCTGCGGCGTGGGCAAGCGTGCCTCGTTTCGGCGTAGACAGTACGTCTTCTCCTAGTATCATCGAGTCCTCGTCTTCTGTAGCCTCTTCTCCGGCACCACCAAACGAAAGTCGTGAACTTGCACCTCGCCTCTTTAACTTGGTAGACCCCGATCTTGCCCCAAGCGACGGGCGGCTTCGTAGAGGGGTGCCGCCATCGCCGTTGTCTTGTATGTCCTTGGCATTGGTAGATGCGGGCTGCGTATCAGAAGATGTGTCGTCTTGGATCTTCTCAATATTGATGCTCTTCCTTAGTGACGACTGCTTGAAAGGCTTCTGATTCGTCTTGAAGGAGGGTTGCAATGCTGACGCCTGCGGTTCTTCGGGAGGGTTCAAAGATGCAGCTGGTATATTGTCGTCATCGTCGTCCTGGACTGTAATCTTGCGCGCCTTGCGCTTCGATCCGAATGAGCTCATTATCTGTATTATTGCGATCTTCTATTCATTCCCGTGCTCAGAAGAAGAAGCTCTGTGTCGTATCTGCTATTTTCGTACATTAATGCCGTTTGCTGAGGAAAAGTTGAAAGACGCGAGAAAGAGCAACTACAGTGCAGGTACCAAATATTTTAGGTATCGATAAGCGTCTAATCTTATCGGAGCTTGTTAACTTCTTTCTCAACCTCGACTTTAGACTGGTCAACTTCTCTACAACAAATCCCATCGCAAATCTCCAGCTTCATCACCGCTCTGCAACTTCTGTCAAGATGGGACCTACGCAGCCAGAACTCAAGAAGGTATACTATGTCTTCCTATTCTATTGTTTGCGACGTCAAGCTTACCAGATGATGCACAGTACCTCGACAAGAGACTGTTCGTTCAGCTGAACGGAAGCCGCAAAGTCCTAGGCATTCTGCGCGGCTACGATGTAAGCAATTTACCTCTGCGACATGGTCGCGCATCGTCGGTTCGAAAGCTGATTGAAAATAGGTCTTCCTGAACATTGTTCTGGACGATGCCGTGGAGGAGAAGGACGGAGGGGAGAAAGTCAGGCTGGGAATGGTTGTACGTATCGCGTCTCGTTTCTCGCGTCTCGTCTCTTGTGTCCCGAATCTTTGACCGTACAGACACGAATAGGAACTAATCACCGCTTTTTAGGTCATCCGAGGCAACTCCGTCGTCATGCTGGAAGCGTTAGAGAGAATAGGCGGGGATCGCGACAAATGAAAGCACCTGGACGTGGAAGACGCGAGATCCAGACGAGACTTGAATTGATACCCGCGTGCAGAGAACCCAGGAATCCGTTGGCGTTTTTTTAAGGTATATCTTTCGTGAAAGGCGTTCTTAAGAGATGGCAAAAGTCTGTTCACCAGCATCTCCTACGAAGGAAGATAAGCAGTCACTAAAGCGGCTGCGACGGCACAGAAAAAGTGAAGCATTTCTGAAGCTAGAAGATATGCCAGATCTGTATTCTGCACGAGCCAGGTCCTAACACACGGCATGCTAAGTGTCAGGCACTCTTCTGCACAATGGAGATAATATTGACACGTCTGTTCTAGTCCATCGCAACTGCATCACAGCGCAACATGTCTTTATCGGTAGAACTTCCAATCCATTGAGACATAGTACTGATTTTCACTGATTCAAGATTGCTACGGATGGTTTATTTCCCTTCGTTATTCTCTACGACCACATCCTGCTCTGTTCTAGATGTTTGACTTCCAGTTTCGCCAGTCGCTTGGCTGCTCGTGACCTTCATAGAATGCCATCTCGATCCCAAAGCCCCCATAACCGACATGCAACTCAAGGCTAGAGGGATGTACAAAGTTAGAATGAGAGACTCGCTGTAAGCCTGCAAGGCGGCATCTCGGCTCCCGGGTGGTAGAGCTGATATGAAATTGCCAGTTCCTGAGCCTATCAGAGACGAGATATCAACACCAGGCAAGACTGACTGAAGGCGTAGGCGCAGCTCTCCTTGCAGGATGCTCTGTCCAACAGCTACGAAGACGGACGCACTGAGATTCTGGACTAGCGTGATGACGACGACCCCGACTGGCACGTCTGAAGGCGGCAGGATAGTCTGAACGGCGTAACTGGGTTGGCCAAAACCCAAGCCGACGCCGAAACCGTATAGCAGTTGGTAGCCAACAACCTTAGCCGTAGATGAGGCCATATTGATTCTCGTGAGCAGCGCGGCTCCCGCAACAGATATCGCTGTGCCCGTGATCATACCGGGGTTATAGTAGCCAATGGCGCTGGTAATGCCGCCGGCAATAATGGAACACACCACATAGCCAGCAATCATGGGTGTGAGCATAGTCCCCGACGACAGCGCTGAGTAGCCCAACACCCACTGGAACCAAACTGGGAGGTAAAGAATGGCCACGTAAATGCCGCCTGTCATGCACATCGCGTAACTTGCGGCCAGCCAGATATCGCGATTGCGCAGTATACTGGTGGGAATGGTACGTGATTTCCCGAATATCGACGTCGACTGTGTGATGACGAAAGCAATCGCAAGAACTCCGAAGACGACAAACAGAGCTATGACGCGCCGGTCTCCCCAAGGGTACGTGGATCCTCCCCACTGGAGGGCCATCAGCAGGCATATCAGAGCTCCGACCATGCACAGAGTGCCGGGGATGTCGAGCTCCTTGAACTTGTGGGAGATGTTCAGGGAGTGAGCGCCGGGCTCTTCCGGGATCCGTACAAGTATTGCACAGAGGATAACAGTGACGGCGCCTAGAGGTAAGTTGATGCCAAAGCACCACCTCCAGGTGGTTCGGTCCGCAATAGCGCCGCCGAGGAACGGACCGATGATTGCTGCAAGCCCAAACGCGCCTGACATTACACCTAGGAATACAGCGCGTCGGGAGAGAGGTATCAGCTTCGTTGTGATCAAGATCCCGCCCGAAAAGATACCGGCCGCACCCAGGCCAGCAATAGCTCTGCCAATGATCAGGGCCACAGAGTTGGGCGCAGTAGTGCATATCAGCGACCCGATCTCGAAGAGAGCAATAGTGATTAGATAGACGAGCTTGATGGAAAAGAGGCTGTAGAGTTTTCCGTAGAAAACCTGGAAGCTGCTTAAGGTGAGGAGATAGACATTTGTCCACCAAGCTATATCGTCGAAGGCATTGAACTCATTGCTTATGACCGGCGTAGCTGTAGCTAGTATTGTTTGGTCCTGTTGCTGCTGTCAGAACACGACCATGGTGCGAGTGTTGGGCTGTGAAGAGTGCCCGTACCATTCCTGTCAGAAACACAGCTAAGCAGAGCCCAACCATAACAAGTGCTAAGCGGAACCCGCCCGGTTGAGCAACCGTGCTGTCGTTGTCCTGTCGTGGCGCCATTATGCTGGGCTCTGATCACGATGGCTGCTGGGAACCGACAGCCCGATGGGACGCGCCGCGAGGGAGGCCGAAGAATAGCAACCAAATAGAAAGACCACTGCGTACCTGCTTGGTTGAATCAAGGTTAGAAACATGTCGGCAAGTAATAGCCTACCTAAGGTACTTACCTAAGGTATCGTTATGTCTTTCATGACAGGTCGTTCCGCATTGCACGGCCTGTCTTTCATGATGGATCATGCCCCCAACATGCCCTCTGCGTAATCAAAAAAAGAAAAAAAAAATCACACTGTATTCTGTGCAACAACGGCAATCACACTGTATTTGTGTAACAGGCTTCCCTCGGATCATTACCCGACCTGCAATGCTGTCACTTGATGCCAGTGTTCGATAGAGTAGGTACCTCCTACCCACCTTGGTACCAACAGCTTCTGTCTTGCTCTGTTGTTGCACCAGCGAGATCACTTCCCCTCCCTCCTTTTTCTCTCTTTCTTCACCCTTTTCCCTCTTTCGGAGATATACAACCTAGATTCGTACGTACAATGACCCAATAGTGCGGCCCAAGTTTTCTGAACGAGGTCGAACTAGAACATCTCGGAATCTACGTTCTCAACTACATACTTACATTGTCACCTCGCAGTATCATGGAGTTCATTGATGTTGCGATCATCGGCGGAGGGCCTGCTGGCTTGACAGCTGCGGGTACCTTAGCACGCCAACTCCATACCGCAGTTGTGTTTGACTCTCAGAGTTATCGGAACGCCAGAGCAACCCAGATACACATGGTTCCAACGTGGGAAAACAAGAACCCCAAAGAATTCCGTGCTTCGGCCAAGAGCGATATCCTGTCCAACTACTCCACGATTCAGTTTTCCGATATGCCGGTCACAAAGATTGAGAAACAGACCGACTCCCACTTTGTTGTTTGGGACGGCAGCGGAAAAGAGTGGAAATTTCGCAAGGTCGTGCTCGCAGTTGGGTCTATTGATACCTTCCCAGAGATCGACGGCTACGGCCAGCTATGGGCAAACCGAATGTGAGTCCACGACCGCTTTTGACGTGACCTAATTTCTGACAGTTGAGCACTAGTTTCCACTGTCTGTTCTGCCACGGCTATGAGGACCGAGGATCATCCTCCTCCGGTGTCCTAGCTGTCTTCCCTGTTGTAGTCCCCGCCTTGGTCATTCACATGGCAGAGAATGCAGCTCAGCTTAGCGACAGCGTTACCATATACACCCATGGCAACAATGAACTAGCTGCGCAGCTCGGAAATATCGGCAACCCAAAGTTCAAGGTTGAGCCGCGGCAAATCAGGCGCCTCCTCGATAACGGCGAGAAGAAGTCCTTGACGGTAGAGTTCGAAGACGGAACGAGTAAGGGAGAGAAATTCCTGGTTCATAACCCCCAGACAAGTGTTCAGGGGCCATTCGTCAGTCAACTCAGCCTCAGTCTCACGCCTATGGGTGATATCGTGGCTGAAGCACCCATGCATCAAACAAGTGCCCGGGGCGTGTTCGCCGCCGGCGATTGCATCACTCCGTACAAAGTCACTCCGGGGGCGATTTCAAGTGGCTGCAATGCGGCCGTTGCGGCCAGCACGCAGTTGCAGGCTGAGAAGTACGGCCAAGAGCCAATGTTCTAGTTACCTACCTAGGTACTTAGGTAGATTTTAAGCTACTGGCAAGGGGATTTCATTGAGCCGGAAACCCTCCTAAGGCATTGACTCTTTAGCACGACATCAGTATTGAGTATACGTTGCTTCAGTATTTACCCACGTAGGTATAAAATGCCTTCTCTTGCCGTATTAACACCGAGAAATGTCCTAGCATGATACAACCTGTTTTGGGGCTATGATTTGGCATGTAAAAACCCTCCACGCATAGTAACCACAAATTCTACTCTGTATGAAACCTAGTTATCAATTTGACGGCTCACGTAGGTACCTACCTAGTGCTAGTCATAGCGAAGATCTCCAAGAGTGAACAGAGTGGGACAATAGCAATTGTTTTCAATACTGATTCATAATCATGAATCATGCTGTATGCACTGGAGGATTCCGTGCATACAGCCTGCCGAAGTGGTTGTGGCAACATACTCGTATCTGCAGGTATGGTCCTCTTAGGATTCACGAACCTCTTAGAAGACACTTACCCCGTGCTTGCAGGTATGCTCCATCTCCATTTATTGCCTGAATATTATCTGTTGGCCGTACTGGGCCTACTTGGTACCCGTAACTACCCAATGAATCTGGTTGCGATATAGGTATAAAACCCCATCTCCGCTCAGCTTACACTTCACCAACGAAAGCTGACCGCATCTCAACTCTCTTGATATACAGTGGAAATTCATCTCATAAAAGATTCCCTATCATACCAAGGTAGGTACTTGGTCTATTTTATTACTCGTACCTCTCTTGGAGGCCGACTCTAGCAGCTTCTAATCTTGCGTTTACTTACCTGTCTACCTAGGTACCTACTTAGTTACAATGCGCTTCACTATCATTCTCGTACTTTTCGCCTCAGCAATTCTGGCAGCTCCAGCAATCGAGCCCAAGGGTGAGGCCTACGTCACTCGCGAGGAAAGCGACGTTCTCGAGCCTAAGGCTTGTTGCCTCTGAGAACTCGGCACGCGGGACCATCTACCAGCCCCGGGATTCCTGAGGGAAGTGGTGATGATTAAAGGTGGAAGGAATGAGGTCCGAAGTCATTTTTGGCTGAGTTGTGCAGTTCAGGACAGTCTTTTCGGTTTGGGTCAATTTCTATAGCTAAACTGTTACGATCCCGCCTATTACTTCTGTCAGTCTGACTTCATAGGTCGGATACGTACTCTAGGGGTCTTGGTTTGAAGGGTAATAATAGTCTAGGATTGATGTTTCTGATCGTAAAAGAGATTTTAAGGGTACTTTATATTCAAGTGTAGTCTGAATATTAGAAAGGCTTGAATACTTAGATTGATAGCTGAAAAATGAATGATTAGATATAGTAAGAAATCCATCCTTATATACTTATTTTTCTTTCCTATGAAATGTTATGGGTTGCTTTTTAAGGTCTTTAATTGAGCGATTTAATTGAATTGCTTTTTAAGGTCTCCAATTGAGCAATTTAATTGAGTTGCTTTTTAAGGTTTTCAATTAAGCAATTTAATTAAGTCGCTTTTCCGTTGACCTTTTGTTTATTCCTTATGTTATATGACCTTTGGTTTACTAGTTTATTTGAGGGGTTGCATTTTAGATTGTAACATTATTTTCCTTCTTTAAGATCTTTGTTCCAAAGATAATTCTTTCTTCTTGGTTAGTTCCCCCTTTTCATTCTTAACCATGTCTGGGCGTATTATTAAATCGTTGGGTGACAGTGTTTGTTGCCGGAATTAAAAGGCTATTGAAAATTGCGCTACTCTTTTGAAGTCCGTTTTTATAGCAGGGCGTAGTGAGATGGCTTGTTCTTCTTACAAAAAGCTTAGGGTAAAATGCATTGCCTTTAACAATTCCAATCGATGTACCGAGTGTATTCGTCTCAAAAGATCTAAGTGCGACGTTTTTGGGATTTCTTGTGCTGGGGTGGCTGAGATAACTTAGTAATATTAAAGATTGGAAAGCGAATTGGAGAAGGTGGATGTTGCGGTAGAGGCTGCCATGGATTGTGCTAGGCGTTTTTGAACATAACGTTATTTCTGGTTTGAAAAACTTTAAAGAATGATGGCGCGCGGTTTTAATTCCATCAAGGAATTGGATCGTATTGAGCGTGAGAAGGAAGAGGCTTGTTAGCAAGAGGCCGGTTTTTTTAATGTTTCTATGGCCTCCCCTTCTTTCTTTTAGGCTAGCTTGGATCCAAACGCGGACCCTTTGGTGATTTTGGCCGATCTGGATTTTGGCAGTGGAAATTTTTAAGCATCGCCTTTATATTTTAAAGGTGTTTGATAGGTTCTCATGTGTTTTTTTCATATGGGTATTCCTTTTATTTAATAAGGTATTTAACTTATCCCTTATTTAACCTTAAGTCTAATATGGTTTTAACTTTATATTCTTCTAAATCTTTTTTCAATTTAATATTTTTAACAAGTTTAACATTTTTAGGTGCTGGTTTCAACATTGCGATATAAAAAACTTTGGTACAAATTTTCATTATTGACGGGACTATCAGTCAGTAATTGGTTTTAAATAAGGCTTCTTTTATAAAAAAGGGTCTTAATTTCTTGAAATCTAATTTTTCGCTAAGCCTTTTTATGCGAATTTGTGGCGTTTTAAGCGTTAAATTTTGCTTATTTTAAAGTAAATAGACCTTATCTTCTCTTTTAAGGATTGGTCCTTTAATTCTTCTTTTATTATAATATTTTACCATCTTGTTCTAGATGAATTATAATTGTTTTTGAAGTGTGGACTATAATATCTGGATTTTTGTTATAAATACTTCTGCTTTTAAGGCAAATGCTTGCACTTTTAATGCTTTGTTATTGTTTAGTTCTTGTCGTTTGATATATATATCATGTCCATATAGCGTAATATGTGGTGACATTTTCATGTTTTTATTAATTACTATATTGTAAGCGTTTTAAGCCAAGGGTAGCAATTCTACCCAATTGTTTTATTAGTTGTTAACATAACTTTTTAGATGTTGCTTAAGTGTTTAATTAAATCTTTTTATTTATCCATTTGTTTGTAAGTAAGTTGTAGTGGAAAGTTTTTACTTGCTTCCGATCTTTTTTATAAATGTTTGCCAATAATATAATATAAAGATAAGGTTTTTATCTAATATCACTTATCTAGGGATTCTATATTTGCTAATGATTTCTTTAATAAATGCGTATGCAAGCTGTTCTAAGATGCGATTTTTTCTATATGGTATAAAATATTTATACTTAGTAAACTTATCGACAATTACTTAGATTAAGTTATAGTGTGCTTTTATAACTGGGTCTTTTAATTTTAATAATCTTATAATAAAATCCCATATTATAATATTAAAAGGTTTGTTTAATATTTCAATAGATTGGAGAAGTTTATATAACTTATGTTTAGCTCTTTTAACTCGATTATATATATCGCATTTTTTAATTATTTCAATAATTAATGCTTTAAATCTTAGGAAATTATAGGTTTTTTACATTTTTAACCTTGTTTTAAAAATTCCTTAATGTTTATATAAGGGGTGTTTATGAAATTCTTTGATGAATTTCTTTTAGATATTATTGGGTATATAAACCTTGCTTTTATATATTAATGTTCCTTAAGATGTTTTTTACATTATAAGCAGGTTTTTTTTTTATTGATTATATTTTTTCCAGAATTTTTCAATCTAATCGTTTTTATTGGTTTATATATGTATTAGGATGACTGCTTTGTTTGGTTATTATTTTAACATTTAGATGTTTTATTTTTCAACCTTGGTTTTGTAGTTTTCTCTTTTGCTAAAAAGATCGGCTTGGATATTTTCCTTTTCTTTAATGTAATGGATTTTAAAATTAAACTGGGATAAGAATATCATTTATTTTTTATATCTTTGATTAAGTTTTTAAATAGTTATAAATTGCGTAAGGTTTTTATGGTTTAAGTAAATGTTAATGGGATTTTTGGTTTTATTAAGCCATGGCTTTTATTTTTTAAATGTTCGAATGATGGCTAATAACTCTTTATTATAGATCTTATATCTGAGTTTTATATCATGTAGTGCCTTTAAGTAGTATGTAATAGGGTACCATTTTTTGTTTGGTTCTTGTTATTTTAAAATTGCTTCGATTGCGAAGTTTGAAGCATTTGTTTTAAGTTGTTTGGCCTTTGTGTAATTTGGAAGCTTTTAAACTAGGTTTTCTATGATTACATCTTTAAGGCGTTAAAAAGTTGCTTTAGCTTTATCGTTGAATTTCTAGGTATTATTTTTTTATTGGATTTAACGAGTTAGTTCCGTTAACGGTCTAGTAATATCTTTAAAATTCGCGATTAATCTTTAGACGTAGTTTATAAAGCCATGAAATGCTTGTATTTCCGTGATGCTTTTTAATTCCAACCAATCTTTGATTGTTACTATCTTGCCTTTTTAAATGTATATTTTTCTAAAGGTAATGATAAAGCCTAGATAGTCTAGCTTTTTAACATGTCATTTGCTTTTGGTAGGGTGGATTAATAAGTTGGTTTTTTAAAATGCTTTTAGTATTAGGGTAACATGTTTTTTATAATCCTTTTTATTTTTAAAATATATGAATATATCGTTAAGGTAGATGAATATAAAGATATCTAGGTACTTTTTAAAGACCGTTATAATCATGTGTTAGAATGATGTTAAGGCGTTAGTAAGTTTAAAAGGCATTATTTTATATTTATAATATCCATGTATTATTTTAAATATTGTATATTGCTTATGTTTTTAGGCTATTTAGATTATGTAATAACCGTTTTTAAGGTTTAACGTTGTAAAGATTTTGACTTTATTAATTTAACCTTTTATAAGTTTTATTAATGGTAAAATGTAACCATTTTTCTTGATAATGCTATTTAGGTGGCAATAATCAATGACTTTATACCATATTTTATTGCCGTTTTCATTGATTTTTTACTTTTTATTTTTATCGACTTTAGGTACCATTACTATAGGATATTTAGATGTTAATTTTAATTTTTGAATATATCCTTTTTTAAGATTTTTTTAGATTCCTTCTTATAATGTTTGTGACTTTTTTTTATTTATGGGGTATATAGGAAATAGTTTTAGAAATTATCTTTCTTTAAAGGTTATTTAATAATCTCATTGGTTGTATTTTGGCAATTCTTTTTTTATTTAATCTTTAAATAATTTATAAAATTGTAAATATTCTTGTGATATTTTTTATAATGGATCTTTGATTTTTGGTTTTTTAAATATATAAGCAATGTGTTTTTTGTTTTGCTTTTTTAAGTTATTTGCGTTTTTTTTTTTAGGAGTTTTAAAGGCTAACTTTTTTATTTGATTCCATTAAAAACGATTTGTTTTTTAATGTATGTTTAGGTGGCTTGTTTTAAGCCAATTAACTCTTAATATTATATTATGATTGTTGATATTTGCAATGTTAAAGGTGATTATTTTGGGGTGGTCTTAAATTTTCACTAAAAGGGGTATGGTTTCTTTTAGGATTTTTCTATTTTAGTAAGTAGATTGGCTTTCGTTTACCGTTATTAATTCGTATAAGTTTTCTTTATAAACCTATTTTATTTTATCTTGTTATGTTGTTTGTGTTAAAATATAACTTTGTTAAGCTTTTAAGTTAATCATTGTTTTATATGTTTTTTTTTTATACCGGATGGGTATTACTAGGATGTTATTTAATCTTGTTTAGATTTTATATAAGATCTTAATTTTATTGGTCTTTTAATGCCTTATTTTCAAAGATCTTTTCCATTTTTTGGATAGAACTTTTGATATTTGGTTCTGTTTCTACCTTGTTATTAAGATTTGGTAGGTGCTTTTCTATGGTTAAAGTTTAAACTGATCATATTTTAGTGGGCTTTTTTTGGCGTTTTAAACATTCTTTTTTAGTTATTATTTCTTCATTTCTTTACCTTTAAAAGGATGTAAATCAAATAATAATCTTTGAAATAATCTTTCTAATAAGGTTTGGTATAAAATTTATTAAAAGGCTTTTTTTTTATAATGAATTTTATATATTGGTTTTATAGCTTTATAAAAATCTTTTGTTTTTCTTTTTTATATAGGTATTTTTAAAGGAGTTTAACTTCTTTATAAAGTATTAAATATATGCTATATTTTTTATAATTAATAATTAAAAAGAATTTTATTTTTTTATATATAGTTAGGTAATAATCTAGCCAATATCCTTGGTTGTTAGGGTTGTTTTTTATATAAAGTCTTTAAAGTTTTTTATATCAAGCCTTGGTTTGGATAATTTACTTTTCTATGTTTTCTTATATAAAAACATTTTTAAAGTTATTGGGATAAAGGCTTTTTAATTTATTTTATATTTTTTCTAAACTTATTTTTATATTTAAAAGGTTATGTAAGTTATATGGTATTAAATTATAACATATGCATCCTTTAAATATTATTATCTGGCTACGTCCTAATCTTGGATGGAGGTAGCAAGTTTTGGGAAATTCTGGCCATTATGGTTTTATTTCATAGATATACTTGTTTTCTTTGATGTTGTTACTTGGCTCCGGGCTTTTTGGAAACCATGCGTTATTAATCTTGGCGTTTATATGTATTTGGCATGAGTTGTTTATGTAATATCTCTAATATTTATAGTTATACTTATCTTGTTAATGTTCTTTATAAATCTTGTTTTAACATTTATTTTAGTGGAGTTGTTAATGGTTATTTTTTCATTGCTTTTCCTAGGCAAAGTCAAGCCAATGTTGGTTTATAATTAAGATGTCCTTAGCTTTTTTAACTTTTTAGCGTTTAAGATATTTAAAATTAGAAGGTTTTTTTTAATTTAATAATTCCCTGAATATCTATTGCTCATTTTAAATTAGCTTTTCTATGATTTTATTACTGATTTGGGCTGCTTTAAGTTGTTCTTTCATTATTAAAAAGTTATTATTATGGCATTCGATTTTATGTTCTAGACATTTCTCTAGGCTATCTTCATAGCATTTATAATCGTTCATGATTGCCATTAAAGATTGGGGATGTCTAGGATGATATTTACAGGCGTGCATTATTTCTCCTTCGTAGATAGGGCACTTGTTGGTTTTAGGGTTTTTATTGTTTTTTATCAAGCTGGTGGCTACCGTGAAAATGCTACTAATCTTTTTTTCTTTCTTGATTTCAGTTTAAAACGCTTATTTTTGTTTGGGTTGCGGTATTCCTTTTTATCAAAGTTGTTATTTTTTAAGGTTTCAACATTTATTTTTAAAATGTTTTATCTTATTATAATTAAAGCATTTAATCTTTAACTTGTTAATTGGTTGCTTTTATTATTACTTCTAAGTGTTATTTAATTTAATAAGGTTTAAATGTGTGCCTATACCTTTATGTTATCCGTTTCGTTGTTGCTTGTTTCTAGGGTTATTGTTTTTATTAAATTAAGGCCTTCTATTTTAAAAGGTCCCTCCTTTCTTCTTAAAATATCTCTTGAAGTTTTTATTATTAATGGTAATGGCCTTTTCTACCAAGGTATTAAATTGCTTAAGGTTTTAATCTTTGTAGATTTTCTTGTTGTAAAGTTTGTTTTTAACATGTTTTTTCAATCTTTTATAGAAGGGGTAGAAGAGATTTTTAACAGATAGGCCTAATTCCGTGGCCAATTTTTTAAATTTGATGGCGTAGTTAAAGGTTAACTTGTTCTGTTGAAGGTGGTGTAGCTTGGCTTTGGCTTTTTGTTTGTGGATAAGGTTGTTAAACATGAGTTAAATCTTTTTTTTAAAATGGTTAAAGTCTTTGAAAATATATTTGGTGGTGTTTGGTATGTTTGTTGGTTTTTTTTTAAGTTAATCTTTAAAGATGGGTTTAAATCATTTAAGGGCTGGTTTTGTAAGTAATTGCAAGGCTATTAGGATTTTCTATTGTTTATCTTTGATTGAGTTTTTGTAGAATTTGAAATGGGTGCGTATTTGGATGAGGAATGCATTTAGATCTTTCTTTCTATTGTACTTGTTAAAGGCAATAGGCTTAAAACCTTTGGCTTAAGGAAATGCCATGCTTTTTATGTTTTCTATGAGTTTGATAGGTTTTTAGGGGGTTATGTGGGTTTAATCCCTTCTTCTTTTTTAAATTTTTCTTTTGATAATAATGATTTTTGTTTTATAGATGGTGTTGTTTATTTTAATTTAATGGTTCCTTTTTTTAAGGCCTTTGGCTTAGATGTTAAAGCTTTTGTGATTATTTTGGTGGGTGTTGCGGTTATTGTTTCTTGTATGGGTCTTTTGGTTTCCGAAGAAGGTTTTGGAGGTTTAGGTGCTTTGGTTGCAACGACTTATGATTTGGTTACCGGTGAATTCTGCGTTGGGGCTGTTGACGCGGTTGTTAGGTTTAATTTTGGTGTTGTTAAAACGTTTGTTTGTTCCGTTGTTTTTTTTGGTGGCATGCCTTGAAGGTTTTTAAAAATTGTCTGCAAATAAATCCTTTTCTTCCTATATTAACACTAGGTATTAACCAAAAAAGCTATTAAAATGTTATAATCTCACCTATTACTTCTATTAATCTAACTTTATAAGTTAGATACATATTTTAAAGGTTTTGGTTTAAAGGGTAATAATAATTTAGGATTAACGTTTCTAATTATAAAAGAGATTTTAAAGGTACTTTATATTTAAATGTAGTTTAAATATTAAAAAGGTTTAAATACTTAGATTAATAGCTGAAAAATAAATGATTAGATATAGTAGGAAATCCATCTTTATATACTCATTTTTCTTTCTTATGAAATGTTATAGGTTATTTTTTAAGGTTTTTAACTAAGCAATTTAGTTAAGTCGTTTCTCAAGGTCTTCAATTAAGCGATTCAGTTAAGTCGCTTCTCAAGGTCTCCAACTGAGCGATTCAGTTAAGTCGCTTCTCCGTTGACCTTTTGTTTATTCCTTATGTCACGTGACCTTCGGTTTACCAGTTTATCCGAGGGGTCGCATTTTGGATCGTGACATAAACTCCAGTCGCTGGAAGCACACTCGTTTTGTGATTCAACAAATCAATGTCAAGTACACTGCAATTCTGTCCATAAGGTTCCTAGATATCTAGGTACTCAGGTATCAAGAATCATTCGTGATGTGCTCTGTGCTCTGTTTAACCGTGGCTTCTACTACGTACAGGTAGCCTGCAGTTCAAACGAAAGAGTCACCAAGTTGGTGTCCGAAGTAGCGCAAAGCAGACTTCTCGGGGCCGAGCTTGCTAACCATACATGGAAATCCCTCTACCGCATGTAACCAGCCGGCCGGTCTGCGTCAAGTCCGCTGAAGTTCCGATATCAATGTGAGACATGGCTGTTTTGCCCCCGAGCAAAAGATGACGGGATCGGTTGACATTGATCGTCTCGCGTGGAAAGGCGGGAATCTTGACATAAACACGATTACACAGTTAATGATATACTGTTTTCTACCGAGACAAGTGTGTGCTACCTAATTATGTAGGTAGGTAGTTTCATATGCGGTCTCCAAGCGCCTCCAACGGATGATGGATGGTACCATATCCGATCATAGACACCATCATAGCTTCGCCTGCCGTGGCTTACCAAGCCACGGTAGTACAGTCCTGCCTTCTGCGTATTTGCCATCTATAGGCCTCCACATTATACTAACAGGACGGCTCTGAAGATCTCGAACAAGCCTGATCCAGTCTGGGCTGGGTTTGTCGTGGTGAAAAACCATAGTTAGATGTTCCACAAGAACGAAGCCTTGCTTGAGATAAAGCGGAATGCCCATGAATGAGCCTTCAAGATAAGCTTCGAGGCCAAGTTCATCGATCTTATGGGTCCAGTAATCCATCAGCTGCATGGCGGCACCAGTGCGCCTATACTCGGGCAGGACCCAAAGGGCTTGGCCATCTATCCAGCAAATCAAACACGATTAGCAGAAGATAGGAAAAAAGGCATGCAGGACGGCTCGACCAAAATAGAAATACACCCCAGGCCGCGCGGTCACTTACACGCATGTGCAGTAGTCATGATCCTTCGACGCCAACGCCACATCTGAGCGTAGAATTCGCGCGATAGCCCGTCGCGCTCCGAGCCAGGATCGAATCCGGGGCCGGGAAGCCCAAGTCGATCAAGATCCGGCTCACGCTGCGCCGAAGACCAATGTGTGTCTCGCACATGCATCCATGCCAAACCCCCAATGATGCGGCGAGGCCCATGGCCATCGCAATTTCTTGCCTCGATTTTGATCCAATGTTGATCGGGGTTGGCTAATGCTGTGGCCAAATAATGCTGTCGAGTAACAGCAAACGAGGCGTCCTCCTCGGTGCCACCGGTGCCGATCCCCACGAACGTCAGCTCGCCAGAAGCCTGCAGCGGTGTCTTCCATGAGTTCCAGTAGGTAGCGAAGAGATCATCCCAGTCCCTCTCGAGATTTGCATCGGAGATGACGAAATTCTGCGGCGGAGGCATTTCAGCAACGATGAGGCGCGGTATTTGACACTTAGATGAGGCTTGGTCCGAAGTTCATGAAGGAAAGCAGCGTTGAGTCACCAAACCGAAAGGGGATCCTGGCATTTTTATAGAAGATGTACAGTCTACAGGCCTAGACCACATGGCTAGCCCTGCTTCAAAGCCAACACAATTTGCTCATGATAACAAATCTGACCGACTACCTCGATCGGTACCTTACCTACCTTCTCGCTGATCCTCGGAGAGTCCGGGGCTGCATCCCTCACACAGCTTCCAGAACACTACCCGCACCAGCGACAACACCAACTCAGCCGCATAAGTGACCTTTAGGCAGATAAGCTGCTCTAGGGCACATCATGCTCAACCATAGATGAGCTAACGTTACTCCATTTCCCCTGGCCATCTTGTAACCGCACGTGATTCGAGTTCTGGTATAGACTGTCAAGGGTGAGGTCCAACGGCATGTCAGGCTTGGAGTTGGATCTCCAGCGCTTGAACGGATCAGACATGTTCGTCAAATCGCTCAAGCGATGGAAGACTTGCGACAGGCTAATCTCCCTAAGTAAGAAGCTGAGTGTCGGGAGGCAAGCGGCAATGGCTGCCAGCGATATTTCAAGCATGCTCCACCAAAGCATTGTCGAAGCGGTCACTATCGGGCTTCATCAGTGGAGGTCGCTGGGGAAGATGAAAGTTGTGACGGGTGGCTAGGTACCTAGGTAACTATACGCAGGTAGTTAAAAGAGGGAGAGAGAGAGAGAGAGAGAGACGCACAGTTGATGTCGTATCCCGCGCTGTACCCTTTGTAGAGAACTATGAGATAGATTGCCATCCGCGCAGCCGATGCTGCCAAAGACGTCAGCCCGAAAAGGAAAACCCCCGTGACGGCCAGCTTTTTGCCTGTAGACATATTAAGGCGCCAGATCTGTACTTGCTCATCAGTCGATTGCTTCGTCCGTTCATGATTGCGAAACCTTACCGCAGGTATTGGAAGAAGCAGGATAAAGATATCCAGTATGAAATCAGAAATGACCATGGCTATCTCGGGCGTGCTGCCGTCACAGCCAGACGCCTGTAGCTCTTTTAAAGGGGCCCAATGGAGCGAGACGTGTCTTCCGCACCCAAGTACGAGCCCAAAGACGAAACCGACAGACCAAAGACCCACGAAGAAGAGTGCAACAATTGAAATCCAATCAAATGCAGAACCTTTGTGACCGACAAATATGCGTCGGCAGAAGAAGATGATGCTTGCTTTCACGAATCCGTAAGCAAGAAACATCAGGAACTGCAGGGCGAACTGTATCTGTGACCAGTCAGCCTAGATGCTCCTAATTACTCGCATTTTATCAGGTCCCTAGGTACCTTTGCAAATTGTATGTAGGCATCAAGGAAAAGGCCATATGCTTCAGAAGCAACAGTGCCGGCCGGAACGGGGGTAGGGTGGCCAAAGACCCCAAGCCTCTCGCCAACAATCATGCAAATGCCCATGCCAATGATGAACAGTGCTCCGAGCGTAATAAGCCAATCATCGATTCCAGGGGATGCCTTCTGGACTCTGCGGATGTAGAAGCGCGTGCCCACCAGCGCCACGCATAGCAGCGGGAGTATAATGCCGGCAGAGAGCACTTGTCCTGGCGTGACTAAAGCGAAAGGAAGCTGTAACCACTGGGGCGAGTCCATAGCCGGGAGATAATGAGGATATAATTAATGATGGGCTATGCTTCGGAAAAAGAGACGTGGTAGATATAATAGCGGCTAGAAAGAAAAATCATTATTGCCTCATGTCTTGAACTCCCGAGCGACGGCTGGCTATTTGTAGCCCGTGATCCTTGTACGACATGCTCTCAGCCTTGGTTGTATCTTGAGCTGCTGATGATCATAGCTATCACTTACCTGATTTGCCCTAATTTCATTATCTGACAAAAGAGTCGAAGCATGTACCTCCACGATCCGGACTAGACTAAGGTTGTAGTGGTGGCGTCCATACCGAGCGTAAAGGTTGCATACGGGTCGCCGTGAGGCGCCTGCATGCAGCGTCTCAGATTAGGTACCTAGTATTTAGGCAGTGATGGACACTAGGGGCTAGTATGACCTGACGCTGGGGAGAGGTTGGTTGTTGCCATCACGAACCCACCCCTTTTCCTTTTTTCCCCTCTCCCCTTACAGAGTTGTATCCGAGAAACTACCTAGGTATCCTTCTCACCTAACGTCTCTAGGCTACGACCATCTTACCATCTTCTCAGTTCTATTAATGACAATGGCACTCGGGGGCAGATACGCAGACTATCATCTCCTTGCCTCAAATGATATGGGGGATGAGACAACAGGTGAAGTACAACCTCGACGCGGCAAAGAAACCTTGGGTGCCAAGTACTTGTATGGTCGAGCTACAACTTGGAGACGTATCCTCATCCCTCTATCTGTGGCATTTTCTCTCGTAGCCAGCTTCATTGCGGGCTTCCATACCAGAGCCGTAGGTCTAGAAAGCGCCGTGTCTCCGAACAGTATGCCCCTTTGCCCAGGGAATATAGATCTTTGAGGCTCACATGGTTACCAGTGCGGTTAGGATTTTCCAATACCAGTACTCTTTGGTGGAATACCGAGTACAGCGACCCAGATGCGAGCTCAGCCCGGCTCAATGAACTTTGGGATACCACTATTCCATGGGAAAGCGGCATCATTGCGCTCACAAAAGACGAAGTCCGAGCCATGAAACTCCCAGAATCACAGCCATTTCCTTGGGATTCCAAGGGAAAGAGCATTTACATCGTCAATTCCCATCACATCCTTCATTGCGTTGTCAGTATATTCCAAGTTCCTGAGGGCTTTATCCACCGGTGTTGAATCCTACCTGTCTGGTCCGCCACTGACGTGGATTTTGCAGAGGAACATATATATATCCATCCAACAGTATCGATCTAACTCGACGCAAACAATCAACTACCCGCACATACTACACTGTTTAGATAGCTTGCGGGTAGAAACTATGTGCAGCGCAGACGACACTCTGCGCTACGTACCTCTCAACTCCGTCCACGGGTACCGGCCAGGAGACGGTCAGCCACGCAGGTGTCGCGACTGGGATCAGGTACAAAGGTTTGTCGACGCCCACGATCCCTGCTATCGCTACCTCCAGCCCGGAAACACGACATTATCAAACTTGGAGCGATTCAAGTTTTGCCCAGCCGACTCGGCGTACTTGCCCAAGATTCGCGAGTATTTTGGATACGATGATGACTGGGTTCCCGAAACTCAGCAAGGACCCCGGGAAATTCCATGGTAAACAGTAGTAGGGAACGAGTGAGAATATGACTGGATATCACGTAGTACCATACTGAGCTCACTCATACGCGTCTGGTCACTGGGCTGTGAAGGGCACCGTTTACTAGGGTTCATCAAGTAGGAGACGATATATGGTAGGTATCTTTTGAATTCAAGAATTAAGGAGAAATGTACTTCTGTATCTGCCTTGTTTCATTTGCGATTGTTCGGGTGAGAGGGCTAGAGTATACTTGGGGATTGCGATAACCAGAACGCTGTCGGCAATTTTGGCAAAGGACGGAATAGAACTAGGCATATATAATTATAGGGTATGTTTAAATCTAAACTAATTTTGGAGAGCTTTCGGATGAAGTTCCGAGAAGCGCCGGAGTAGTGTTGTGATCGACCAGGAGTTGGCAAACGCGACTCCGGAGATACGATCTCGTATGATCATATCGTCAAGCCCCCCAAAGCTGCATTCCTCAGCGTACCGTAGTACCCTACTTTCAGCGTTACCATGTCCTTGAGATAGGACAAGTCGACAGGGTCAAGCGGCGATGAGTCTTGAGCTAGGAACTTTTGGATGCGGTTTGCAACCCAGACGGGATTCTCGTCGGCTACATTGCAACATATAAATTAGCTCAGCCATACTTATAGGAATGTTCGAAGAGGGAGAAAACTCACCGACCCAGTGTCCCGCCTTGGGGACAACGTCAGTCTCCAAGTCCTTGGCGACGGGCCCGAAGAGCTGGTCCAAAATCCCCTCGATCCCAAAGTTCGCCTCTCCGCCCATAGCGAGTACGGGCATGGCCAGGGGATCCGGGCCGAGGCTGCCCCTGAAGAAGGACGCGTCGGCGACGATCGAGGCGGTCGAGAAGGGGCCGTACATGGCGCGCAGGAAGCCGGGGGTCGAGATGCTGGTGGCGTAGCGGTTGACGGTATCCTCACTGAAGGCGGTCGGGCCCGAGTAGCTGCTGTGGAAGAAGTACCACTCGAGGAAGCGCTTCTCGCGGCCCGTCATGAGGAACTCGGCGAAGTCGGGGACCTGGAAGAGCGCCAGCTGCGCGTTCTGGTACAGGTCCCAGTACGGGCCCGGCGCCACCGCGTCCTCGTACCCGAAGCCCGGCAGCACGTACTCGCACACGCCGAGGCGGCGGACGAGGCCCGGGTGCTGGGCGGCGAGCGCGACGGCCATGCCGACGCCCTTATCGTGGCTGAAGACGTAGGCGGAGCTGACGTTGAGGAAGTCGAGCACGCCCTTGAGGTCGGCGGCCGACGCCGTCGCGCTGTAGTTGCCGTCGGGCGGGATGCTCGAGTCGCCGGCGCCGCGGTTGTCGGGCGCGATGACGGTGTAGTTCTGCGCCAGGATCGGCCCGATGAACTGCCACGTCAGGCTGAACTGCGGGTTGCCGTGGACCAGCAGCAGCGGCGGGCCCGAGCCGGCATAGCGGAAGTGGATGCTGACGTCCTCCAGCGCCACTCGGCCGTGCTCCCAGTCGTCAAACTTCGTCAGCTCCGCCGTCGCCTGGGCCGCGACGGCTGCGAGCGAGAGGGCTACCTTTGCGAAGTGCATGGTGTGCGACTATGGGCTTGGCTTCAAGGTCCGGTTCCGAGGCTGGTTCTCGTATGCAGCTCTGCGTCCAGGCTCTTGGACGTGAACGCGAAAAGGGGGCCATGTCTTTTATACAACGCCATGGTGAGGCTTGGGCCTAGCCAAGACGCTCACCATCGCTCACCGAAACATTTCGGCGTTATTAATCATATCTGTGATATCGCCTACACACACTCCTGCTCGGTTTCCGGTTGGGTGCGGAGACATCGATGATACCGCCTACTCCTTCGGCTGGCTGGGGAATGGCCCCTCAATACGACAGGGCATGCTCGTGTGAACATGGCCGTTGACATGCCGAAGAGCGCAAGGGCGTAAGAGGAGGCTTTACTAATAAAGTCATATTAAGCAAGCGGTACTGTGGGCCGAATGGTCAGAGGATTCGATGTTCCTCACCAAGACGCCAAGCAGACAAGCTCCGTGGAACAGACTGCTCGATGCTTAATAATGATGATTGGGAACGCCAGGATGTCAATCTACGACCAGGTACGAAGTATGTCGTACTGTCAGTAAACACATAGCCTATCACTAGATAGGCGATGATACCAGCAACGAGAAACGGTCAAATGCAGGACGATCTGAATTTGGGGACGGGTTATCATTCAGCCTCACCAGGCACCCCTTTCTAATGTCTTTGTAATCAAGCCGTCAAATCGAACTCTGCCGTGTCTCGCGTCTCATGGCGACTCTGTGATGCTGCAACGCTCAATATTCGTATGTCTTTACGCGGGTAAATCCATTTTGTCTATTATTTTGCCCAAAACCATGACGCCTTTTCGTAATGATGCTCTGACTCTCGTTCCTCGCCCGTCACAAGTCGACGAAAGCCCCCATAGCCTTTACCGCGTCGCCGTCGTGTGCCTTAAGCAGCTCGGTAGCCTTCGCCTTAGTAAGGTCTAGCTCGTCAACCTGGCATCACGGACTGTCGTCAGCACACGCCGCACGTCGAGCATGGAATGCCGTCCAACCGTGCAAACCTACCAGCAGCACCACGTCGGCGGAGTCCACCTTGACCTTCTTGATCTCTTTCTTCTGTACGGCTCCGCCGCCGCCGAGGCTCTTCATAGCCTTGCTGACGGCCTCCTGGTCGACGGCGTTTACGTTGGCGGCGTCGTCTCCGCGGGAGTCGAGGCTGGCCATGGCAGCTGCGGCCTTGCGGTCTTCGGCCGACTTGGCCGTGTTCTGAACCTCATCCTCGATGTCGCCCGTGTTAGAGCCTTCGTGTATGGTGTTTGGTTGCGGCTCGGCCATTTTGATTCTTTCGCCTGGCTTTTGTCGGTAGTGACGATAATAGTATCGATGTTGAAATATTTCTTGTGCTTTTGGAGGCTCTACGAAGGACGAAGGTGGGGGAGCACCAATGAGACTCTTCAGCTACCTAGGTACTTAGGTACATAGTAGGTACCTTAGGTACACCGGAGGCAGGGGTGTTGTACCTGCCGAGAGCTGCATTCGCGCGAGTCCGCACATGTCCCAATTGGGTAATTAAATTTTCATATATCTCTTTTTTTTTTTCCATCTTGACACTTGACATTCTTGACCCATGCTCAAATTTCTAAGCGTGCCCCGTACATCCCACCAGTTGGCCTGTCACTCATAAGTAAAAATTCCTGTCGAGGACTAGATTTTGTCCCGTAGCTTGGCCAAAGAGTAACCTGACCGGGCCGCAACCGCCTACCCCAGAGCGCTGGCAGAAACGACATAATGGCACCCGCCGTCGTCCCAGCCCAGTCGGCAGACGGACCCCCCTCCGCCGCGGCTCCGGCCTGGACGCCGTCGTCGTGGCGCTCCAAGCCGATCAAGCAGCAGGCGGCGTACCCGGACGCGGCGGCGGTGGAGCGCGCGACGGCGGAGCTGAGGCGGCTGCCGCCCATCGTGCACCCGCACGAGATCGCGCGGCTCAAGGCGAGCCTGCGCGACGTGGCGCGCGGCGAGGCCTTCCTGCTGCAGGGCGGCGACTGCGCCGAGCTGTTCGACTACTGCCGCGCCGACGCCGTCGAGTCCAAGATCAAGCTGCTGCTGCAGATGAGCCTGGTGCTGATCTGGGGCGCCGACAAGCGCGTCGTGCGCATCGGCCGCATGGCCGGCCAGTACGCCAAGCCCCGGTCCAGCCCCACCGAGAGGGTGGTGGTCGGCGACGCCGGCGAGGTCGCCGAGGTGCCGTCGTTCCGCGGCGACATCCTCAACGGCCACCGCCTCGAGGACCGCGCGCTCGACCCGGGCCGCCTCGTCGGCGCCTACCACCACTCGGCCGCCACCCTCAACTACGTGCGCGCCGCCCTCGCCGCCGGCATCGCCGACCTGCACCGCCCCCTCAACTGGTCCCTCGGCCACGTGCGCGACCCCCAGCTCAAGGCCAAGTACACCGAGGCCGTCCAGTTCCTCCAGGACATGCTGCGCTTCATGCACACCATCGGCGCCGACCGCAGCCCCAAGCTCGACACCGTCGACCTGTTCACCAGCCACGAGGGCCTGCTGCTCGAGTACGAGGAGAGCCTGACGCGGCTGATGGAGAAGCCCGTGCTGCCCGAGGACGCCGGCAACGGCAGTAGGGCTGCCGCCTTTGCCGCCGCCTCTGCTTCTGCTACCGCCGACGACGGAGTACCGCCCGCCGCCGAGAACGAGTACTACGACACGTCGGCGCACTTCCTGTGGATCGGCGACCGCACGCGGCAGGTCGACGGAGCGCACGTCGAGTTCTTCCGGGGCATCGCGAACCCGGTCGGGATCAAGGTAGGCCCGACGACGCCGACGGCGGACCTGCTGGCGCTGCTACGGGCGCTGAACCCGTCGCGCGAGGAGGGCAAGGTGACGCTGATCACGCGGTACGGGGCGGGGCGGGTGCGCGAGCTGCTGCCGGCGCACATCGACGCGGTGGAAGGGTCCGAGTACCGGGGGCGGTGCATCTGGCAGTGCGACCCGATGCACGGCAACACGCACGCGACGGCGTCGGGGGTCAAGACGCGGCGCTTCGGCGACATCCTGGCCGAGCTGTCCGAGACGCTGCGCGTCCACCGCGACCGCGGCAGCTACCTCGGCGGCGTCCACCTCGAGCTCACCGGCGACGCCGTCACCGAGTGCCTCGGCGGCAGCGAGGGGCTCGACGAGGACGACCTCAGCACCAACTACACCAGCTTCTGCGACCCCCGCCTCAATGAGAAGCAGGCCCTCGAGCTCGCCTTCCTCGTCGCCGACTCCTTCCGCCGCGAGAGGACTGACCTGCTCCGCCGCTAGAGGCTGCCGGCCAGGAACTGATTCTTGTCTTGCTGTGGATTGGTGGGGGCTGTAGGAAATTTGTTTCTTACTGGGCGAGGCGAAGGCGGCGAGGATATCGCCTCTTACGTGTTAGGGGTGCAGTACGGTTAGACCCGGTGAGAGTGGTACATGATGTTGGAGTATTTGTGGTTATGCCATAGGCTCAGGAGAGCGCAGGTCAGAGATGCCAATCTAGCTAGTTACAGAAGTATGTACTATGGAGAGAGAAAAAAGAAGCGAGGTGGGAGAAAAGGGGGTTAAAAGACGAGATGGTCTCAAATATGTATATAGGGGTTAAATGTGAGCATCATCGTCATCTAGTATAGGTAGAGAAAAAGCAGTCGAGTATCTTCAGTCGTCATTCTCTAGCAGTGGCCCTTACAAAGAAACCAGTTCACTTCCGTTGTGGTGCCACCGGGCCGGGACAAAGACACTCAGGGGCAATCCACGCGTATTATTTTCCTCGCATCTATCTATCAGACCGTCTCCCTCACCCCGAATCCCCTACGCTTCAACCAGCAGAAAATAAGATCAAGCCCTTAAAAGTGAAGTGGGTTGTATTAGAGTAGTTGTTGCTACGGACCCAAGGGTAGCCTAGCCTAGCCATGCCATGCCTAAAAGCAGCTCAACGCCCGACCATGCCGCGCGCACGATTCGACGGCTTTCTATGCAACCAGACAAGAGACCAGACATTACTATACGTGAATAAAAAGTCGTCGGCGCGAGCCGTTCGACGCCCCCCGTTTTGCCTCGACAGCTCCGTCGGGAAATGAAGCATCCTTTTGTCTTTCGCCCCCGACCGTTCCGCCTCGTTAGAATAGATATATGTGCCTCCCGCCGCCCATCCAAGCATCATAATGTAAAAAGCACAGTTTGGCCGCCAGCTCCCGCTTCCCGCCCACCCTTGTAGTCGTAACGCCCCGGTAAGTAAAATCGATTTCGAATGCGTGCAGCCATACAGCTTTTTTGCGAAGAGGCCGTTATTCCAGATTAGATCCCGACCTGGGATGGGAACGTCGCCCATCCCAGATCTTCCATATTCGAGTTTGAAATGCCTAAAAGCAGCCAGCAGGAAAAACACATTCTCCAGTGGCGACGGTTTCACCTCGATGGCTTCCGCATAGCCGTCCCTCTCCCTTCTGCCTGCTCTAGCTTCTGAACGTTTTCCTCCGTCAACGAGTCGCCTTCGGTATGTGTGTGCGACATGGTCGGCGGCTTCGCGGTATACTTGCTGCCCTCAGCAGCGTCGATGAGCTTATCATCTCTCAGCTGCATTGCCAGCTCGTCACTGTTGAGCTGTCTGCTCAGCTGTGTTATCCCAAACGGAAACGTATTCTCGTGAGATCCCGTCCTCGTCGTGATCGGCCTAGGCCTAGGCGTAAGTAGGCTGTTAGGATCGTCTTCCCGATCGTAATCCAGATCATCAAATGTCAGGCGTTCCTCGGGCGTCTTCGGATTTGGATTCAGAGATGTAAAGCTATACGTAGCTGGTCGAGGTATGTCTGCGCTGACACAGTGGTCTGTCGACTCGGAGCAGTCGGAAACGGACAGGTTGGCGCAGGATGATATCGACGCTGTATTGCGGCGAGACCTGCTCCATCTCACCAGCATTCTCTCCAGCGTGTTGCTCTTGACGGGTTTCGACAGGTAGTCGTCCATGCCTGCCTTGGTACATTTTTCCCTATCCCCTTGGATGGCCGACGCCGTCATGGCCACGATGGGCACGTCTTGAGCGTATGCCTTGTACGGCACGTGGTGTCGCAATATGTGCGTGCATTTGTAACCGTCGATCACCGGCATCTGCACATCCATGAGGATGATGTCGGGCTTGGTTAGTTTTCCTTCCCTGCACGCCTGGAGATAGTCGAGCGCCTCTTTTCCGTTCCACGCCGCCGAGACCTTGAAGCCAAGTTTCTTGATGGTCTTGGTCGCGATTTGTTGGTTGATCGCGCTGGGTGATCAGGTTAGCTAAGGGAACACCATACGAGAGAAGATGCAGAAAAGGGAAAGAGAGGAGAATACTTACTTATCCTCAACAACGAGAACTTGAACCTTGGCGCGCTCTGCTCGTGGTATATCCTCAGTCTCCACGCCGAATGGAGATATGAGATTGGTAGGTTTCCTTGCTCGAGATCGTCTGGTCCCGTCCACGGGCGTCAGCAGATCGGCGGGCGGCGTGCCTACGTATTGCTCATGCTCCGAACTATTGCACGAGACGCTCATCTCGGATTGCAGTCGATCGGGTAGGGCGCCGATGTCTACGATCACGTCTCTCTGGGGCGTGTGCGTCTTATTGAATGGTATCAGGAACGTCGCCATGGTGCCGCTGCCGACGGTCGACTTGAGCGTGATCCTCCCGTGCATGAGATCGACCAGATTCTTCGATATCGTCAGTCCCAATCCTGTCCCTCCAAACCTTCTGGCCGTCGAAGCATCCCCTTGACTGAACGGCTGGAATAGACGCTTTAGAACATCTTCTTCGATTCCTATGCCCGTGTCCTCGATCACGAATTTGATCTCGATCATGTCGTTGGTCTCCTTCTCTTTCAACACCGAAAATTTGACATAGCCAACGTTGGTGAATTTGATGCTGTTCGTGAGAAGATTCGTGATAATCTGTCGTACACGACCCGGGTCGCCGAGGACGACGAGGTCGTTTTCGATGTCGGCTGATATGTCGGAGCGGAAGTCCAGGCCCTTTCTCTCGGCCGCGAAGCCCAGCATCTTTGAGACATCCTGCATGACCACGGACAGGGAAAATTGGACTTCTTCGATATCGAGACGGCCTGATTCAACCTTGGAGAAGTCTAGGATGTCATTAATGACGGTCAGCAACGCATTTGCGGATCGGCTCAGATTCTCGGCGAAGTCACGCTGCTCTTCGTTCAGCGGCGAGTCGAGAAGCAATTCGGCCATTCCTATTACCCCCGTGATCGGGGTGCGAATCTCATGAGACATCTAGAACGTCGTCAGCATGGCGGGTAACACTCGAGCAAGACAGCGTATCACACGTACGTTTGCCAGGAACTGGCTCTTGAGACGGCTCGCCTCTTTAGCTGCCGCCTCGTTCGCCTTGAGCTGCCTCTTCTCCTTGACCTGCACTTCGAGATCCTCTTCTCGCTTCCTGAGCTCCGTCACGTCCATGATGACGCCAATAGCACATTGAATATCGGAAGCGTCCCCAACCTGAGAACCCTTTTCGAAGTGGGGTAAAAATCGCGTGCGGTAGAAGCGGTTATCTAAAGACTTGTCAGACGAATCATCGGCTGCTACGACATCTCGTGGAACACCATACCTAGCTTGTGCTCGTGTACTGTCTCCGTAATCTGCTTGCCAGCCAGGATAAGCTTCAAGGGCTCGATGAAGGCCGCATACTCGCTCGATCGCAGCTGCGGGTTTAGCTTGGTGAATACATCATCAATATTCTTTCCGACGCAGCTCTCCGTGTTGGTGCGGTCGGACCCGTCGCCGTCCGACTCGTCTTTGGCATGCCACATCAACGCGCCCTCTAACATCGTCACCTTATGATCGTGGTCTACGGAGAATATCGTGGTCTGCGCGTGCGTGAGCACACTCAGCAGCTGTTCTCTCGTCTGCTTCGCCGTCACCTTGGCCTCGAGAGCCTCGTGGACGTCGGTGCAGGTTCCAAACCACTTCTCGATCGCCACGGTCTGCTTGTTCCGCAACGGCAGCGCGCGTCCCAGCATCCACCGCCACTCGCCTTCCTTGCTGCGGCATCGATATTCTGTGGTATACGGTACCCCCGTTGCCAGGCTGTTCTGCCATCTTATCTTCGCGACGGCCACGTCGTCTGGGTGAAATGGGCTCTTCCAGTTCACACCCATAGACTCCTCCGGAGACAGCCCCGTGTAGTCGTACCACCGGCTGTTGAAGAAGTCGTGAAATCCGTCGGGCGTAGCCGTCCAGACCATCTGGGGCATGGTGTCGCAGATCAGCTTGAACCTTTCCTCGTCGGCTATCTTGATGTCCGTAATCTCCTGAGCCATGCTCGTCACGTCGCGGCAGGTAATGATGCCCGCGATTATTTCTCCGGTTTCGTCGTGTGTAACCAGCTCGCCCAGCGCATCGTATATAATCCTCATCCCCCTTTTCTTGTTATACATGCCTATCCTCCAACCCGAGAAGGGCTTCCTCTCTCTTACGAGCACAGCGATAGGAAACTCGGCCTCCTCATATCTTCTCGTAAAGTCGCCGTCCCAAACCTCCCACCGAGAAAGCAGATCGTACCCATCCAAGGACTCCTCGCCAGTGATGCCGGTGAAGAGCTCTCGCGCAGCTCTGTTCATGACCGGGGCGCTGCCGTCTATCCACATGGAAAATATCGGCGTCTCGGTCTTGTCGAGGAGCGCGTCCTTGATCACGGTCATCTTCTGCAAGAATGAAGGAGTGCTCGACGGAGCCACGCGCGACGGGGGCCCCATGGGCGGAAACGGACCTGTCGAGACCGTAACGGAACCGGGACTGCCGTTGAAGGAGGCGGGACTCGAAGAATGGCCGGAGCCCAGCGAGGGCGGGTTCGAATGTGTTATGGACTTACGCTCGGCAGCCTCGAGCGCGGACGGCCGAGCGACGCGCACTTTCCTGCTCGGGAGGTTCGCGACCGAAGCCTCAGCGCTGGTAAAGGTCAACGTGAAGTAGGTCTGCTGGTGTTCAATCTCCCATATAGTTATGATCATCTTCGCGAACGTCTGGTACTGGAATCTTTTGGACTTTGGAATGTCGGCGGCGGCAAAGTGCTTGGCCATGACCACAACGTCGACGGCCGAGTCTAACGCTGGCTTACCGAGAACGCCGGGGTGCTGCGCCTCCTCGGATCCGTCTGCCGGAGCGGCGGATTCGCCGTTGAGGTGATTGGCATGCGAGACCGAAGTATCCTTGGCCTGCTTGGCGCCCATCTCCAACACCAGCTCGTCCAGGAAGCTCTCCCAGGAAACCCAGACCGGTCTGCCATCCTGCATCATGTCGATTCCGATCTGAGACAGGGTCTGCCCTCGCAGGTTTTCGCATACGACGGCAGGATCGTCTGTCGGCTCCGGTGAGTCGCCAACCATGCCCAGCATCTTCCCCATGGCTTCGTTGGCCAGGACGACGGTCTTCAGGTTGTTCAGCACCAGCATCGGCACGGGCAAGAACTGCATGGCGGAGAAGGCGAGCTGGCCGGGCGAGATCATGGGCATTGTCAGTCTCAGGGGACTCGTCGAAGCGGATCGCTTTTCCTTGGTGGGCGCCATGGTGGGCGTGTCTCGCAGGAAGCGGTTGCCGGCCGAGAAGGGATCGACATCCGGAAGATGATAGGAATCGGCGAGAGGGGTAGCGGTGTCGTGGTCGTGATCCGGGTCCAGAGTCCGACTCGGCAAGGGAAGGACGTCTGAAGCGGGCAGGGGATCCGGAAACACAGGGACGGAATTCGGAGTGTTCAGAGCATTGGGAGGCGTCATGTCGCCGGAGCAGATGGTATAGGTGGAGGAAAGCCCATGGAGCCACGACAGCGTGGTGGTAGCAGGAGATTAGGTAGGAAAGGGCGAGATCCCAAACAGAAGAGAGGAAAAGACGTCAAGGTGTCAAGGTACCGAAGCTGTCAAAGTGACGAAGCGTCAAAGCGTTTCAAGACGTCAAGGCGACGAGGAGTCCAAGAAAGGGATTTGCTGTTCGCCCGGGATGCCGGCGGTGGCCATGAATCGAACAGCAGAGTTTCGGTCACAACCTTTGGGCAGGTAACTCTACTATTAGGATGAAGCCGGTCAGCACGCTTTAGCCCTACTATGAGATTGGTACTAGATGGTCTAGGCGGTTCAGGCGGATTGGACGACACTAAGGGAAGTTAGGTTATCAAGCCTTCTCGGCAAAGACGAGCGACTCTTAGGGTTTTCCCGCACCTGTTTCGGCCTCGGGACATGTATATGTCAGGCCAAGTCAGGTATGGATATCAGAGATTACCACGTACGTACGCTCGTACAATGTTGAAGCTGTTCTTCTTCGTCTTCTCTTCTGTTTTTCCTTTGTACGTCAGGTGTTGCAAGACGGGAGCTAGCAAGTTGGACAAGCTACGAGGTCCTGACTGAAAGAGAAGTAGTGAGAGTGTCTACATTAGAGTGATGTGTTTCTTTGAGAAAAGATTGATGAAAAGAACTGGGCCACAGTCGGTATCGGTGTGTGCGGTTAGGTATGCGGTATGCGGTATGCGGTATACGGTATATGCAGTATGCCTAGGTACGGTACGGTACGGTACGGTATGCGGCGTGCGGTATGCACTAAATAACCTAAACCTAACGAGCGAGCCCAGCCGAGCCCAGCAAGGCATCGGGCAGTCTGCCAGTCTGCCAGTACCCAGAGGTATACCTAGAGCCATGTACGTGGTCGCTTAGCAGTCGGGCTAGCAGCTAGCTGGCCTAGGTAGGTACAGAGTGTCCGCTACGGTGGCAGCACCCAACCGCCTAACGAAAGCACCTGGGCCTCCTGGGGACCCTCTGTTTCTCGCAGACGAACGCGAGAAGATGAGAAAAGAGGACGACGTCTAGACCCATGTAAGTACCGCAGTATGTCCATGGCTCCGGAATCTAACAGGGAAAGGTCTAGATTGCTACCTAGCTTCGCCAGGCATGCATATAACATGCCGTTATAAGTTAGAGCTCCCTCCGGGTTATGGGCTCTTAATAAGCTCGGGTTGCACAAACATGATAAAAATTCGAAGCTTACCAGATGCGAACAAGAATGCAACATCAGCGCCCAAGACGGCCAGCCAGGACGGCCCGAGAGCGAAGAGTGTCTACGGCTTACAGAGTCTCTCGAGTTCGTCAGAGCAGACGGGAGGCGTTACTACGCAAAGACGATCACCTACCGTCCTCCCCCAACGGGATTTGTCAATTCAGGGTCCAAACATTAGGGCGATCAAATAGGGTGGCGATCGAGTGGACGGCGATCCCTGAAGCCGATGGACAGCGGGCGGACTGGCTGATTGGACACGGCGCTCCAAGGGCTCCAAGGGCTCGCAGGGCTCGCACAAATCGAACTCGAGAACCAGACTTGGGCTCTGTCGCCCCCTGTACCGGTTCGAGCGGTCCTTATACCCTTGGCGTTTCGTCCTGTCATGCAATTATGTTATGCAAATACCGCTATAGCCAGAAGCTAGGCAGCTTACCTATCACCGGCAGCGAGACCGTTGCGTGCTGACTATCCACGCCCTTAGAGTCGCCACTTGCGCCCCCATCTCGGCAATATTCGAGCGAGGTGTGCGGCACGCGAGACAGGGAGAGCCATCTGCCCAGGTGAGCTAGCTGCCCGGACTGCCGGATTGGTAGACGGCGTGCGGTGTAACAAGGCTCTGGTTGGATGAGAAGAAGAGCGTTGCCGAGACGGCGATCGAAAGGAGGAAGCAGGGTCTACTTGATCGACTTGTTCGAGGGACGCAAGGGATACAGTACCGGATACAATACCCAAATATACAGTAGTGAATGTATGTTGAATGTATGTACAGTATATGGTATGTATACCTATAGGTATGTATATCCGTGTACGCTATAGACTCGCAGGCTCACTCATACAAAAGTACAGTCATATAAGAAACAGCCAGCATGTCGAAAAATTTTCCCAATTCTTTGCATCGTCGAGTGTAGATCGATAAGCGACTCCAACAGGATCCGATCCGGAACCAGCGTGCCATCTGCCATCCTGCCCATCTCGCCCAGCCCTAGAGTGCCTAGAATGTCCTGGAACGGCCGTTACGGTGGTATGGCAGTATGGTGCAATAATCATCCGAAACACGTCTCTCGAGACAAGTCGACAGGCTTCCCCGCCGCCCGCACGTCCGTCCGTCTTGGTCTTAGCTGGCTTTTGGCTTGGGTGCGAATAAAGGCTTGCGGCTGTCTAAGCAGTTTGGCAATTGTCGGTGTTTCTTGCCAGCCTCGCGTTCTTCATGTAGGATCAGCTTCTGCCTCGTTCTGAAACCGGTAGCAATTACACCGCATGGGCCTGACGCACACTTATAAAAATACTACTATCACATGTGCAGCTAGCCATGTGTTCTCAGCCGGTGTCTCACCAGCTCGCCGAGATGAATTTGTTTCGCCTAGTATCATACCAGCCATACCTTAGCTCACCTTATTCTATTGCCCATGATATGTATATACACGGCCTCTCCGAACCCCAAAGCCTAACTCTCGACAGCGACGATTATAAAGCGTAAATCAAACCGAGGACCCAATGGTGAAATCACCATTTATTACGAAGTGCAGTATAACTGGAGGTATTGCATACTACAGTGCATATGTTGGTACTTGGGTACGGTGGATGCCGCGGTCCAGAGAGATTATACTCCACACTCAATTCTCGTCAGGCTAGGCAACTTGGTGGGTGATGCTCATTCCATTCATTACACGCCTCGTGTCTATTTCGAGACCTCGTCTTGATCCGATCCGTGACAGCTGCGCGGTGGGAATTATTGATGTCATCCCTCTCACCGTGCCCCGACTTTACCAACTTCCCCTTGGCAAAAGGCGTGCTATGAGCTACGCAACAGCTTCGTTCATCCATCATAAATTGTGTACCTTAGGTTAGGTAGGCTGCCAGGTACACAGACTAGTAGACACCGAGGTTCTAAGGGGTATCGACGGCAAGAGAAGAAAAAATAGAAACACAAAAGTTTTCCTCTCCGTCACCTTTGTAGAGCCACATCACTCAGAGCTCTGCTTGATCGATCCGCACAGGTCGCACGACCACCACTGCCGATCCCTCACGCGGCCGCAGAACGAGCACGTCCAAGTGCGCGGTTTAGCGGGAGCCGACGCCTGAGATGACGGCACCGGCCCGCGGGATCTCGGCGCATCTGGTCGTCGTCCCGTGGGCGGGCGAGGCGGCGACGGTGACGGCGACGGCGTGGTCGTAAGGTCGATGACCGTCGGCGGCCGCTTGGGCGTCGATCGGTCGACGGCGCCCTGCTGCGTCATCTTGCCGCTCCGTTCTATGCCGCACGCGTCGCAGCACAGGAAGTTGGTCGGGTTCTCTAGCGTGCAGATTTCGCATCTCCACGTCGTAGGTGCAGCCGGCGTCCTGGTCTCCTTACCCGCTCCGCGGTCCGCCGGTCGAGGTCCGTATCGTACCGGCTCCGCGGTCCTCTGGATGCTGGCGCTGGGAGGGATGTAACTGTCCCCCTTCTTGGCTTTCTCGTCTTCCTGCACGAGCTCCCAGAGCGCCTGGGCGATCGCCGCCTCGTTTGCCGCGTCCTCTTCGGCCTGTGTCCGGAACCCGTTGCGGGTTGCCGTGTCCGCAATAACGCGGATCTCCTCCTGCGTCTGGTTGTCGTTGGCGCAGCCTCGGAGCGTGTTGTTGCGCCGCTCGACGGCGTCGACGATGGTCTTCCTGATATCCTGATCGGGTCGAGGCGCAGTTCCGCCCAGCCTCTGACCCGAACCGGCCGCACGTTGGCGACGCTTTTCCGCGGCGGCTCGGGCTAACCGGCGCGCTTCCTCCGCGGGTATCCTTGAATTACCACCAAGACGGTGACCAGTAGATAGAAATCCCTCGCCGGTATAGCCCTTCATGACGAGGGCCTCGTGCTCTTCTCGTAGTTGGTTCCATAAGGCGTGAAATTTACTGTCGTGCGGGCCGTGGACGTTATGTGACAACTCATGAAGCATCGTATCGATGATCTGTTCGATGGGGAGAAACTGATATACATCCCCGGCGTATCGGAGCCGAAGGCAGATCTTGTGACCGCCGCCAACATTAAGACCTACGGATGACGGTATTAAAACCCGCGCTGTCGTGCTACTGTGATAAGCCTACCTAATAGATTATGCTGGTCTGGATAGAACTCGGTCAGTTGTCCAACCTTCCATCTTCTAGCTCTCATGATAGGTTTCACCAGAGAAGCCACCTTTTTCAGGATGTGCAAAGCCTCGCCCTGCCGCGGGAGGTGGGCAAGATGCGAGTAAGAGAGGATGAGGGGATCTATTTCCGCCATCTTCCGTACCGCGCTCTGCAGAGACGGATATCTAGTGAATGTTGGCAGAGCTCGTGTGAATTAGAATTGTCAACCTCGGAGAGTTAATAGTGAAAAAGTAAGAGACGAGAGCCTGCTCATCCGTTCGCAAGAAAAGGAACCTCTAGGGTCACAGCACGACCCATCCAACACATCAGACAAACCTCTAGAAGGCACTGGCGGTCTTGCAATCCCGATGCGCCACGAATGAGTACGAAATCTGAGGTTGCCTGACGGCTGACAAAGCTAAAAGGTCGTTGGCTTGCCGTCGCCCCCGCAAGGCGCTGTGCACGTAAGAAGCATTATTCTTTTATAGAATCGAGGTACAATTGATAGTACTGCTGACTAAAAAGATGACTTGATATACTTCACACACTTCTACGGTGGCACCACCTATATGTACATGTAGGCACATGTGGACTAGGGAGCTTGTACACTGTTGACTTAGAGGCGGATGTGTATACGAGCCAGCGATGAGTTGACGATTAGGTCTGTTACTCGTCATCCCCCTCCACTTTCTGTTAGTTCAGCCTCATTATTCCCATATAAATCGAACATAGCATCTTTCATTCACCATGTCACAGTCCAAGCCACGTAAGACATCGAGCTCAAAGCAGTTCATTGATTAAGGCCCTCGATAGCTAAAAGCACTTCACACATTGTAAGCTAGAGCAGCCGAGTAAAAGACAGACGCCGAAAAGGAGGCGCGTTCAACATAACATTCGAGGGAGACGATTGCCACCCCCTTAATCTACATACAGAGGTAGTCAGTCACGCAACACGCCCGTCCCAACTCCCTTTTGCCTGGTGGCTATGATCAGATGCGTCTTGCTTGTCCTGGTCCGAACGAGGAAAGAAAAAAGAGAAGGCCTGTAGAGTGGTAGAGGGGAATGGTTATGTTTCGGCTCGTTAATGAGTATCATGAGTTAGGTATCTAGTCGCACTGCTCGTCGCACGGACTCCTCCACAAACATCTGAGACCAACTTCCACACTTCGAGGAGTAAGCTCCTCCTCACACTCCGCTCCACACGCCCAACAAGGTTCGCCGTCGACTTGGGGTCGTTTCCGTCGACGGGTAGAATATTAGTTTGGTTTCGAGAAAAGGTGTACGTCTCTCGTATTAGAAGAGGGGTTGGTAAACGTTCTAAACGTTAGGACATAGGCGGTAATCGAAGGAATGAGGTATCATTAGCACCCAGGATTATTGGGCGACGCAATTTCGGATTGGGTTTTCGGTACGTCAACGCGTACATCCGCGTTTGAAGGTGTGATTGTGGTTTGAGTCGGTAGAATGTAATATCGCGTCACGGTATGTGACCCTGGACATCTCTCAAGTCTCTCAAGCCTCGCCACCTCGAGCTCGGCCTCGTCTTCTGAAGAAGTCCATCACTCGTTTCGCCGCGCCACTGCTGCCCGCGTGATCGTGGGGCCTTCCATACTCCTCTCCGTCATACGCATCCACGAATCTTCGGTTCTTCTGGAGAACGCGGTTGCTGCGTCCCGACTGTCGACTGTCGTACTGATCAGAGTCGTAGCCGCTCTGGTAAGGTGCCGAGTTGGGCGGCTTTCGCTGCGGGGGCTCGATCGACGACTCCGACTCGGAATTCAGGACGGCGCCCTGCTGTAGGTAAGAGGGAATGGCCGTGGGTCGTGAATTCGTCGTAAACCGTTGCTGGCTAGGGCTGGCCAAGGGGCTAGCATTACGCTCAGCGTGGGGAGCCGAGCTCATGCGCGGCGACTGTACTTGCTCGTAGGTGCCGTCTCCGTATCGCTGCGCCATATTTCCACGAGCCTGCGGCTGATCTACGTATCGACCATATTCGTCCACCTCGGGTGGGTCTTGAATGGGTAGGTCCTGCTGAGAACCGTCCAGGGGCGGAGTCGACGGTTCTTTGCCTAGACCCATCGCTCTCATGAGGGAGAATCGCCGGTTTTGAGGCTTCTCTGACGATCCCTGCGATCCGGCTATGCTGCCACTCCGCTTCTTGCCGAGCCCGAGAGAAAACGATCTTCTCGAAGCGCGCGATTCCATGGAAGTTCTCGAGTCGCCAGGAATAACGTTTGACATGCTGATAGGAGGGTACTTCTTGGATGCCTTCTCTCCTTGCTGGTCCTGACGCCTCTTGCGGCCACCAAAGATCGAGCCGCTGCGACCGAAGATCTTACCTCCGATTTCGCCAATCGTATTCGATCTCCGGTGACCCTTACCTTCGCCCGCCTGCTGCTGCTGCTGTTGCTGCTGCTGCTGCTGTCCCTGGCTGAAACCGGAAACCTGCGCGAACTTTGAAGGCACGGTGATGCTGGGTCGACCAAAGTCCATGTCGGGAGCTTCTTGAGGGATGGGGTTCGAGATGACGTAGTTCTTGGATCCCTTCGGTTGTTGTATGCTTCCATGAACGTTAGTACCGGCAACGGCTGGGGGTAGTGGTTGACCGTACGATGCTCGTGTAGACGTTGCCAATCTGGAGCCCGTGGAATGCATGGATCCCCCGGTAGCAGGACGCCCGGTGGACATGCCCGCAGCGGCAGCGCTCGTCATGTAGGCATGATCAGACGTGGAACGAGGCACGTTCGATCTGGGAGGTGCCACATCCCGCCTATGGGCGCTGGGCGGCTTTCGCGGGTCCCGAGGGGGGCCGGCGTACTCGTCTCTCGAGACGGGAGGATCTCTCGGTAGCGACTTCTCTGCCGGTGACGGACGAACCTCGACCGGGCCTTGACTAGACGATCGGGCTCGGGTCTTTCCGCGGGGTGACGCATGAGCTTCTGCCTGCTCACCCCCTCTCTGAGTCTGAGTCACGGGCGCCACATACTCCACCTGAACAGTTCGTCTCTTGTTGTCCTTGGGCTTCCCGTAAGTCTGCTCATCCGCATCCGTCTTGCCCTGCTTCCTCGATGCTTCGCCAGGCGCAGCAGCCGTCGATTTCGTCTTCGATGGTTCTCTGACGGATGCGCTTCTCGCCAATCCACCATTGTCCGCGTCTTCGGTCGGCACGGTGGTATTCTGGATCTCGCTGCTGGTGGTCGTCGAACTCGTAATGAACTCGACTATCTGGGAGTATTCGCTGAGCCAGCTATGACGAGCCACCTCGAACAGGTCGGCACGTTTTCGCGGAGAGGGAACGAGTATGCGGCGTAGCAGATCTCTCGCGTGGGGAGTGACATATTCGGGAAACGTGAGGGGGGTGTTCACGATATACTTGTAGAGAAGGTTGATGTTGTCACCTTCGGGGTTTGCCGGATCGTCATCAAATGGTAAGTAGCCAGCAAGCATGGCATACTAAGAGAATAGCAGTGTAAGCGAACGTCTTGGGGGGAGGGGGGGGACGTCGGGATGCGAATTCGACGATTCACGTTGTCAACTTACCAGGATAACTCCACAGCTCCAAACGTCAACTTTGCGGCCGGTATACAGCGAGTCACTAACCACCAGTTCCGGCGCGGCGTAACACGGGCTACCACAACTCGTCTGCATCAGGTCACCCCTACGTGTCCCGTTCTGCTTCACCTTGTCTAGGCCGGCGCGCTTCACGAACTCTCGGTCAGGCAGACTTAGCTCCTCTTCCTCCGTCAGCTCGTCGTTCGGGTCGAACGTATTGGCGAACCCAAAGTCGGTGATGATGATGTTGCGATTCCGATCGAGCAGCAGATTCTCGAGCTTCAGATCTCGATGGACGATACCCTTCTTGTGAAGGTATCCGACTCCAGAAATCAACTGCGCAAACAACCTTCGGGCAGGGCTGTCCTTCAGGTATCGATGGTTGAGAATGTAGTCGAAGAGCTCACCGCCAGAGGCATACTCTAGGACGATCCCGATGTGGCGCTCCGTTTCCGACATCTCGTGTAATCTGACAATGTTAGGATGCGAGATGCCGCGCAAGATGGCCACCTCGCGATAGATCTTGGCAAGGCGGGACGGGTTGTTGCCCACGCTATCGCGGCGGATGAGTTTGATGGCGACCTGTTTATTGATGAGTCCGAGGTCATCTCGAGGGTGGCGAATGCTCTGCAAAACTTACCTGAACACCGCCATCTTGCTTCCAACCAAGTTTGACCTTGCCGAACTCGCCCTCTCCAATCGTGTTTCCTAGATAATAGTCTCCGAATTTCGAGGCTTTCTCGCGCTTCGAGTGATCATGGCGACTTCGGCCACCACGTCGGCTGTCTTCCTGCGAGTCGCTCGTGCCGACGGGCGGAGTAGCTGTCTCGTCTCCCGCAGTTCGTCGTGCGGACGACTGAGCTTGAGCCTCGGCTAGGCGCTCTCGCTCCCGTTCAATGTCATCCTCGGGCTGGGACACGATAATACGGTTAAGTACCTCGCTAGCCTCGCGCGACGGCGGCTTTGCCGAGGCGTTGGTGTTGGCCCTAACAGGCATCGTAGTCGTAACAGTCTGTCGGTGGTCTTTGTTACTGCTGGGCCGCTGTACGGGCTCTTGGGCGAGATGTTGAGACGCAGCTCTTCGGGTTCGCGAACTCGGATCGTCGTAGCCTCGCGGAGAATCCGAGAAGCCGTTTGTACCATTCTTGCTACCGTCTCCCGGTGTTCGTCTCGGCGAGTTTGCAGCACGCTCTTCGGCACGTGCTGCTCTACGAGAGGTGGGTGCCCCGGCAGCCGCGTGTTGCGAGGACGACGTTCGCGGCGGAACAGGTAGCTCATTCTTTCTGCGGTTCACAGACGACCGATCGTAGTCGGCTGAAGCGCCCGACACCGGGACGGGCGAACCTAGCGCGGTTCGCGACGTCATTGGGGATTGATGTTCCGAATAAGTTGGGATGGGACTCGCGGCGCTCGCACTATTTCCGCTCGGTCGTCTAGACGGGCGTCTCGAAGAGGCAGGTGAGGCGTTCGCGTTGTCTCGACTACCATAACGGCCTTCTCGACTAGGAGACTGGCCCTGGGTATACTGGCGACCAGACGAAGAAGAGGCGGCAGCGGGTGAGGGTGCGTTCAAAGCTGGCGGTCCTGGCTGCAATGCAGCCGACGACATCTTCTACGCGACGCGCGTAGGTTAGATGGGCTGACTTGATACGATGTAACTTCGAGATACCGAAAACAATGGACTTAACGGCTCTTCTTCAGATAGCCCTTCGTACCTTTCCTTCTTTTTTCTTCTCCTTGGATAGACCGAGTTGGCAAAGGAACTCGTTAATCGGGGATAAGGGAAGAAGGCTGGAGATACCTGCGTGTACTTGTTGTGAATTTAGCAAAGGATATAAAAATCCAAAGGTTTGCCGGTGCGTTTGGTCCTCCAATAAGCCTGCTCAGATTGACATTGTGCGTTGCAATGGGGGTGCTATCTCGTTTGAACAACGTTCCCCGTGGATAAAGCAGCTGATCGGCGGTTCGGCTCTCCCCTCGACAGCTTGTCGTTATCAGGCGAATCGGTGAGCTAGGCTTTCGGCAGCAAGATTGCGAGAGACGCGATAGTTTGATCGAGTCTAAAGCGAGGTAAGCGATGAGACAGGTCGACTAGAATTTGCGGTTGCTGCCGTTTCCAGTTCAGTTTGGTAGCTGTCGGTGTGGCTATTTTTTCCCCTTCCTTTTTTTTCTGTTACTGAGCCAACAATTTTTTGGTAGGGAGGCTTAGATGCACATGCAAGATGCGGACGCAAGCTAGCTTTGGGCACCAGTAAAACTTCAGCTGTTTTCTCTTTTTCCCTTTATCGTCCTTTTTCTCCAATTTCTAGCAACACCAAGTAGCGAGAGACTTCAGGCTCGTGTTTTCGATAGTAGCGGTCAGGAAACAGGAGAAAATTGATTTCGTCACTGCTACACTCTGGTCGTCGGTAAAGCTGGTCGAACTCGGGAAGCGGTGAATAAGCCGTTGGAAATCCAATCAATTGACTTGGGACGGGCGGATGTGCGGGCGTTGCGTTTCTGGCTATTCGTCTGGGCGACCTATCAAGCTAGGAGGACTAGAGTGACAGTGGCAGTGGTAGTCAATGCCCTTTTTAGTATCCTCGACGACCGTCACGCCTATCCGTTCTTCACCGGCGCTGAGTCGAGGTTAATCGCAGGTCCAACCACCAATGAAGTTGGGTTAAACACGTTGGCTAGCGCAACGCTTGACAGAGATCGGTGGATGACACGCGTTGCGATTAAAGGGGGGGGGAAGAATGGCCGAGGGTTGGCGCAAGTCCGGGGCAGAAAGAGGAAAAGAAACAAAAAAAAAAAAAAACAAGTTTGAAGAGGTGCTGATGAGATTTACTTACAGGTAGAGGTAGAGGTAGAGGTAGGCCTATGGCAAGACGTGCAAGAGAGAGGCTGAGAGGTCCGAGGACAGATTAGATTAGGTACTAGTAAGGGGCGAAAGGCGTTGAAGCTCTGAGATGCAGCAACGCAACACGCAACACGCAGCAGCACACACCGGATTGCCCGATTGCGATAGGTTTGTTCTTGGGCTCTTTTGGGCTCTTTGGCACTTCTGGCTCTTTGGCGCTTCTTGCACGCACTCTAGCGCTTTGGTACTTGGGAGTTGCAAAGAGATTAGGAACGAAGCCTCGGCCTGTATAAAGGCCAAGAAGACGACGGTGAAAGGAAGGAAGAGAGCAAACCTCGTACAGTCATCAGCCGAGTTCGAGAGCAGAAAGATGGAATTGTATCGGGACTGAAGACAGTGATGAATGAGGTACGGCAGGCTTGGGCAGGGTACGAAATGGGCTGGGCAGGGTGCTGGGCAGGGTGCGGTAGGCCCGGTAGCGTGTGCTAAGGTGGGCGGTAGTAGGGATTCCCTTGGCTGGGAAATTGGAAGATGGACAGATGGGGGTGAGAGCCGGCAGGGGGGGAGCTGCTTGGCCGCTTGTCACACTTTTTTTTTTTTTTTTTTTCAGCGCATTGTATTTTCTGTCTGTTATCTATCTGCTACGTAACCAAGGCATTGTGCGTAAGGTGGCTATAATTGACAAGAATATAGTGACGAGAATATATATATATATATATATATATATATATTCCTTCTGCTTACCCGGGCACACACACCTAACGCGTACTGTACTCGGGTCGCAGATAGAAAACGCGCCTACACAGTACACAGCGAAATGTCTCCTATTACGGCCCCTTGTCGCGTGGCAGCAGAGATAGCCTGCTAGCCATATCAGGTAACAAGTATGACAGATAGGCCGCGACAACGACGGCCGAGTCGCCTAGCTCGCTATAGTCGCACGAAGCCGATGGCGCTAAGCACCATTAAATTATCTATTTTCATGCAGGTACAGTCTAATCGCACGCGTAGCACGCATAAGTTCATGTACACTAACCACCCGCTATTACTGCTGCTTCTCCTTGTAAGCCCACCACCAACCACCAACCCGCATACAAGTCTGCTGGCAAAGGCATGATGTGATATATTCGTTCCAGTTCTGCTGCTACCCAGCCTGCTCATGGCCTAAGGAATACACAGGTTCCTACGTCAATGCCTGCTCGCGACTGGACGGCGCGTAAGATTGCCGCTATGCATGGTGAATGCGAAGAAACCGTCGCGATTCCTCTGCAATCCCGTCACCCGCGACGAGTAGACAACCCGTTACGAGCAGATAGCCTATGCGCCGGCGGTGATCAACATCCCGCGATGGTTGTCTTATATGGGCAGCTAGACTGCCAGGCCTGGCTGCCCGCTGCTCAGCACGGATACTGTAGTACCTACAGGGTAGATAGAGTCTAGGTAGGTTGAATCCGTTGGTCGTGCGCGTGGTACAGCCAAAGAATAGGTACGCGGATGGAACCGTGGCTTCATCGTCAGCTTTGTTTGTCGTTTCCCAGCTACAGGGATCGCTGATAGAAGATCCCGTCCCGCTGCCACCTCTTTATCTAGGCCTGCTTCCGCTGCGTGTGGCGTCTGCGCGTTGGCGACTCGCTAAGATGACGAGCGAGCTGATCCAGCTTTGACAGGCATCTCCCGAGTCCCGAGTCCCCCCAAGTCCGAACTATCACCAGTCGGGCAATCTAGGCAAATGACAGAACGCGCAGAACGAGCGACAAATATCACAAAAGGGCATCATGAAACGACAGGGGTACGATCTGGCCAGGGGTCTCTAAAATAAGAAGAGGGTCCCGTTTCCGTAAATGGCGTCCTTTTCACCACGACCTTGGTCAGACTCGACGCCATCGGACATGACCACAGCTGGAGATGGCCTACCCGTCCTGGCCCGTCCTTCCATTGGGCTTCTTTTCGTCTTCTTCTCGTCCCCCAGCTTCGCTTATGAGAGCGACGGTGCAAGGCTGGACCATGCGTCATGGGTTGCTAGTATGATTTTATTCGACTGCCTGGTCTCGTCCCAACGTCCGGCAACGCTACGATCAATCATGCGCTGGGGAGCACCAAAGCATGTCCACTTCTACCGAGATGCCTAATTCGAAGCCTGTGTTTGCTTGGTGGCATACACACCCCAGATAGTAAGCAGGCGCGAGGTTGCGATATGTGGCCTGTTCTCGCCGAGCGTCGCTGTTTGTCGTGGTCGCAATAACAGGTCACAACAAACAAAGCAGAAGAAGGATCGTCGACGTATGACGGAGCTCAGTAGTAAGGCTGAGATGTCGACCAGTGACAGAGCCAGCAGCCTCCGGGTAGCCAGGGATAGCCTAGGGACAGGTGAGCAGACCAGTATATCTCTCAGGTCTGATTCTATTCCAGCTCCAGCAGCTCTTGCTTTCAGCTGCGGCATATCATGTACCCCACCGGGATAGGCTGGAAAGATCAGATCTTCTTGCATTAACGCCGGAGATGACGATTCATGGATAGGAGCAGGGATCCGAGAAACAAATTAATAAATGACGACGGCGCACTGTAAACATGTGAGGAAGACGCATCCTCGGCATCCTCCTACCGCCGTCATTGTGGGAGCGCACAAGGCCATCGAGTTCGTCAAAAGGATTGCCGTAGCCTCGAGAAGGTTGATGCCGAATTAGGTACGATCTATCATATCTCACACGCTTTACATAGCCGTGACGGATCGAGATTGCGCGTTGCACATCCTCTCTGCACGTTATCAAAGCAGCATGACCGACGCATACCTATATCGAATACCTTACGAACTGTAATTTCCATCTCATTCTGGATGTGTGCGCACGGTCGACCGCGCAGTAACGAACCGGAAAGTGATGTTTCAAGATCGGCTCGGGGATATAGAGAAATGGTCGAGCGTCGAGATCCTTAATAGCGGAAAAGACGTCTAGGATAGATTGGAGTACCTACTCCATCGTCCGGACCTGAGTCGCTCGGCGAAACAGAGACGCCTGGATCTGATATTGTCAGGACACCACCCGCAAGCCCCGGAGGCCGTCACCCGTCACCCGATGCCGCCGCCCACTTCCCGGCTCTTCCCCATCGCGACCCATCGTCTGACTTTGCGACACGAATATAACATATCTGGGCATGCTAATATTCTAGCTACGTTTCTATCAATCGGAGCATTTCTCGCTGCTGCGAACTCGTTTGAATTGGGTAAGGCACTCGTCGTACGGCATCTCTGGGCGGTGGCACATTTAAGACAGCCACAATCATACGGCAGAATACCAGGTCCAGGTACGGAGTAAGTTGGTCCCTGAATCCGTGGTAGAAACGAATACATCTCGGAACGCGGGCCGTAAGATGATACTCCAACCTCCCTGCATAGTACTACAGTCTTGATAGAATTTAAGTCAAGATATCTATTCGTTTGCTTGTCTCAGGAAACAAAAGAAAAAAAAAAACGCATTCTACAGCTGACCATCATCTTTTTCTTGCAAACAGCGCTCTTAAGGGGGTAGCACGAGGCGAATATGCAATGATACTTCGGTCAACGATCGGACGTCGCATCATCCAACCTACAGCTCGCTCAAAGTAAACATCTCTATAGCACTTCTCCCAGCGTGATCATCGACTTGACGCAGGAAAAGCCGCTCATGCCGCAGATATATGCAGAGTGACAGAGCCACGAGCGAACCCGTCACGACCAAAAGCCCCATGGTTCGCAGCAGCTTCACCCGAGCGCCTTTTTCTGCCCCTTTCCGACGACGAAGTCACGTAAGGCACGAGACCTGTTGAAGATGATTAGGTACCATAGGATGAGGCGCCAGAACGACATTTTTGCAGCAGCGTCGTAGCAGCTCGTTGGTGAGTTCGGTGAGCCGACGCCGCCACTTTAATAGTTATGACCAGTCGCTCGGCTCATGGACAATCGCTTTGTCATTTTCTTTGAAGCAGAAATATTTAAGCGGCAGCCCTCTTTGATGTGTTGCTTATCATCTTGAATAAGACATCTTCAATAAGAGACGATAGTTGTTGAGAAGTCCACTCGTCTCGCGGTGAAAAAGGGGAAACGTATAGATTAGATTCAAGATGCTTATAGAATCGTCACACCAAATAATGCTATGTATATCCAAGATCAAAGCTTTATAGATATATTCCACGCGTCCAGCGCAACCGCAACCGCCGTCAGCACCGCGGCATATCCCACCAGTATTCCCATCGTGACGGCGGGCGAGACGTCTAGCGTAGGCACCGTCATGTTGACGAGGCCCGTGAGCAGGTTCGCGGCGAGGAAGACGAACAGGCCGTTGCGGTTGAAGGCGCGCAGCACGCGGCTCGTGGCCGCCTCGTACGCCTCGTGCTCGGCGCGGGCGTCGGCGGCGCCGTAGAAGGACGGGAAGAAGGCGCTCTCCACCGCGCAGCACGCCAGCAGCTGCGCCGAGTTGAACGCCGCGATCCAGAGCACGTACGGCAGGTTCGCCAGCCGCCGCGACACGTCCAGCCCGAAGCCGTAGTCGTAGCTCGTCGCCAGGAAGCACATGGCCGACCAGCCCGCGGTCCACGCGCCCATGGTCAGCAGGAGCGTGGTCCGCTGGCTGCCGCTGCTGGCTCCGCTGCGCGGGTTGATGCTCCGGGGCAGCACGAACATGCCCGTGTCCTGCCCGGCGAGGAAGATGGCGAGGTACCCGAAGGAGCTGCAGATGCCCTCCCTATTCTTGGAGAACAGATCGGTCCGCGGCGCCGTGAGGATAAACGCTTTCAAGCTCGTGCTCTCCAACGCGACCTGGTAGACGACGCCGAGGAGAATAGCCAGCGCCGCGTAAGACGGGACGAACTTCAGGGCCGACTGGAAGAGCGCGACGAACGGGGGCAGGAAGCCCAGCGTGAAGAAAAAGTTCCAGTGCACGCCATACTCGGTTACGTGCTCGGCGTAGTCAAGCCCCTTGACGCTTATGAGGCGGATGACGCCGAGAACCAGGAGGGGAAGCGAGTGCCGCATCGAGTAGACGAGCCTCTGCAGCAACGGCGTCGTCCGACCCTCGGCCCTCTCTTTCAGCACCGGGCGCGCCGCGACTACGCCGGCCGAGAAGACGAACGAGCCCACGCCCACGTCCATCAGCGACGTGCCCCAAGTCTCGACCTTGGCGAACCTCCGGGGGAATATTCTGAAGTCGACCGCCAGAATCGCCAGACACGTGATGACTAGCATGGAGCCCCTGTACGTCGTTAAGAACGGCTTCGTCGACAGCACGCCGAGCGCGGCGGGCGACTTGGAGCTCTGCGCATTGGGAGGCAGCTTCGGTCTCCTCCTGGACGCGACGGGGTTCGGCGGCAGGGCGTAGAC